>CM052722.1:100731673-100750191 GCA_028551405.1 Uromys caudimaculatus
GGCGGGTAGGTGGGAGAAGCAATTCCCTCACAGAGGCGGCGAGGGGGAGGGTATAGGGGGTTTCCAAAGAGGAGACCCAGAAAAGGGGAAACATTAGAAATGTAAATAAAGTATCAAAAATAAATAAATAAATAAATTTAAAAAAAAGAAAAAAATATGTATATACTGTGGGATATCTATCACAGCATTATATACAGTGGTGAATTATGAGAAACATGTCAAAATTAAATACAGAAGTAATAAATTATGAAATTACTTGTAGACATTTCTATAATAATTAAAATGCTATTTTTAGGAAAAAAAAAAAAGAAAGAAAGAGATAGGGCTGGCGGTGGGGCTCAGTGAGAGAAGGCTGCTATGTGTGCATGAGCACCTTGGGGCCCAGTCACAGCATTACGGAGAAGAAGGAAGAGATGGAGCAGAAGAAAGAAAAGGATGAGGAGGAAGAACAGGAGGTGAAAGAAGAAAAAGATCACCCAAGTAGTACTGTACTAAAAATGACCATCGTTATTATCTACATCTACTAAACAGTAGCAAAAACCTACCCCAGTTCTTTAGAGTCTTCCTGATAATCAGGGGAAATTTTACAGAACAAAACCTAAGCATCGCACATGAAGCACTGGTAGTGGTGGGAGAAATGAAGGACCAACAGTTGTGACAGAAAAAAGGTGATGCCAGCAAAGAAACTGAAAAACTAGGAAAGAGCAAACTATTGAAAAGCAGAGTGGGATTCTTAAATCAAAGAGAGGATAATTCAACAGAACAAAGAAACAAACAAACCCCATCTGACTCTTGTGCAAGTATTCTTCTATATGTTCCTGTTTTCTTCTTAAAAGTTTTTGTTAGTATATATTAATCACATAAATGGTTTTGTTGGGGGAAGGGAATGGGGAGAGAGGGGGAGCAAGAGGGGAAGAGGCAAGAGAGAGAGAGAGGAGGGGGCAAGCAGGCCTACCTGGCTGTTGCCAGGCAACTGTGGGGTGGAGCATACCTGACTGTTCCCAGGTAACTGTGGGGTGGAGTTTAGACAGAATGCTAAAATTTGTGAGACCTTCACATATGTTTATTATACATTTTTTATCATATTGATTTCCCACCATTTTTCTTTCTTCCTCGTTCTTTCCCTCTGGTCAACTTTTGCTTGCCAAATAAAGCCCATTCTATTTCTCCTTCCTTCCTTCCTTCCTTCCTTCCTTCCTTCCTTCCTTCCTTCCTTCCTTCCTTCCTTCCTTCCTTCTTTCGTTTGGTGGCTGGACTTCCTTCCATATTCCCATCTTATCTTTCTTTCTTTATTTTTTTCTCTTTTTGAGACAGGATCATTCTTTATGTAGCTCTGGCTGTCCTAGGACTCAATATGTAGACCATGCTGGACTTGAACTCACAGAGATCCATGTGCTTCTGCCTCTCGGAGATCTAACTGCCTCTACATCCAAGTGCTGGAATTAAATGTATGTGTCACCATATCTGCCTCTACCTTCATTTTTTTTAGTCTAGATTTTTATATATGAACAAAATCAATCAGTATTTGTCTTTGTGAGTCTGACTTATGACACCATAATCTCTTGCTTTATTCTAAACACTGCAGGTAAACAAACCTCCTATCTTGTGTTCCTAAAGCACTTTAAAAACTCTACCCCAATCCATTTCCAAACTGCTTCCTCATTGTTCTGTAGATAAGTACTTAATCTTCAGTATGGCACTGAAACCCTCTGGGTTCTGGTTTCTTCTTGCTTCTCAAGTAAGATCAGCTGATACACCTCGCCTGATCTGTGACAGGCATCAAGCCTCTTGCAAAGGCAGATAACACTCCAGTCATCTGACAAGACTCAGCCTAGGGGGCCGCTGGAGTCTGAGTCAGTGTCACATGCATGATGTTCATCATCTTCCACTGTGTCATGACACCTAGTATAGCACGTGTCCACAGAGAGTACTCACACAAATGTTGGATAAGGGAATAGAGGGATCCATTGGTAAATGAATGGGCTTTGAGAACTCTGAAAAGCAGAGAACTGAGGATGGCTGGCTCTCAGAGCAATGTAAATTATTAAACAGAAAGACAAGAGCTGATGTGGGAGTTCGTTTGTATATGAAAGACAGCAAAATTTTTAATCTGGAGAAAAGCATGGTGAATCCATGGGCTTTTTGTCAACTAGTCACTGTATTATTATCTTAGAATTTCATCTCTTATATTTTTGAGACCATAATATAGTTACATAATTTTACCATCTTATTAATTACTAGGAATAAGACACAATTTATAAAATTTCAAAAATAAACTATTGCATTTTGTTACAACACTAGCTCATAGTTCTTTACTGGCTTTTATGGCTGTGCACTAGCCGTTAGTGTTCTGCCCTCCCCATTTCCACTGTTCTTCCTTCCAGTCAACTCTCTAGAAATTTACAGTGCTTTATGATTCCAGCTCATTTTTGCACGTGTTCAAGCATGAACAGTTCCTCTTTGTTCATAGTCATAATTAGAAGATTTTAAAAATAAAAATTCAGAGCATCCGTCATCTAGTTTTGAATGCCAAGAATCATCTTTTAGGCCTCTCTTTCAAATCAGGGTTCTGTGAGCGGTTTATGTCTAAGTATGATGTTACAATGTTCTCAAAATGTCCACGGAAGAAAAACAAGGTTATCAATTCACTTTGGGTTATTAAATGGGCTTTATCTCTTCCAGTCTGTTGCTGTGGAAATTGATACAACACAGGAGGCTTGGCAGTATGACAGGCAATTAAGTCACCAAGATGTTTAGCCATGTATGAGCATTTTCTCACACTGGGACCTCAAAGTGTAGCCTGCCACCGACATTGTTAGTGGTGGAATCAATTATACAAGATGGGGCAAGCAGGCGCAATTTCATATTCTGCGATGATTATGTCTGGCCTGCCATAGACACCAACAAGTCTGTTACTCTGCACTTATTGGAGCAGTTGTCTAGCATTTGGAGTTGGAGACCTTTTTTGGTGAAGGAAATCCAAATTAATATAAGTAAGTAAATAAATATCCATTGCCAATGGCAACTGCTATTGAGTTAAAACAAAAACATTAGCATCATTGGAAAGATGTCCAGCTGCCGGGTGATTATGTTCTCCCACCATATTCTAGAAACTATATGTGGTTATATGACATGGACTCAGAGACCGCAAGTGAGAGTAAAATACCAGATGTTCGACTGAGATCAAATCCAGGTTAGTAATCTGCTCATAAGTGGAGGACATGGTTTTCTAAATTTCTGATGAGTTTTTGTGTGTAGGTACAATTTGAGTCTATTTTCCTTTCATCAATTTAAATGATTTAGGTACTGCAGAGGGGAGAAGCCAGACAGCATGGCTGAAGACATGAGTTGCTTTCCACATGCAGAGTCTCTGTTAGAACAGCTTAAAGTTGCTTTGAGAAATGATTATTTTCATATTCCCATTTTCCCCCAAGTGAGAGTTTTTGAAAGGTGGAATTGAACCAAATCAGCCTTAAAAATATTTCCTAGAGAACAAGAGAGGTGATTTAAGAAATGTAATTGTCTTTCTAATCTCCCTCCTGTTTCACCAAGGCATCCCTCAAAGGCAGGATATTTTTGTCATTAATGAAATCTTAATTAGCATATGTCTAGATCAGTACTCAGTGCTGATGTAGGTCAAAGGCACCTATGATGTGTCTGTGTTACCAGAGGGTTAAGTGGAGTTGGGTAAATTAGGTCTGTGCTCCATGTGTGAGCAGAGTGGGAAATATCCAGCAGTGATCAGCAAGTGCATAGATTGTATGCATGTTGTCACGTCTGTTTTCAACCTAATTTTACAAGTGTTACTGTCCCCAGGAATCCTTAGAACATTAAAGAGATGGAAAACACATAAACAAAAATGTGAAGAGAAAACAAACGAAGTTAGCCCAAATATGACATGTATAATTCTGCCACACCTTACCAGATTTAAAAAATGTGCAGAATACATGTATTTATTAGTTATAATGTAAAAGGAATGTCTTTATTGAATAACATACTATTTATTACTGCCACCATAGGTCCCAGAAGCAAGCATTGCTTAGGAAATGGTCCTTCAGGGAACTGAGTTTATTTACCAAAAGGAGCCATCTGTAAAACTGCTCACCTTCCTGGTGGCTAAATGTAGGGATGCAAATGAGAAATGCTGCTGGCCTTTACAAGAGAAGATTAATGCAGCCAGAACAGTCTTGAAAGGCCAGTTAGAGGAAGCGGAGCCAGAGCCAGAAGGCTGTGGATACTGATGGGAAAGGGAAAGGGGGGGGGGGGATTGCCCTTAAGAGGAGCAGCATGAATCAAGAGTGAACCCAGCAGTAAGCAGATTGAGTTGAGGGGATCTGTGTGGAAGCAAGCCTTTCTGGTTGGGACAGAGAACTATTAGTGTCTATGCCTATGAGAAGAAACTGGAGAAAGAGAGTGAGCAGAGCTTGCATTATCATAGGAGGAACTTACTGTGGACAGCCATTGAAAGCTTCTGAAAGTACCTCTTAGGTGGTTGCTTGCATGGCTAGACATCATTGGTTTTCCAGAATTCTGGGTTGAGCTAGCTTTTCAGGGAATTCTGATTGAGACATGTTGTACTGTTGGCCCCTGGAACATGGGGAATTTACTGGTTCATTTGTCTCTTTCACTCGCTGAACAGAAACTTAAATCTGCCAATATTCCAGTCCATTATATAAAATGACATTATTTATTGTCATCTTCCAGTGTACTTTATCTGCTTACATTTCACCCACTGATTGATTGATTGATTGATTGATTGATTGATTGACTGATTGACTAATTACAGTGCTGAGGCTAGAACCCAGGACTTAGCACAGGCTAGGTAGGCACGTTCCCACTAAGCTACACTTGCAGCCCCATCTCTATCATACTTCTAGTACCTGATGCCTGTGGGGCAAGTGGACTGTGTCACTCGACAGAAGAACAGGTGAGGTTGAGTGATCCCAACCCCTGTGAAACTCAGAATTGAGTATGGTAAGTGTGGGGTCAGCTCCCTGCCAAACTCTCTGCTCTGGAACACTTAACCATGACACTCCACTAAAAGGACCATGGCAACCAGTCACATAGCATAAAAACCCAGAGTTCTCCATGCTAATAAGGTATCTAGATAGGTCCCAAGTGTTCAGCCAATGAGCTTCCCTTCCTAGGCATTCCTTCCTGCAAAAGGTATTTAATCCCTGGTTCACCCTGAGTAAGGTGCATGCATTCACATTCATCATCAAATAAAGCAGTTCGGACAACCAAGGACATGTCTTCACCAAGGATCACCATGGGAGGGGGGCTTCATTGTAAAGAGCCTTCCCTAAATCTCCTGGAGAAGGTCTTCACCCTTCTATCCCCTCCATACTCTTAGTACTCCCCCAGAATCCCCCACCCCTGCCAGGCGTAGCCTTCCATTTCCTGCCTAGCACATAGACGAGAGGAAGCACATCTGGACCCTCAGCCCTGTTCCCAACTCCCAGCAGTAAGCTGGGACTGGATACCTACCTCCCGTGAGCAGCATGCTGGTGCTCAGGCACCCCAGATGGGAGACACGCAGCCTGGCAAACACCATTTGTCAATAAAGCAGGCAAAACACATCGTTTAGAGAATGATGACAAGAAGAAAAAAGTTTATACATGTTCACAAGCAGTGTTTTAACATCTTTTATTTGCTGTGTATGGCATATGCATGCATGTGTGGAGGTCAGAGGACTACTTGAAGGAGTTGCTTCTTTCTCTCTTCTATGTCAGTCCCAGGGAATTTACATTACAAGGTTCAACCCCCCCCCTCTCTCTCTTTCTCTCTCTCTCTCTTTCTCCTGAATCTTATCTGTGTATTTGGCTGAAGCCAGAGATACAGAATCCGACAGTTAAATATCTCCAGCTAAATGAATAAAACCCTCTCCTGAGAGTGTCATCTACTAATTTCCTCTTCCCTAAAGTAATTAGCTGACTAATGCATTTTAGTACACATATTGCTAAAACCATGGGAAACAGGGTAGTCTGAAAAACCGATGAATGGTTTAATGATCAGGCTTTTTAAAGAGCTTTTGATTTATTGTCACTTTTTATTTATTGCTCACTCGTCAGGTAGGTATGTATCTTTTACCTTTCCCCCTGCAGTCTATGTCACTACAATATCCTGCAGGTTTTTTCAATAGAGGATAGTTGAGACTCATCCATATAATGCTATTGGAGATGCTTGGCTCTCTGATAACCTGTTGTTAATTTCTCCAATGCCATTTTTATGGGCACCATGTGTTTTGGATTTTCTTAAGTTTAAAGTCATGTTTATTGCATTTGCAAGTTTAGGAAAGGGGACTTTCTACCTATGACATATAGACTATGTGTACATGGTGCCAGACAAACCAGTCCGTTCAGCAGAGACCTCAAGATGATGCCAACATGAGAAGGTTTCATAACTAAAGATTTAGCAATGAGAAGTCAAAGTGGTTGACCTGTTGCTAAAAGGACGGTGCCATTATGCTAGTTTTGTCATCCTTAAATACCTTATTGGTGCTTTAAAAGTAGCATAATGAACACCCGAGTCAAAAGCTTAGACTTGGAATCACTCCCTTACAACTTAATGTATAGGACCCCAAGGTTCTTACGTGTTTCTGAACTTCAGTTTCTTCATCTGTGAAGATGAGGGTGATAGAACTTGGGGAATCCAACAGTTTTGAACTTGGATGTGTGTTGTAAAGGTTCATTACTCCTAGAACTGTTTGCTGTGTGTTTAGGGGTCTGATGCTAGCTAAGGTAGGCAGAAGAGCCCACCTAATAGCAGGATGAATCTGGCTGCTGATGGCATCTTAACTTGAACTATGAACAGTTACAGTTTGTACCATTGACGCTGATCCACAGACTAGTTAGTATTACTTGGTATTTGAGTAACTGTGTGGGTAGTTTAATCATATAACAAATTTGTCAGGTATCTATGAATACATTTTTAAAAAGATGTATTTATTTTATGTATATGAGTACACTGTCATTGTCTTCAGACACACCAGAAGAGGGCATTGGATCCCATTATAGATGGTTGTGAGCCACCATGTGGTTGCTTGGAATTGAACTCAGGTCCTCTGGAAGAGCAGTCAGTACTCTTAACCACTGAGCCATCTCTCCAGTCCTTATGAATACATTTATTCCCTCTACAGTATCTGACATTAAAGATGCTGAGATAACAGGCAAATGTCTAGATATAGCCCTAGAGATAGGGAAGTGCCATCACTAGGCAGGCAGGCCTGGACTACCTAAGAAAGGTAGCTAAAACATGATTATGGGAGCAAGCCAGCAAGCAGTGTTTCTTTGTGGTATCTGCTTCATCTTCTGCCTTGACTTTCCTCAACAGTGGACTGTAATCAGGAAGGTAAGCCAAATAACTCTTTCTTCTCCAGGTTGATTTTGGTCATGGTGATTATCACAGCAACAGAAATCAAACTAGGGTGGCACATATGCACAGTAGAGTACTACGAAGACATGCGAAAGGATGGAAACTTTGCTTTTGGTGACAGCATTAAGAACCTAGTGGACATTCTATCAAATGAAATAACCTGGGCATAGGAAAACAAGAACGCTAGGAACTTGTTCATTTGTGGAAACTAAATCGGTTGACTTCACACCCATTAAGGGTAGACTAGATGTTCCCAGATATTCGGTAGAGCAGGGGAAAGGGGAGTACAGAGAGCTTGGTTAAAAGATGACATGTTGTAGAATATATAAGAATATTAAGTTCTGATGTTCTATGATGAAGTAGGGTGAATATAGTTAGCAACCATACTTAAAAATTTCAAAATACCTAGGGGAAGATTTTGAGGGTATCCCAATTAGAAATGATACAAATTTAAAGTAATGGGTATGCTAATTACCCTGATTTGATCACTAGTCAGTATATACATGAATCAATGTATACATCAGTATTTACATACTTACGCTTATATTTTTGTGTATCAGTAAAAAATAAATACATGTTAAAAGTGGACAAAAGTTTTGCACAGAGTCTCCAAATACTAATGAACTCTCTCAAGAACAGTCTTTAGGTAGAGACTGTCATTGATTCTCAAAATCTTCTCTTTTACATATCCCCAAGGTTTATGAGGTTTATAATATTAAAAGAATTGGTGGGACAGATAGAGTTTAGAGACATAATGGGGTTAATAATACAGAGAAAACATGATACTTGAGAAAATGGAGACTCAATCCTTCCTCCATATTTTTCTAATGATTATGAGAATTAGGGTCTATTGACTTCATATAATACCTTACACTGGATTTCAATGTTCTTCACCTCTAGTGTGTCGGTGTGATTTCTTTTTTTCTCAAAATTGGGTTTCTCTGTGTAGTCCTAGCTGTCCTAAACTTCTTCTATAGAGCAGGCTGGCCTTGAAATCAGAGATCCATCTACCTCTGCCTCCTGAGTGCTGGGATTAAAGGCATGTGCCACCTCCACCTGCTTTGTAGTGTCATTTTAATCTCCCGCAAATCCTCTGTACAGTGTTTCTGCCAATCTTGTTCATTCCTTGTCCATCAAACAAGAAGCAATTCTTACTTCTTCCACTGTGCTTCTTTTAGAAGTCTTTCCGAGCCATCATCTTCATCAGAACACTTGGCAAAAGACCTTCACTGAAGTAAGAGTGGGAGGATCGTTGGAGCCTCTCCTGAGATTCCAACCACTCCTTCTGCCATCTGAAGGTGATTCTGCCTTAATTGCACCCAGTCTCTTATTCTTGGGTGCAATTATGGCAGAAGTGCTAAAGTGTATAGTAGGCATAAGATTAACCAAAGAGGAAGACTCCATGGTTTTAGCTATGGAGAAGCTGGGATGAGATTTTCTGTTTGTGTAGCTGCTTCGCAGTCCCCCTCAGTCCTGCCAGTAACTTGTCAGTCATGCTACGTAAACCTAAGAACTTCATTGGTTTCTTCAGTTGGAGTTCTGTTTGCCCTTGGTGCTGTCCAGGCACTGTTATTACCTGTCCTAGTTGAATGGATGTGTTGTTTGGTTGCATGGCTAATCCCAACCCAGATCTGTAACTAACCCAAGGAAAGAGAGTCTGCTGAATGGCAATGCCTCTTTCACATTGTACATATAAGATTTCCTCAGCTGCAAGTCTTCTGAGAGCATAGGGAATACATAAGCATGCCCAAGGGAATGGTCAGTGTTGTTATTTATAAAACTAATATATTCATTTGGTTGCTTATCTGACAACCTACCTTTCAAACCTACAAGTTTTTAAATTGGGCCCCAATTATTAATTAATTATTAATGGGAAGTTGCTGGTTGTTTTGGAGGCTAAATGCGTGATTATCCTCTGCTATAGTCTGAATCTTTAGTCGTCATCAAAAGTCTATGTTAGAAGATTGGTCCTCAGCTTGGTGTTGCTGGGACCAGGTGAAATCCTTCAAAAGTGGGAAGTTTTCTGTTCATCGGCAGCATGGTGCTGAACAGAATGCCAGTCCCTCCATTTGTTCCCTCTTCTTTCTGTCACCACCCAACAGTGACGGGAGCAGTTTCGTTCTGCCATATGCTTTCTTCACAATGTATCCCAGCAGGTCCAAAGAAACGGAGCAAACCAAAATGACCAAAACCTTTGCCTCTGCGAGCCAAGAGGAACTTTTGTGTTATAAAGTTGGCTCTTTTAGATCATCTGCTAGAGTTATGAGAAGTTGATGACCATATCCTCAAATCATTCATAATTACTTTAACATGGAGTAGAAAACCATGCCCACTTTCTTAGCAAGCATGTTTCTAGATAGCCTTCCAAATGCCATTATTGAAACACTGGCCCCAGATGCCTTGAATTAGCTGTTTTTGTTTTGGCCCATGCTCTTCGTACTCTCACTCCTCCCAGCATCTGGCACAGTGCCTAGTCTATGGAGGTCGAATTCATGCAGAAATGACTGAACTCATGCAAGGCTCGAAATGGACTTTTTTTAAACTGCCTTCCATTTTTTTCTGCCAGAAATAGACAGAATAAGACCCCCACTCTCCGCCTAACATTTCAGCCAAAGATAAAAAGTCCCATGTCTCCCAGCCAGTTGCTGCACTGCCCTTCTGTGCCTGGCTTTATGAAGTTGTTAAAAAAAAAGTTTTCCTTGGAAAACTTTCACCAAGAAACTACCTAATGGGGGCCAGCTGCAGCTCCAGGTTTTCTGAACACTTTGATAGAAACCACATTAAATAGCAACACTAATTCACACATCAATTTCTTCGTGTTAAATCCAAGTTTGGACACATGAGGAGTTTGTGTGATGTTTACTTTTCATGGCCACCCCTGGGGGGGGGGGACAAACCACAACAGCAGCAGCAGCAACAACAACAACAACAGCAACAGCGAAAACAAAAACTGATTTGCTTAGAACCTAGCAGGCATAAAGTCAGAAAATGCCAATGTGCTTTGAGAAAACTCAAACTGGTCACAAAATATTTTGTGTTTGGAGCTCAGTGAAGCAGGCAAGGGTCAAGAATTACCAGAGAAATACTCAAACAATTCCCTAAGTGGTTGTAGCAGCCGCCAGGCAGTTTCTTCTATTGCTCACTGTGGTAGCTGTGTGGCCTGCCCAGCACTGACACATTTTTCTTCCCCCCTTTTGTTGATTGCCACTGCTTTGGTGATTTCCCTTTGGTGCAATCTCTGTACTTCATTGGCTCCAGATGTCTCACCCTTTTGCCTCTGTTGGCACCCAATTGGGAGAAGGTATAAATGGTCCAGCAGCCACTGAAAAAGATCCATACAGAGAAAATAATAGGTATGTCTTGTGCTTCAGAATTTACATTAGGTGTTGACCATCATTTGCTTGATTGGTAAAACCAAGATACATGGTCCCCTGTGGTTGTTGATCCTGCTTGAATAATAGATCGCGACACAGAGTGAGAACTGCATATCTCTGGATTTGCCTCTTAGTTGTAATTTTTTACTGTAGTATTTGTGTTTTTTTCAGGCTTTCTATCTCTATACTGAGAGTAAATAATCCTTGGATGAAATGAGACTGTGCATGAGTAGCAACTAGCACATAGTAGGTGCACAGGAATGACAATCCAGTATTGTAATTACTATCTTTTAAAAATGGTTACATTTTACTTCTTTATTGACATTTACTCTCTCTGTCTCTGTCTCTGTCTGTCTGTCTCTCTCTCTCTCTCTCTCTCTCTCTCTCTCTCTCTGTGTGTGTGTGTGTGTGTGACACATGCCCACATGCCTTGACACAAGTATGGTGGTCAGAGGACAATTTGTAGGAGTTATCTCCTTCCACTATGGGGATTCCTTGGAGTCAAACTCAGGTTCTCAGGCTTAGCAACAGGCATCTCTACCTACTAAACCATATTGTTGGTAAATCCTGAGATGAAGATTATCCCAATTCAGTGCTTTCCAATGAATGGCAATTTTGACTTTGTAAACTTAAAACAATAAAAAAGATGATATAAAGTTGGGAAGAGGATGTGTACCTGTGAACAACTGGAAAACAGGGAAGGGTGGATATTGTCTGAATATATTGCATGCATGTATCAAATTAGCAAATAAGAAGAAATAAAATATTGGCCAGAGTCTAGGGACATTTTTTGACAACTCAAAGGGTATGTAGCAGTCATTGCTAAATGTCTTACAGTGTATGTTATGTACATAGAAGCCCCCTACACTCTCAAGAAGGAATTATCTGCTGCAAAGTATTAATAGCACTGAGATTGAGGTAACATTTTTATTTTTATTTTTAATTGAACTATTATTACACCATTTTCCTTCTTCCTTCACCTCCACCTAACCTTTCTAATGTACTCCCTTTCTCTCTCTCTCAAATTCATGCTCATTTCTTTGTTATGTATATGGAATTTCTTCATACACACCATGTGATGGTTTGTATATACTTGACCCAGGGACAGGAACTGTTAGGAGGCATGACCTTGTTGGAGTATGTGTGTCACTGTGTGTGGGCTTTAAGACCCTCATCCTAGCTGCCTGGAAGCCAGTATTCTGCTAGCAGCCTTCAGAGAAGATGCAGAACTCTCAGCTCCTCCTGCACCATGACTGCCTGGAGGCTGCCATGTTCTTGCCTTGAGGATTGATTACTGAACCTCTGAACCTGTAAGCCAGCCCCAATTACATGTTGTCCTTATAAGAGTTGCCTTGGTCATGGTGTCTGTTCACAGCAGTAAAACCCTAATTAAGACCCATCCCCCCACACAACACACACACCTCCACACACACACATTCCTGAATATATAAATACAACCTGCTCAGTCTATTTATGTTACTTCTATGTATATGATTTCAAGGCTGACCATTTGGTATTGGATAACCATCAAGAAGTAGGGGCTTTTCTCTAGAGAAGACTATTCCCCCAGTTTCAACATTCCTAAGTTGTCTGTAATTTTTTATCCATGGCTGGATCTCTATGACATTTCCCCCTTCTACATTAGCCTGTCTATTGGTGGCCTCCTTATTCAGGCACCCTTGTTCAAGTCTTGTTTAGGCAGCCATGTTGATGAGACGTCATAGATATAGCTTCTCTGACATTTCTAGGACCCACAATGGGACAGCAAACTTCTATTCCTCTGGCTCTTACAATTTTATGGTTTGCTACTTGAGCCTTAGGTACAAGAGATGTGTATCGGGCTGGAGAGATGGCTCAGCGGTTAAGAGCACTAGCTGCACTTCCAGAGGTCCTAAGTTCAATTCCCAGCAACCACATGGTGGCTCACAACCATCTGTAATGGGATCTGATGCCCTCTTCTGGTGTGTCTGAAGACAGCTACAGTGTACTCACATACATAAAATAAATAAATCCTTTTTTTTTTTTTTTAAAGAGATGTGTATCATTTGGGGCTGGTACCTCATGGTCACTTTTCCTTTGAATTTTGATATGTTGTGGGAGATACCATTTTGTAACTTGAGGAACACTGAGGTTTAGAAACATGTAAGGCTTCAAAAGCCATTTAACTTATGTGTTCACTATATGGCTATTTCACCTCTAGTCCTTCCATTTGTGGTCTCCTTAAAAAATGTCAATCAAGTTCATCTATGAACATAGATTTTTATCAAGGTAAAGTTTTGTCTTAGTCAGGGTTTCTATTCCTGCATAAACATCATGACCAAGAAGCAAGTTGGGGAGGAAAGGGCTTATTCAGCTTACATTTCCATGCTGCTGTTCATCACCCAAGGAAGTCTGAACTGGAACTCAAGCAGGGCAGGAAGCAGGAGCTGATGCAGAGGTCATGGAGGGATGTTACTTACTGGCTTGCTTCCCCTGGCTTGCTCAGCTGGCTTTCTTATAGAACCCAAGACTATCAGCCCAGGGATGGTACCACCCACAAGGGGCCCTCCCCCCTTGATCACCAATTGAGAAAATGCCTTACACCTGGATCTCATGGAGGCATTTTCTCACCTGAAACTCCTTTCTCTGTGATAACTTCAGCTTGTGTCAAGTTGACACACAAAACCAGCCAGTACAAGTTTCCTTTGCATTGTGTTGCCCCCTGTGCATTGTTGTTTTTCTCTGTCATAGTTTGATGTTATAAAACTAAACATGACTGAATTACTTTTGAATTTATAGTCTAACTCTCTATAACTTCAGTGTGATAATCAAGATGTTTATATCTCCAAAGACCATCCAAACACTGCAATAACTTGGCAGCTAACTTGCTTTCTTCTGAAGATGGTAGAGCGATGGGAGAACTCTCTCTTAGAACTGAGTCTTACAGGAAGATTCACATTGTGGAAGTGATTTGGCTTCACAAGTGACTCTCTCTAGAAACACCCTGACATATGTTCAATTTACTCCCGAGCTTCCATGTAGGCCAAAGTAATATGAAATATGGTTTTAGGTCTGGAGGTGCAGAAAATAGTGGAGCATTTCCCGGCATGTGCAAAATCTTAGGTTTGATACCTGGAACTGCATTAAATAAAATTATTCCAGTTATTGAAAGAGAAAAATAAGGTTTTAGTCTCACCGTGTCTTACTATGCTGTGTTCAGTTGATATCCCTGGGAGGCCTGCTCTTCTTGGAAGGGAAATGAAGGAGGAATAGATCTAGGGGAGAGGGGAGGTGGGGGTGGCTGGGAAGGAGGGAACTGTGGTTAGAATGCATTGTATGGGAGAAGAATAAATTTAAAAAAGGAAAAAAAGGAATTTCAGGTAAATAGTAGTGAAAATTTCTGCCTCAGACTGAAAATTCTAGGCAGACTTTGACTTAGAAAAACATAAAAAGGAAAGTGCATGCGGCAATCGGATTGCTTGTTGGAGTATTTTTCAGATCAGGTTTGAAAAATGAAGATTATAGAATCCATCTTAACACCGATCTCAGCTAAATTAGCCACAAGATACATTTTTCTGTTTATTAAGGGAGCAACAGTGTCAACTGGCCTGACCCCCCATCCCCACCCCGGTCCTCACAGAGGCTGGACTACCAACCAAAGAATACACATGGAGGGACCCATGGTTCAGACCACATATGTGGCAGAGGAGGGCCTTGTTGGCCATCAGGGGGAGGAGAGGCCCCAGTAAAGGGGAATGTCAAGGTGGGAACATGGGAGTGGGCGGGTGGGTGGGTGGGAGGTGGAATTCCCTCATAGAGGTGGGGGAGGTGGAGGGGATAGGGGGTTTTCAAAGAGGAGACCTAGAAAGGGGGAAACATTGGAAATGTAAATAAAGTATCAAAAAATAAAAAAAAAAATTAAAAAAATAAAATTTTTTTTTTATAAGACTAGTTCATAGAGAGTGTAAAAGAATCATCTGGGGTTTGGTTTTGGGATAAGGTTTTGCTCTCTTTATGGCTTCCTTCATGTTGGGATTACTAGTCTGCATCACCATGCCTGGGCAGTCTTGGAGGTTATAAATGGAGGTAATAAATGGAGGTTATAAATGGTCAATGTGTGCTTTAGATTGTTCAATAATGGTCATCTACATCACGTATTCCACAATTTGGTATTCATTAACTACTTCAATGAATGACAATTTTATATTTGTAACCTCCTAAGAAAAATAAGAACAAGCTGAACCTCAAAACTCTAAGTTGAGGGACTAATAAATATCAGGGCAGAAATTAATGCAGTAGAGATTAAAAGAGCATGTAGAATCAATAAAATGAAGAGCTAGTTCTTTAAAAAATCATTAGCAACCACCTGTCCAAACAATCAAAAGAAAGAAGATTCAGATTAAAGAGAGCAAGGATGAAGATGGGGACATTATAACACATACCAAGGAAATCCAAAGACTGATTAGGGAATATATTCAAAGCTTATATCCAACAAAGCTTGGAAAATCTAGAAGGAATGGATAAGTACCTAGCTGCATATGATTTACAAAATTTAATAAAATGATATAAGCAACTTTAAACGATCTGTAGTAAACAAGAAGATGGAAGCAGCAATAAAGTTCTCCCAAGGAAGTAAAGATCAGAACCAGACAGATTGACTTCTGAATTCTAACAGGCTTTTAAGGAAGTGCTAACAGAAACACTCCTAAAACTGTCTCATAAAACAGAACGGGAAGGAACAAACCCAAACTTAAAACAAAGCCAGTATTCTACTGATAACAAAACCAGATAAGGGCATGAGAAGAAGGAAAACTTCTGCTGAGCATAGACACAAAAACCATCTCATATAAAGTTCTCCCAAACTGAATTAAAGAACAGATTAAAATGATCACACTCTATTGCCACGTTGGTTTCATTCTATGGCTACAATGGTGCTTTGACATATGACAATTAATAAAAGTAACTCAGCAGGTAAATAGAACAGGAATCGCATGATTACCTCAAAAGATACAAAAAAAGGCCTTCGACAGAGTCCAACATTGCCTCATGATGAAAGCCCTGAAGCAACCAGGAATAGGGGAAAATGAAGGTCCTAATGACAGTACCACAGACTTGTATCAAAGTCTGCACCAAATGAGGGAAACTAAGAGCTTTTCTTGTAAAATGTAGGGTGCCCACTCACTCCACCCCTGCTTGGAGTACCTCCACACATGCACACATTCACATATATGATATATGCATAGGTGTTACACACACATATATGAACATGTCACAATAAAATGCAGTGCATTATTTTGTGTGTTGAGTAAAAATGGAGTAAAGCACTTCTCTGAGATGTTCAGCATTAAATATTACAAGCCACTTAGGTAACACTCATTGCTAAGAAACAAAAAATATCTATAGCCTCTGTTCTGCTTGTTAACAGAATAGCTACTGTATATGCTGTGGTAACAACCCCCCATCAAGATGTCAGTAGTTTAATACAATGAAAAAATTTTGGTCAGTCATGCTTCATGTTTAACATGATTCAACTAGCAAGTTTCCCCCATGTCAATCCTCAGTAGCATCTCCTAAGAACATCTCAGCACCGTGCCAAGCACTGAAAAGGCCAAGACACATTTGAAAAATCATATGGAAAACTACAGATGTAGGAGCTTCCTAAAATATAAACACATATAAAATGAACCTAAAGGAGTCACCACATAGGGAAATAAATGCTCCAACTAGCCATCTTTTGTTACCAAGTAATAGCTCCTGTGTCAGGGATGGGTTACATCTTGCCAAGTTGTTGGCTAAAGGAGCCCCACGGAAATCCCCAAACATCACAGGCTATATGCAAAGGCTGTTGGTTCCTCTCTAAAACCTGATTGTAAGGCTGTATTGCTGAAGACAATACTTACATACATTCTCGAATATAGATGTCTAGCTAATGCCTTCCTAGGAGCTTTACCCTCCTGACTAGCATTCATGCTACTGGAAGGTACTCTGAAGGTTACTGGAGGATAAAGGTAATAGTATCTATCAGTCAGCTACAAACTCTGTGACCTACAATAGTCACCTGCCTGCAGGATATATTGGTGCAATAGCGTCAGAAATGTTATGGGACTAACAGACCACATTGGTCAGATTTAAGATCCATTCTATGTGATGGAACCTATACCTGACAACATCAAAGTAGAAAAGAGTCTTAGACTAGATAGGGCATGGGCCTAGGAAAAAAATCTAATGATATTATTATTATTCAGCTAAAGGAACCTAGCAAAAAAAAAATGACTCCTAATGGCATACTGCTATCCATAGATCAGATCTTTGCTCAACCCTCATCAGAGAAGCTTTTTCTTGTAGTAAATGGGGATTAACACAGGTGGACAGTGTGCAGATAGTGAGAAACCTTAGCTCACCCAGTCCTAAAAGGAATGGCTTCATCAATCCCTTCCCCTCAAGGCTCAGGGATCTATGTGGAAGAGAAGGCTCCTGGAAAGCTTTTAAGAGCCAGAGATAGTGGCCGACTCTAAGGAAACATGGTCTTCCTGGCATAACAGGTCTGATGTGTACACAGAGCTTATGTGACAGCATATATAAGACCTTCACAGGTTCGAGTCGGATGGGGTACCAGCACTGAGAGGGTGAAGTGGACTCCAAGTGTCCCTTTTAACCAAGAAGCTATCTGAAAATGATCCTTCTTGCAAAGGGAAAACCAAGGTTTTTCCCAATGGAGTGTCACTGGGTGTTCAGCCACACTCCAGAACAGGTCTTATACCTACAAAATAGACTGTGCTTTTCTTTCATTTCGCTTTATTTTGGCATGTTTTGACTTACTGGTCTCTTGTTTGTTTGTATTTTCATTTTTGTGGTTTACTTTTTGTATGTGTGTGTGTGAGAGAGAGAGAGTTAGAGAGAGGGAGGAGGAGAGAGGAAGACAGGGAGGGAGGGAATACAGTTGAGTGGGTAGGGAGAATCTAGGAATTGGGATTGGAGGGGGAGGAAACATAATCAACATACATTGTAAACAAAATGATTAAATAAAAAAAAGGGGTCCAGGGCAAGGGAACTCTGGGAAGTCTTACAAAGAAAGCTTCTGGTTAGAAGTAAATATAGTGTTTCAGTTTCCCATCATTGGTCAAATCAAGTGACATGGTAGTGTCTAATTTCAAAGGGCCCACGTTTTGTATTCCTCAGGGATACCCATTTCTTTAGAGAAGAACTACATCTTATTTGGCAGTTTGACCTATCATACTCGCCAGCCCTAGGTGGCCAGTCGGTACTCCATCTTTGAAATTAGGCCAAGTTCCTGATGCTCTTAAGGAGATACGGGACAGTTCTGAAACCTGCATCTGCTTGTACCTCATGGGTGTCTTTAGACAGGACCACATTTCTTTATCATCTCTTTTGGAATCTACTGGAAATGGTTCAATTAGTGCTATTTCCAGTCACATTGGTTTACTAAAGGGACATTTGCTGCCAATGTTCAACTTATCATATGATTTAAATCTTTTTTTTTTATTTTTATTTTTGATACTTTATTTACATTTCCAATGTTTCCCCCTTTCTAGGTCTCCTCTTTGGAGACCACCTATCCCCTCCCCCTCCCCACCTCTATGAGGGAATTCCACCTCCCACCTACCCGCCCACCCATCTCCATATTCCCACCTTGACATTCCCCTTTACTGGGGCCTCTCCTCCCCCTGATGGCCAACAAGGCCCTCCTCTGCCACATATGTGGTCTGAACCATGGGTCCCTCCATGTGTATTCTTTGGTTGGTGGTCCAGCCTCCATGAGGACGGGGGGGG
>CM052722.1:100750291-100768575 GCA_028551405.1 Uromys caudimaculatus
CAGCCCCACCTACCAAGAGAAAAAACTTTGAACTCATAGATCTTGCAATTTTGTGCTTTTTAGGTTATCATTTTATTAACTATAATTAATTAATTAGTTAGTTAATTATGTATGTATGCCTGTGTGTCCACACACACTTGTGCATTCCACTGTGTGTGTGCACATAGTGTTCAGAGGGCACCTTTCAGGAGTCCTTTCTCTCCTTCCACCATGTGCGGTACAGGGATTGAATGTCAGAGTTGGCAGTCAGCACTGTAACCTACTGAGCCATCCTGCCAAGCCTCACTATAGTCTTTGTCTTTTCTTTTTTAATCTAAACAGTCCAGGATGCTCTCCTCCATCTGAAACAGTTTGTGCTGCTGCTGCTGCCAACTTGTAGGAACGAAATAAGATCAAGACTCAATGCCCACTGTGGGGAAAAAAATGACAGTTTAAGGAGAACAACTGGTAGGGAATATAGTCTCTCTACCTCCTCTTCCCTGTAGACTTAAAGTAGTAAGAATACTAGAGTCATATAGTGATCACCCCTCCAACAATGTAACGCATATTGATAAGTAACTCACACTTATCGATACACCCAGATTTTTTTTTAAAGGGATGCCATTTATATGTGTTTTTCTTTATTATTAAATTGACTTAATTTATTTGTTGGCACATCATGAGCCATTCCACTTGTTGACATATAAAACAATTTAGTCTTAGGACATTAGTGATAGTGTACAGCTTGGAAATTGACAGCTGCAGCCATGTGACATAGCTTCAATGTTTGTCAACTGGATGCTGCTACAGTTTTGTTCTTCTTTCTTCTACAAGGAGGGTTGAAGAAGGATTGCTTTGGTGGAAACTAGAAGGGGGATGGAACCAGAACCCAGAAGTGAGAGCCTAGAAAAGGCAGGTATGGTAGAGAGGGGGATTCTTGAAAGACAGTGGTTGCAAGCAAAGGGGCCTGCAGGCCAGAAGAAAAGGGAGAGTGAGAACTACCTGATGGAGAAGCTGGCTTAGTGGATCAGTGGGTAGAGTGCTTGCCTAGTGTGCACGAAGCCCTGGGTTCCAGCCCCAGCACCTTTCAAACAGGACATGGAGGCACACACCTGTAATTGGAGCACTTAGGAGGCAGAGGCAAAGGGTTAAAAGGTCAAGGTAATCCTCTTTTCCATAGCAAGTCTGAGGTCAGCCTGGAATACTCTAGTCTCTGTCTCTGTCTCTTTCTCTCTCTCTCTCTCTCTCTCTCTCTCTCTCTCTCTCTCTCTCTCAAAAAACTTTAAGGCTTATTCTATAGCACCCATTCTTATAAAGGTAATTTGAGATGTATATGAATATGAATATGTATATATAAAATCTGCTACCAAACTACTTCAGTTTTTAATTCCTTACTTTCCATTTTATGGCCCACAGCTTCCTTCAAGTGTGTGAGTGCCCTCTCCAGATGGACTGTGCACCTCATTTGGGAAGAAGGGCAGGGCAGCCAATTTTCATCATCTGGGCCTTTAAAAACTCTCTAGGTAGCCCTAAAATACATAAAAGCCCAAATGCTGGACAGGAAATTTAGCCATGTCTCTTGCTGAACAGGGTTCAGATTTTAGTCAGTTTGATTTTTCTTTTACTGTTGCATAGGACTACTGGCTTTGCAGACTGGCTGGAGCACAGGAGGGATAGGGTGGACGCATGTATAGAGCACTAACTAGTCTGTTCTTGCTAGGTGATGTGATGCTTTTTCTTTTAGTCTGAAATTGCTTTCTGAGCAGACATTCCTAGTGATTCTGGGTGCTTCATTTTGATTTTAGCCATATGGCTCTGCTCCCAAAATTCCTCGGGCTCTTCCAATTTCTGTTCTCCCACCACGTGGCCACAAATTGACTCCTCACTTTGCCTGGAGCTTTTAATTGGTTTAAATAATAAACTCCCCAAGTCTTTGTTTGTTGGCACACAGAACTCAGTGCGCAATTGCAAATGAGTCGGGCAACCTGCTTTGATTTGGTGATTAGTCATAGCTCTTAATTGTTTTTACAATTTCCACCTGAGCGATCAGGAAATGAAGCACCAGCCACACTTCCAGCAAGTTGCAAAGAACCTAACTATGGTATTTCCTTATTGACTGTTTCCTTGCCTGTAAGGAGGCTACACCATGATGTTGTGGCTTGGGAGGTGGGCGTCACTTGGCTGAAGTCAAGCTCTGGCATTTTAAGCTGATTCCTGTTAGACTCTGGGAAGTGATGGAGACAGATTAAATCACATAGCATGAAAAGGGACAGCCCCCACCCCCTATCAGAGCATGAGGCCCCAGTCACATCATAGCATAAATACGGAAAACACAGACAGGACTTTGGGAAGCCAGAGTTTTCCTCCTGTCTCAAAAGAAGACGTTTTTTGTTTAAGGCGGTTTTGTTGTGTTTTGTTTTGCTTTGCTTTCGTTTATTTTCCTACATCATCAGTGCAGATGGCCGATTAACAATGCCTTTGGTTTTCTGTTTGGGTCTGTTGTCTTTTCCTTTGGAGGTCAGGTCTCTGAACTTCTGAAACAGAACTATCAGCAAATGTAATATAGACATTTTTTTTTGAAGCGGTGTTTGTTTTTCATCTGAAACGTCTTCTGAAAATTCCCCTATGGCCCTGCTTCCTTTGTTGAGGATGTATTCAAGCCACCAGTGACCTGGTACCTTCTCTGCACCTTTAGTGATTCATGAGAGGACTAAGTTCAGGCATCTGGCCCTGGCTCTCCCCTTATCACATTTCCTCTTACATCCTAAGCTGACAGAGAACCTCTTTCCATTCTTCCATACTGCACCTTAGGCAGCTGTGCTAGCTGTTTGGGTTAACACAGTCCTCCTTTACTGTTTAAGTGCGTGTTCCTAAGGCAGAGACCAAGAAACACTGGGCTCTATGATGTGTCCAGTGGAGGGAGCAAAGATCATGGATTGCTAACATAGACTTAGGCATGAATCTCAGCCTGGCAAACAAGCTAAATGGACCCAGGCAAATTTAACAAATCTTTTGAACCTAAATATCAATATTTCAAACTCAAAAGAATCTTAAGGTCTCCCTTGCAAGATTGTTAGGAAGGCTCAACAAAATATTGTCTCAAATATACTAGTCACAGACTAGGTGTTCCAGAAATGATCAGCTTTTCAGAAAATTGTCCTTGCTGTCCTCCTAAAGTGATGAAAATGTTCTTGTCTGATTGATGCCTGTCTTACTTTTCTCTTGCTGTGCTAAGACACCACAACCAAGGCAATTTATCGTAGACAATGTTTACTCATGGCGTACAGTTTCCGAGAGTTAGAGTTTGGGGGAGCATGGCTGCAGGCAGTCAAGTATGCGCTGGAGCAGTAGCTGAGAGCTCACATCTTGACACATAACCAAGAGGCAGAGGGAGCTAACTGAGAATGCCATGAGCTAGTGAAACCTCAAAGTCTGCCCCCAGTGACACATTTCCTCCAACAACTTCATACCTTCTAATCCTTCCCAAACAATTCCACTAACTGGGAACCACGTATTCAAGCATGTGAGTCTGTGGGGGCCGTTCTCATTCAAACCACCGTACTACCCTTCTTCCCCTCCCTTCCTCTGGCTCTCAAAGACTCCAAGGTCACTTGGGTGATTTCTGCTACTTCCTGTTTGTCAGCCATCTGATTGGAAGAAGTACTTTGTCACCTCTTCTAGTCCTATTTGACTGTAGGTCTTATAATATGATTAGGTATACCTACTACCTCCAATACAATCAAACATGACCTCCTTTCTCATAGTGAATTTACTGTTTTCTGGACAGTATGAGTTAGACACTGACAAATGTCACTTATAGGAAGGCATTTCTTAAGTGTGTTCACAGTGATGCTGAAGAGTCTAGATTCTTCCCAGAGATTTACTCTGAGCACTAACATCCTTTGAGAGATGCTATATTAAGAAAACTTATGGTAATATTGAATACTTCAAGTCCTACTCTGGAGACTGAGGATGTAGCTCAGTTATTAGAATGAATATGTAGTATTCATGAAGTCCTGGGTTCCATCTCTAGCATCCTATAAACTAGGTGTGGGTAGGTACATGCATATAATTACAGAATATAACAGGTAGTGATAGGCAGATTAGAAGTTTAAGGTCATCCTTAGCTACATAGAGAACCCACAGCCAGCTTGGGACACATGAAACCCTCCCCCTCCAAAAAAAAAAAAGCCAAACTATTTCTATTTGTCATCAATAAATTGTCAGTAAAATCTGGATAAAATGTAAGGATAGTTCTTAACTCTGTTTTTAGTTGCTATAATATCATTTGGATAAAATTGGGGAAGATCAATTACACAGAGGGGAGATTTGACCAACAGAGATACCAGGAACAATGGTATTGATGTGAATGGGTTTATGGATTGCAGGCATTCATTATTGACTTCCAGTGACGCTTGCCAATGGCATCCTGTTCTAAGAATTACCTTTTCTGAAAAGTAGGCTATTATCAGTTAGAGAAGAGTGTGTTAGGATGTAGCAATAATCTTAAATTCTCAACATTTTGGGGCTGAGGCTCTGCAATTAAGAAAACTAGCTACACCTCCAGAGAGCCCAAGTTCAATTCCAAGTATCCATATGGGTGCTCAAATGTATTTACAACTCTCAGGGTATCCAACAGCCTCTTCTGGACTCCATTGGACCAGGCATGCAATTAATATATATGCATACATTCAGACAAATCAGCTATAGGCACAAATATAAAATAAAATAATTTCAAATGAAAGATTTTGCAACAAACTTTTCTTTCCCACTTCCATCTTCTACTAGATAGCTTTTGTTGGCTGGCTGGCTCTTCTCCATCCAGTCCTCATTCAGAGTGCCACACTTAGAGAGCCTCTATGAACACACTGTGATTGTTTGCCCTGCTGTGACTTTTGGTCATATTCTTCCAGCTAAGTTAAGTCACAGTACCATGCTGAACTTCATATAACTGCAGAGACCCAAATTCTGCCTTGGGCATGGATCTTTGTTTTTTCAATTTTATTTTTTTAATTTTATGTGTATTAGTGTTTCCCTTGAATACAGGCCCCCATGCCATAGATACATGTTTGATGACCACAGAGGCCAATACTGGATCCCCTGGGACTGGAGTTATAGATGGTTATATATCACCATGTGAGTGCTGGAATTTGTATCTGGGTCGTCTGGATGAGTAGCAAGTGCTCTTAAGCACTAAGCCATCTCTCCCACAACTTGTGTCTGGATCTTTTGCCTGGCTTCTTGGGCATAGCCTCGCTAGAAAGAAGCGAACTGGAAATACTAGGTGAACAACACCGCCACAGAGGAGAACAAAAGGTCAGATTCTGTACTTTGAGGACTGAAGAATATCTAGCATATAGCTCAGCATTTATTCATTCCACAAATCCAAATACAACAGGCATGTTTTGAGCACCTACTATATGCCAGGTATTCTTTTAAGAACTGTGGATGCATTGTAATGGTAGGGAGTCAGATAGAAAACACCTTTCTTTAGGTAGCAATATTCCTTGAATTGGCATCCAATTTGTAGTCTCTTCACATTCTGTCAGGTGACAAATGGGAGAATGGTTATGGCTGTCTGGTATAATAGAGAAATGTCCAGAGCTCAGTGAGCGCACCACCAGTGGCTTCAATCTATGAATTGTTCCACTAAGGAATACCTTGCTCCTGTTTCTTCAGCTTTTCACCATCTTGGGATATCTAGGACTTCACTAGTATTACTCTTGTGCTGAGCTGTCAGTTGGCTTCTCTAAGGATCGGTGTTCTTTAGGAACCAAGTCCCTTTGAATTATCCACAGCGCTTCTGTGTCGGTCACATTCAGTTCTAGCTTTCTGGGCCCTTAGTTAAGACCCTGCGTGTCTGCTGTTACTTTTCCATGCAGTACTGTATGGTAGGTAAGGGCACTAGTTTTGGCCTCAGACAAAACTTGGCTTACATATTAACTCTACTAGGTCCCAAACTTCAGTTTTCCTTATCTCTAAAGTAGTGACAATAACAATATCTATGCCATAGGGTTGCTCAATGATTATATTTGTTACATATAAAATATTAACCTAGTAAAAGACATAATAATAGGTACCAATACAATTTACCAGTAGATGAAGAGTGAATAAGTTATATTCAGGCTGAGAGATGACTCAGAGTTAGCTCTCAGAATTCACTTTATCAGTAGAGTTATTCCAAGCTCAAATTTCTTGTACTATGTTCCTTATACCACACAGAGACTGACATGTAAACCCTACTGTACAAAATTCTCTACATACGTACTCTAATGGAAACCCTAATAAGTGTGTTCTCTAGCCCCATCTCCACATCTGTTTGTCTTCCTGTTCTCCTCATCTCTGGGTCTCTTCTTCTTGGTCTTCGATTTTTGTAGTTTCTACATGTACTTGTAGTTTGAATGTGACCCCACCCAAATAGACTATATTTTATAATGTGTTGTTTTGGCAAGAAAATAAAGAAAATAGCACATCCCTTTTGTCACTGTGAATGTGCTTGTGAACTTTCTGGAAACAGATGCCAAGCAGTTGAGGCTTTCAAATATTGCACATCTTTTTACAGTATGGCTTTGACCAGAACAGATGAGAAAGGAAGAGGTTTCTCATTTTGTGGCTTCTCTGTTGTAGGACCAGCATGCATGGCCCAATCAGGTGTTTCTTACTAGTAGTAAATGGCCTATCCTAATAACCCCTGTGTGTAATCATGTGGCCACCTAGTTTTCCCTGAAAATTGTGAAAACTAGGAAGAGCACCAGAGGCCCACAAGAGAAGAGAAACCAAACATCAAGCTGTGCACATAGAAATTCCTCATTGCATAACAGTTTTCCTTTCTATTATCTAAGATAGAAAGTTTCTTAGCCATCCTTGATGGATAAGCATTTACCAAGTGATTATTAGAAGGGCACAGTGCTATAATAAGCATGTAGGAAGGGAAAGAAGAATACCCAAAATCACAGTAGCTAGAAGGCAGACAACATACCCCAGTAAGGACATCTGCGAATTTCAAAAGCATGAAATGCCGTGTCTACTTAATGCAGGTTTGTGTATTAGTCACATCTCTCTAGGAACAGAACTCACACAAGGGATCTATCTATCATCTATCTATCTATCTATCTATCTATCTGTCTGTCTGTCTGTCCGTCCGTCCATCCATCCATCCATCCATCCATCCATCCATCCATCCATCCATCCATCTATCTATCTATCTATCTATCTATCTATCTATCTATCTATCTATCTGTCTGTCATTCATAGAGAACAGTGGTTCTCAACCTTCCTAATACTGTTACCCTTAAATACAATTCCTTGTGGTGACCCCCAACCATGAAATTATTTTTGTTGCTACTTTATAGCTGTAATTTTGCTACTACTATGAATCATAATGTAAATATCTGTGTTTCCTGATGATCTTAGGCTACTCCTGTCAAAGGGTCATTCAATCCCCAAAGGGGTCACAATCCAAAATTTGAAAACCACTGCTCTTGAGAGAGCCCTTCCTAAGTCTCTTTCTCCCCCCCCTCCCATTTATTAGAATGGATTAGAGGCTGTGATCCAGCTAGTCCAACAATGGCTGTCTACCATTGGAAGGTCTAAGAATCTGCTAGTTGTTCAGTCTATGAGGCGGGATGTCTCAACTGGTCTTCAGTATATGCTGAGATGGCTAAGAAGGGGGCTCTAATGTCAGCGAAGGAATGGACTTGTTAGCAAAAAGCAACAGCAAGCAGTCGAAGAGAGAGCAAACTTCCTGCTTTCACTTCCTTTATATATGCTCTCAGCAGAAGGTGTGCCCCAGATTAAAGGTGGATCTTCTTACCTCAGAGATACAGATTAGAAGTGGGTCATCTCACTTCAAAGGATTTAATTAAGAAAAAAATCTCTCACAGGTATGTCTAGCCATTTAAGACTTAGTTAATTCCATATATAGCCTTCATAATTCACTTGGTAGCCTTAAAGATATTGTTCACAAGTTATTTCTGGTGAGATAAAATTGCATTTGCAGAAGGAACATCTTTTGAATCTTTTTGTTTTGTGTTATTATAACATAATATTTGAGAATGGAAGTTACAAAGGATAGAAATTTATTCTCAGGTTTGGAGAATAAGAAAGTACATCCGGGGGACTGGAGCAATGGTTCAGGGGTTAAGGGCAGTGGCTGCTTTTCCGAAGGTCCTGAGTTCAATTCCCAGCAACCACATGGTGGTTCACAACCATCTGTAATGAAATCTGATGCCCTCTTATGGTGTGTCTGAAGACAGCTACAGTGCACTCATATATATATGTATAATAAATAAATCTTAAAAAAAGAAAGTATATAAAAAAAAAAAAAAGAAAGAAAGTATAGCTGGGTGGTAGTGGCACATGCCTTTAATCCCAGCACACTGGAGGCAGAGGCAGGTGGATTTCTGAGTTCGAGGCCAGCCTGGTCTACAGAGTGAGTTCCAGGACAGCCAGGGCTACACAGAGAAACCCTGTATCAAAAAAAAATGTGGTAGGTTATAGGCAACACTATCTGTTTCCTAAATGATACATTGAATTCTTTTCTCTTCTTGAGCAAAGTGGTATATGTGTAGCTGGTTCATTTTGATTGAAACATTCTCTCCTGGACAGAACATGGAAGCTTATGAGGGTCATGAACTTGAAACTCACAGGCTACTTAAAGACTCAGGAAACACATGAAACTCAGAAGACTCATGAAGCCTTTCTCAGGAGGCTATATAAGCAGCAAGCAATCACCAAGGGCAGAAGAGGCTCTTTAGTGGACGAGCTGAATTTGCAGGGAACTGCCGAGGTGCAGCTTTCTGGGACTTGGGTGGGCTTTATGGTGTTGTAACTGCCAGAGCTATCCATGTTTCTTTAAGTAACTCCAATAACTTTACCAAACTGGACCTGAATGGAATAGTTTTTTTGTTTTGTTATTGTTCTCCGTCTAAGATGAGTAGAAATAGTCTCCCCAGGGAAAGTATCATAGCAGAGAGGAATAGGTCAAAAAACAAAAAAGAGCAAATCTGTTCCTATGAAGTCATCCTGTGGCAACATCAATCCATTGATAAGGGCATGAGCCGAAACAGTGCTGACTAGGACCCATCTCTCATCATGGTTCCATTAGAGATTAAGTTCTCAATATATGGATTTTGGGGCACACTGAGAACACACCACGGAAATTCCATGAGAAGTTGAGAGACATGACTTGCACAGTGGAAATGGGCGACTCTTTTAGCCCAGATTTCTAGCCTTTTCTTGATGAATTGTCATTTTCCACAACATGAGCATTATTTTTCAAATTAATTTCACACAATAACCACAGTAGCCCTCTGAACATGAAAACCACTATATAACCATGTTGACAGCAGCAACGTTTATAATCAGTAAAGGATAGAACTTAGGCAAATGAATATAATAATGACATACAAATATACAATGTGATATTATTCATCCTTAAAAAGGATGGGAAAACTAGCCAAATGGAACAATCTGGATGAGCCTGGATGGTATTATGCTAAGTGAACTAATCCAGTTACAAAATGATTACGCAGGATGACTTTTTTGAAGTTCACAGAGTAGTCAAATTCAGAGAAAAAAACTACTGAATGGTGGATGCGAGAGGCTGGAGTGAGTGGGATGGGTGGGCGTGGCATTTGAGGGTTCTACTTTCAGTTTGGCAGGATGCGTGATGATGATTGTGTAACTGTGATTATACTTAATGCGCCAAAATATACACTTAAAATAGTTAAGATTTTAATATCTATGTACCTATGTATGTGTCTATGTATGTATGTATGTATCCATCTATCTATCTATCTATCTATCTATCTATCTATCTATCTATCTATCTATCTATCTTGTGTGTGTGTACGTGTGTTCGAGTGCGCGCCCGTGTGCGCGCACACACACACACACACACACACACACACACACACACGCTGTGCACATGTCATGATCACACGTAGAGGTCAGAGAACAACCTGTGGGAATGAATTATTTCTTCTTACCATGTGGGGCCCAGGGATCCAACTCAGATTATCAGGCTTGGTATCAGGGCAGTTGCCTTTACCCTTTGAACCACTTCATTATCCTTTCTTTGAGCTAAATTTTAATGGACAGTAGTAGCTTAACTCACATTCATCCATGTGTTGTCACCAGGGTAACCCAATCCTTTAGCCAATAAAATGTGTGTGGCACCAAACACTGACGTACTCAGATAACCACTGATGTTCGGGTCGCATGAATACAATCATGAATGATTGTTGGAGGAGTGGTGACCATATAGCCAAAACCAGCCAGGAGTTTTCAGTCTGGTCTAATTGCAGAGTCAACTCCTGCTGGAAGATTTGCATTTATGGTAACTGGCCAGACTAATCCTCCCTAACAATAGGACACTAGTAGAAAAATTGCAAAGACTAAGTTACATGCTCGCTATTATAATAGGGCAAACCTAAGTATTATTAAAAGTCAAGCACAAGTATACCCACAACCACCTTGTTCATAATGTTTCTGAATGGAAATAACACAACTGCCTATTAACAGCATATTGGCCAGATAAATGAGAATATATGTAAGCACTCTATGGCAATGTGGATGAATGAAGCCCAGCCATGTCTCTCAATAAAAAGAAAGTACCGAGCAAGTGAAACCATAATAAATAAGATATAACAAAGTATTCATTGACCTATAGGAGACACTAGTCTATTCAAAGTCAGGTAGCCGTTTGCATTATGATGAGGCCTGTAGGTATGAGCCAGGTTCTTTTCCTTATTTGCATGCTTGCCACCTGTATACACAGGACTTGAGCTGTTGTTATACTTGTGGGGCATTGTGGCACACACCTTTAATCCCATCCCTGGGGTAGAGGGGAGAGGCATAGGTAGGTTGATCTCTGAGGTTCAAGGCCAGCCTTGTCTTCATAGTGAGTTCTAGGATAGCCAGTGCTATATAGTGAGACTCTGTCTCAAAAAAAATAAAATCTATGACGTTGATAGTGATTTTTCACTTTTCTCTACAACGCTAATAAATTCAATAAACTACAATAATACAACAAACATATTGAGTAAGAGAGTGTGTTAATATGGCAGACAAAAATTGAACACTTCTTGAAATAACTGTAACAGATGACAAAGATGAGATCCAGACAAAGGATTATAGGATTCCTCTTATATATAAGAGCCATTTGCTCATTCATTCTGTTTTTCTGAACAACCATTGTGTGACAGACACCATTTGAAATGCTTGGAACACGTCAGTAAAGAAACCTCTATCCCTGTCCAAATGGCAGGCACGTTCCAGTGAAAGGAATTTTCCAGGAGTAAGCATAGAAGCTGTTCAAAAGAAATATTCAAGAATCCCCCAACCTCATTGCCCATCTATTAGTGGTTTATGTTAATGCCTTCAGTAGCTACGCCAAGAGAGCAAAAGGGTCAGTGAACTTGTGGTTGTCTGTTCACTCTTCCCAGAAGGGTTCAGAGGACTTAATTCTAAACAGCAGCGTTCTGAATGAAACAGAAGAGACTGTGGGCTGCCTCTGTCTGTGTTCAAAGTCCAGTTTTTCAGGGTGAGCTGTGCTTTCTCCAGCTGACTAAGAAGCAGGCTTTGCCCCTCTCCCACCGGACGCCTCTCACTCCGGCACCTGTCATCCATTAGGAGCCCCCCTACTGGGATCTTTCATCATTGAAAATATATGATGATTTTCATTACCGTTTAGGCTAATTGGTAGTGAGTATTCCTTTAAAATATATTCCCCTAAATAGTGGGCTTTGGATTTGCTTTGAAGTTTTTAACACCAACACAGTTGGAATAAAACCATAGATACTAATCACAGAAACTGCAAAGTCCAGTGAAGGAAGAATCGCTACCGTGGTTCTTCCCTTATTATAGCCAGTTGGGTAGTAGGCACACATGTGCAAAGAAACCCTTTGGCCAGGCATTAGCTAAACCATTCCATGACTGTTTCTGCCAGAGGGCCTGTTAGGCCCACTGTGTTTGCGCATCTCTTTGCAAAATTATTTTTGAAAAGAAAGTGTTCCATATATCCAGTTTGCTCTCTAAGCCAGTAGCGTAATAATAATAATACATTAAAAAAAAATAATGGTACCTCATAGCATAAGATTTCAACATTCAAAATAATGTCCCGAATTTAATAAGATAAATGCTTACATTTCAGAGAGGAAGTGGAAACATAGTATTATCATCTTACGCGATGTGAGTAAAATGGCTTAATAAACTGGTTCAGAAGACAGGATGGCATTGTGAAGCACCTTATGCAAGTGCAACTACATTTTCAGATATGTAAACAAAGTCTGGAAAACGATGGTATTTGAAACCGAGCTTGAAAATGTGTGTTATAAAACCTAATTGTATGCAAAATTAGTTTATAACAAGGCTGCAATATGGAAAAGAAAGAAAGACATTTATATTCTTTTTTTTCCAGACAGGATTTTTGAGACAAAGCCTCACTTAATAGTTAAGGCTGGATTTGAACTTAATATGCAATTCAAGCTGTTCTCAAACTTCTGATGATCCTCCTGCTATAGGCTCCAAGCTGCTGTGCTTACAGGTACAAGCCACCACGCCTGCCGCTGCAATCTTTTCTCTAAACATAAAGGATGATAGGGGGAGTCTGCGTAGACAGGCAAAATGTCAAATAGCTGTTTCCTTTACAATGTATTTTCCTGGTATAAATTTGTTCTTACACAAATTCTGGGTGTAATCAGTGTATACAGACATAAATTTAAGATTTATGCAGCTAGTTGTTTAACCAGGAAGTAAAAAATACATCATGTATTTTGGTAGGAAATAGAAAATCTAGTAATGATTAGTTTTCATTTTTATCTAAAATGTTTTTTTCACATGTTAATATTAATTCCTCGTTTTTTGTGCAAAAAATGGAAATTTTAGTTTCTTGAACTTTTTGTAGTACATTTTAAATTTTTTTTATTTTTGATACTTTATTTATATTTCCAATGTTTTCCCCTTTCCAGGTCTCCTCTTTGGAAACCCCCTATCCCCTCCCCCTCCCCGCCTCTGTGAGGGAATTCCTCCTCCCACCTAACTGCCCACCCATCCCCATATTCCCACCTTGACATTCCCCTTTACTGGGGCCTCTAACATCCTCAGGCCCAAGGGCCTCTCCTTTCTCCCTGATGGCCAACGAGGCCATCCTCTGCCACATATGTTTGCAGTCCCATGGGCCATTGACAAGGTTCAACAGGTAAAGGCACTTGCGACTCAAATCTGGCGTACTGCATTCAATCCCCAGAACACATATAAATGTGGAAGGGGGAAAGTGACTGCACAAAGTGTCCTCTGGCTGCTGCTTAGGAACACCTTCGTCCGCATCTGCATACACAGGTAATGACAATCAATTTAAGAATAAAAAGAAATAAAAATAAAATGGTTGCATTTCAACAGTATGGCTCCAACCTTTGTGAGAAGAAGAGTCTTGACATTGTGTTTGCTACTAGATTCCAGTACTTGGTACCGCATCCACTATCTAGTGGGTATTTGATAAGTATATTTGAAGGTAGCTATACTCATCAATATATTACTGCTAATACACTTCAATGGATATATTGAGAAGACTGAAAAAAAACCTTTTGGATTCATCTACTTATACAATGTGCATGAATATGCTATTTGCTGTCATTGTGGATAGAATGTAGTTCCTAAGCCCCGAAGATCCTATGTTGGAGTTTTAAATGAGCTACATTTATCTGGTCTGTTTACTCATAAGATACTGGACTTGAGAAGGTAAAAATAAAAATGTAAGCAAACATCAAATCTATCTCCCTTATGTTACAGAAGAAGAAACAACCAGACTTCTGAAGAGGTGAGTGGCACCCCCAGGATCACATTACTAGTTAGCAAAGGGGTCTGGACTAGAACCTAGAGCAAGGCCTTTGACTAGTTGCCTCTGACAGATACTATTTTCTCCACTGGCTCCCTTAATGCTAGATCAAGAGCTCTCACTTTGTTGTGTCTTGCCTACCAACCACAGCATAAGCTGCAAGCTTGTTAACAATTCTATTTATTAATTACAATTACTTTTAAGTTGATAAATGAAATCTGTAGCTATTATTGAAATATCCTGTGTTTTTTCAGTACATGTGTGCACCAAGTAAACGTCTAAACCACATTGAACTTACATCCTCACCCGTCTATCATTTCTTTATGGTGAAAATATTGAAATACTCCGCATATAATTGTTCTCTGTAGTTACCCAGAGCTGCTTGCTCCCAGTTAGCTATGACTTGGTGTCCATTGATCACCCCTCCCCACTCCACCTTCCACCCTACCCTTCCCAGATTCCAATCACCAACTTTTCACTATCAATTTCTATGACAGCAACACTTTTCTTTACTTTTAAGTATAACTATTATTGCATGTTACTTTTACACACGGGCAGAGTTTACGGTAACATTTTCAAATATGAATACATCACCCTCTGATCATAGCCACTATCCCAACTTCCTTCTCTTAAACACCACTCCTTCCATAGTTGTTCTAGAACTGTCAAGTTCTCTCTCTCTCCCTCCCCACCCCTTCTCTCTCTCTCTCTCTCTCTCTCTCTCTCTCTCTCTCTCTCTCTCTCTCTCAATCTAATTTCCATATATGAGAGAAAATATGTCTGGTTTGCTTTGCTTTACATGATAACCTCAGTTCTATCCATCTTCCTACAAATGACATGAAGGAATTGTAATTCTTAGGTGCATTCAGTTACTGCATATGTAACAGAGGATGGCCTTATCTGGCATTAATGAGAGGAGAGGCCCTTGGTCCTGTGAAGGCTCAATGCCCCAGTGTAGGAGAATGCTAGGGCAGAGAGGCAGAAGTGGGTAGGTGGGTGGGGGAGCACTCTCATAGAAGCAGGGGGAAGGGGTGTGGGATAGGAGGTTTTTGGAGGGGAAACCAGGTAGGGGGATAACATTTGAAATGCAAATAAATAAAATGACCAATAAATATTTAAATAAATAAATAAATAAACAAATAAATAAATAAGAAAAAAGCTACTACATATGTACTCTAGAGATGAATACCTACCTCTTATTCTGGTTACTGCAAGCCTTCCAGGGGATTCTGTTACACTTTGAATTCAAGAAACACTGTTCAACATAACGTTACTAGTTTAAATAAGATTCTGTGGTTGCCGATTATTTTTGGCAAAAGAGCAGTATTTCCAAACTTCTAGCATCGTTCATTTATATAAGAACAAATATATCTTTTGGAGGAATTAAATCAATTGAGATTGGAAACAGAGTTTATGTCATACCATTTTCTTTGTTTTTGGGTTTTTTTTTTTTTTTTTTTTTTTTTTTTTTTTTTGGTTTTTCGAGACAGGGTTTCTCTGTGTAGCCCTGGTTGTCCTGGAACTCACTCTGTAGACCAGGCTGGCCTCGAACTCAGAAATCCGCCTGCCTCTGCCTCCCAAGTGCTGGGATTAAAGGTGTGCGCCACCACTGCTCAGCGTCATACCATTTTCTTATAAACTACTCAGATTCTTGGCACATAGAAGCTACCTGAGTAAACTCTTCCATTTGTATTACCATGTATAATATATAGGTGATGTACTTTACCTATTAATTACACAGGTCTTGAACATTTAATTCACCGGCTTTTGTTTTATTTTATTTTATTTTTGCCGGGGATGGGGATGGGGGAGGGATAGTGCTAGGAATGGAATCCAGAGCTTCATGAATGCTAGCTTCATACTCTACCACTGAGGTACATTTCTAGCTCCGACTGACCTATTTTTTTTTTTTTTTTTTACAGAGGAAATTTGATAGTGGTCTTTCTATTTCTTTTATTATTATTATTAATGTAAGAAGGATTAGGTGTAGATTTTCTTTTTTTGTTTTGTTTTCTTTTTTTGATACTTTATTTACATTTCAAATGTTTCCCCCTTTCCAGATCTCCCCTTTGGAACCCCCTCCCCCTGCCTCTATGAGGGTATTCCCCCACCCACCCACCCACCAACCAATCTCCCCTTCCCTCCTTGGCATTTCCCTCTACTGAGGCATCGAACACCCTCAGGCCCAAGGCCCTCTCCTCCCCCTGATGCATAACAAGACCCTCCTCTGCCACATATGTGGCCAGCACCATGGGTCCCTCCATGTGTATTCTTTGGTTGGTGATCCAGTCTCCAGGAGCATCACGAGGTCAGGCCAGTTGACACTGTTGCTCCCTCCATGGGGCTGCAAACTCCCTCAGCTCCTTTAGTCCCTTCTCCAACTCCTCCATCTAGGACCTCACTCTCAGTCCAGTGGTTACTGTAAAGTGAGACTTGGGTATTCCGAACTTTTGGGCTAATAACCACTTATCAGTGAGGACATACCGTGTTCATTCTTTTGTGAATGAGTTACCTCACTCAGGATGATATTTTCAAGTTTCATCCATTTGCCTGCAAATTTCATTAAGTCATTGTTTTTAATAGCTGAGTAGTATTCCATTGTATAAATGTACACATTTTCTGTAACCATTCCTCTGTTGAGGGACATCTGGGTTGTTTCCATCTTCTGGCTATTATAAATATGGCTGCTATGAACATAGTGGAGCATGTGTCTTTATTGCATGTTGGAGCATCTTCTGGGTATATGCCCAGGAGTGGAATAGCTGGGTCCTCAGGTAGTATTATGTCCATTTTTCTGAGGGTCTGCCAAACTGATTTCCAGAGAGGTTGTATCAGCTTGCAATCCCACCAGCAATGGAGGAGTGTTCCTCTTTCTCCACATCCTCTCCAGCATCTGCTGTCACCTGAGGTTTTCATCTTAGCCATTCTGACTGGTGTGAGGTGGAATCTCAGACTTGTTTTGATTTGCATTTCCCTGATGACTAAGGATGTTGAACATTTCTTTAGGTGTTTCTCAGCCCTTCGAATTTCCTCAGTTGAGAATTCTCTGTTTATCTCTGTTCCCCATTTATTGATAGGGTTATTTGGATCTCTGGAGTCAAACTTCTTGAGTTATTTGTATATATTGGATATTAGCTCTTTATCAGACATAGGATTGGTAAAAATCTTTTCCCAATCTGTTGGTTGCCGTTTTGTCCTATTGACAGTGTCCTTTGTCTTACAGAAACTTTGTAATTTCATGAGATCCTATTTGTCGATTCTTGATCTTAAAGCATAAGCTATTGGTGTTTTGTTCAGGAACTTTTCCCCTGAGGCCATGTGTTCGAGACTTTCCCCTACTTTCTGTTCTATTAGATTCCGTGTAGCTGGTTTTATGTGGAGGTCCTTGATCCACTTGGACTTGAGCTTTGTACAGGGAGATAGGAATGGATCAATTTGCATTCTTCTACATGTAGACCACCAGTTGAACCAGCACCATTTGTTGAAAATGCTGTCTTTCTTCTACTGGATAGTTTTAGCTCCTTTGTCAAAGATCAAGTGACCATACTTGTGTGGGTTCATTTCTAGGTCTTCAATTCTATTCCATTGATCTACCTGCCTGTCGCTGTACCAATACCATGCAGTTTTTTATCAGTAGTGCTCTGTAGTACAGTTTGAGGTCAGGGATGCTGATTCCACAGAAGTCCTTTTATTGTTGAGAATAGTTTTTGTTATCCTGGGTTTTTTTGAGTTGGAATTTTGATGGGGATTGCATTGAATCTATAGATTGCTTTTGGCAGGATGGCCATTTTTACTATATTAATCCTGCCAATCCATGAGCATGGGAGATCTTTCCATCTTCTGAGGTCTTCTTCGATTTCTTTCTTCAGAGACTTGAAGTTCTTGTCATACAGATCTTTCACTTGTTTGGTTAGAGTCATACCAAGATACTTTATATTGTTTGTGACTATTGTGAAGGGTGTCATTTCCCTAATTTCTTTCTCAGCCTGTTTATCCTTCGAGAATAGGAAGGCTATTGATTTGCTTGAGTTAATTTTGTATCCGGCCACTTTGCTGAAGTTGTTTATCAGCTGTAGCAGATCTCTTGTGGAGTTTTTCAGGTCACTTAAGTATACCATCATATCATCTGCAAATAGTGATATTTTGATTTCTTCCTTTCCAATTTGTATCCCTTTGACCTCCTTTTCTTGTCTAATTGCTCTACCTAGAACTTCATGTACTATATTGAATAGATAGGGAGAGAGAGGGCAGCCTTGTCTAGTCCCTGATTTTAGTGGGATTGCTTCAAGTTTCTCCCCATTTAGTTTGATGTTGGCCACTGGTTTGCTGTATATTGCTTTTACTATGTTTAGGTATGGTCCTTGAATTCCTGATCTTTCCAAGACTTTTACCATGAAGGGATGTTGAATTTTGTCAAATGTTTTCTGAGCATCTAGTGAAATGACCATGTGGTTTTTTTCTTTGAGTT
>CM052722.1:100769075-100786585 GCA_028551405.1 Uromys caudimaculatus
TGCATTAGCTTCTTTTTGTTCTAGAGCATTCACATGTGCTGTTAAGCTGCTAGTGTATGCTCTCTCCAGTTTCTTTTTGGAGGCCCTCAAAGCTATGAGTTTTCCTCTTAACACTGCTTTCATTGTGTCCCATAAGTTTGGGTATGTTGTACTTTCATTTTCATTAAATTCTAGGAAGTCATTAATTTCTTTCTTTGTTTCTTCCTTGACCAAGTTATCATAGAGTAGAGCATTGTTCAGCTTCCATGTGTATGTGGGCTTTCTGTTGTTGTTGTTGCCATTGAAGACCAGCCTTAATCTGCAGTGATCTGATAGGAGGCATGGGATTTTTTCAGTCTTCTTATATCTGTTGAGGTTTGTTTTGTGACCAATTATATGGTCAATTTTGGAGAAGGTACTCTGAGGTGCTGAGAAGAAAGTATATCCTTTTGATTTAGGATGAAATGTTCTACAGATATCTGTTAAATCCATTTGATTCATAACATCTGTTAGTTTCACTGTGTCTCTGTTTAGTTTGTGTTTCCAAGATCTGTCCATTGATGATAATGGGGTGTTGAAGTTGCCTACTATTATTGTGTGAGGTGCAGTGTGTGCTTTGAGCTTTAGTAAAGTTTCTTTTATGAATGTGGGTGCCCTTGCATTTGGAGGATAGGTGTTCAGAATTGAGAGTTCTTTTTGGTAGATTTTTCCTTTGATGAATATGAAGTGTCCTTCCTTATCTTTTTTGATGACTTTTGGGTGAAAGTCGATTTTATCCGATATTAGAATGGCTACTCCAGGCTGTTTCTTGGGACCATTTGCCTGGAAAATTGTTTTCCAGCCCTTTACTCTTAGATAGTGTTTGTCTTTAACACAAAGGTGTGTTTCCTGGATGCAGCAAAATGCTGGGTCCTGTTTATGGATACAGTCTGGACTGATCTAATTTTGAATGCTAACTCAGTCATTAACTAGTTATGGGACTTTGAACACACTATTTAAACCTTTTTGAGTGTTTTTTTCTCATTTCTACAGCAAGGATAATTATATACCTACTTCTCAGTATTGTTATAAGCATAAATAAGAAAAATGCATGCAAAGAGCTTAATATAGTGCCTTGCACGTAGTAATTGCTTAGTAATAGCAGCTATTATTATTATGATGATGATGATGGTGATTATTAGCATAATCATCATTACCATCATCATCATCATTTGTTCTCAAGTAGGATGGATTATTCATTTGGAACTAGATTTGGCATAAATTTAAAACCAGTAGGTAATTGTTTTTAGTATTCCAAAGGTTATACTGGCCATGAAAAAAATGACTATTCACTGAGTGCCATTTCAATGTTCTCAGGCATTTGAAAATGATTTGGTATACAGCCTAAGGAAATGTTCCTTAGGGTTCCTCAGATATCATTTGAATGCCAACCTTTTAGATGACTTCACTTACAGTGAGTTTCCCTTTGGGGCCATAACAGTGTCTCAGAGTACAAAATATCTCTGAAATGTACTCTTCTGTAAAAGTATTGGCTTCATACCTTTACTAGCTATATTCATGGGGATGGGGGTGAAAGCCTGTGGGACTAAAATCCTTGCTCTCTTGTTCCATATAGCTAAGTTCCAGGAATCTGGTTTGAATGCTTGATCTTGCTTAACTTTCCCAGTTAGGAATTGGGGGAACATACAGCAATATCCCCCTCCAGGCAAAAAGATGTGTTCTAAAAAGACAGTGGCATCCTCTTTTCCAGATGTCTCTTAAGAATTGCAGCAGAGTCTCATGACCCTCCCCTCATAGTTCAGGAGCAGAAGAGATGGCCACACCTGGAGTGAGTTTGGGTGGCGGTGTCCCATGCAAATTCTTCTTTCAAGTCATTTTCAAGATTTCAGTACTGCCAACTTTTATTAATAGTTCCCCACATTTCTGTCATTGAGGAGAAAGGAGGAAATGGTCTCCCTTGTGGATTTCTCCTCAGAGAGGCACAAGTGCATTACAGGCTCTTGAGTTTTTGAAGTAAGCTACAATTCAACAGATGAAACAAAGGTAACTCTTAACATCTGCCAATATGTCCTCAGTCCTTATATCAAAGAAATAGCCACCAATGCTAAAGAAAGAAAGCAGGTTTTATAATTTATTCAATTAGACTATGTGAAATGCTGGGCCAAGTGGGCTCTGGCAAGCAAAGGGTCGTAGTCTTTCTAGGAAGAAGCACCTGAACTGCAAGAGCATTTTTGGTGGCCTTTCCAAAGCCTCTGGGCCAAGCCGAGCTCCCCAGATGCACTAGACCAATGTGGCTGAAGTAAAGAGAACTCTTTCAGCATGCAGAGCAAGCCTGAGGACCTTTCCTTTCCATGGTCATTTTCAAGTAGAAAGAACTACTAAGAAATCATTATTTTTAACAAGACATATTCTTGTCTTTTTTTAAGTGTACAAAAAGAAACCCTATTTAAAATTCTACATTCATGTATATGTGGCCTTGGGGAAGTCCTATTAGATGCAGAGATGATTAATGCTCCCCTCAGAATCTTATTTGCTTCTTGAACTGATTGCTCATATAGAATCTTACTTACCAAGTCCTTGAGTATTGAAGTACCCTATCATTCTAAGAAATCACTACTCAGTAGTCTGCCTCAGCGTGTGAAGAGAGGTACAAGGATGCCGTGTTTCCTAAATGGACAAAGCGGCTCACTCTCTGTCCAACTCCGCTCCACAATGCTCTCTTCATATGTACCTCTGACTCAGCTCAAAAATTCCACTCCTGAGAGCAAAAGGTGCTGCAATTCATACCAAAGTATGTCAAATCTGAGTCTTCCAAATGGTATTGCACCCTTGTAAGCAGGGAAAAAAAGGGGAAGTGTTAATGAATTCTAATCTGTAAATGTTGGGTAGACAGTGGCTCAATGAATTGAAGTTATTCCAAACCAAAATCATTACATGTACCCCCACCCTCTGCTAAAAGTGTTTATTGGCTCCTAATTTTTTGTTGCTGTTCCCATCCTGCATTTAAAGCCTCAGAGGCAGAGCTGGTAGTTCTAGTTAACACTTTTTAAATGCTTTCCAATCTTTCTTGATAACTGTGACTAAATTCAAGCTCCGTTGTCATTCTCATTCTCTAATCTCTTCCCTCCTGTCCATTCTCATGATCACCCCTTGTTCAGCAATCCCTCCCTCCCTCCACAGCAGTGAGCATCCATTCCACTGGCCCCCAGCCTCCCATTTTCTCCCCCACTGTAATCAGTCCTCTACATCCACCACAAGAGAGCTTGCTAAAAACACAGGCTGGCTGATCATGTCACTAAAAGCCTTAAATAATAAGAAGAAAGAGGCACAGGATAGAAGCTGAGTGCAGTTATCAGAACTCATGCTTTAGTGCTCTAAATGAACAATTATCCTGATTTGAAGTGTGCCCAAGTCATTTTCCTAAGAATTCCAATTGTTATAGTAGACCTCTTCCCTTCAGTGCATATGGGAAGATCATTTGTATCTATGTTATGGCCTTAAGTACATTAAGTCAGGACAAATGCATAGTGTGTGTCTGTGTTTCTAGGAACTATGTTTGACGTGGTTTGCCCAAACATACATAGGGATGAATTCTGTTATTTAGACAACGATATTTGCCAAACACTTCCTGTGTGCTAGATGTTGTGCTAGCAACTTGGAGTAGAAGCACACATACAACATGCCATCTGTCCTCATGAAACTTTATATGATTCTCTGAAAGAAGTTCAAAGCCTTCAATAACACTCTTTATCTATAGAGAAAATTTTAAACCCCACATTATGAAGCATAACAAAACAAAGCCTTCTGGAACCCTACTCTAAGCAAGGACATTTATATTTCTCATGAAATCTTCCAGGAAGACCTGGGCTCACCAGCTATACGATCAGGGGTAACTTTGGAGGGGGCTTCTCTTCACCTATACAACTGGGGAAATAATGTTTTCTCTCTTGAAAAATCAACAACAATGGTGACCCTTGTGCAGATGAAGTATTGTCTTTGTGTGAAGCGTGAACTTTATAAGCAGTGCTTGGGCTGTCCTTAGTACAAAGGAACTTAGGACTTCTACTGGCATAATTTTGGATTCTTTAGGAATCTGTGACATTCTAGCCATGTTAAGTTTGGTACAGGCGTTCCTACTGGTAAAAATCTCTAGGGAGAACACAAGAGTCTTATGGAAAGGGGGAAACATTGGAAATATAAATAAAGTATCAGAAAATAAAAAATAAAAAAAATTATAAAAAGAAACCAGTTGTTTTTAGTGCAAAGAACAGATGTCAGAGAACATACTGTAAAAAAAAAAAAAAAAAAGAGTCTTAGACCAGAAGACTTTGTATTTAGCATATTTGTTCTAAGCCAGCCCTGTGCAGCCTGGATTCTTCAGTGGAAGATCTCATTTCTCAGTGTTTGTAGAAGTCCTCAGCATACCCATTACAGTTCAAGAGAAGGTCTAAGCTGTCAACAGCTCCTATATGGAAAATATTCCCTGTAGCATTCCCTGGGAAGAACATTCCCTGGGTATGATGCTGTGGTCTGTGAACTCATTCTGAATTCCATAATTGCTTCTACCAGTGAGCATGAAGAGTCATGTTAGAATTTATAACATCCAAGTGCTATGATTACAATAAATTAGGCTAATTTCTAAATCACTGGATTAAACCCTTGTTGGATGTTACCATATATACTTGAAAAAATTCAATAAAAGGCAGCAAACAATGTATTAACATTTGTCTGCCTTTCTCTGTGGTCTAATGTATTTCATTCAATACAGTCATGTGATCTTGTTCTATGAGGTCCTGGTTGTAAGCAGAGTTCTTGTATACAGTGTACTCATTCAACGAATAGTTATTAAGTACTTGCTATGTTCCTGCCATTTCTCTTGGTGCTGGAAATATGATGGTTAATAACAAAGGTTCAGTCCTCATGGAGTTGATCTAGAACTCTAAGATAGTATATACTTCAATATGTCAATATAGGACTACTGGTAAAATATAACACCAGGCGACTTGGGAGGGTGAGAAGATCCTGGGACTGGTTTCGAATGGCAGGATTTAATCAGACTAGTATCATCTTGGAGATGACATTTGAGTAAAGGAAGACAGTGTCATATCAGATCATAGAACCATCTGGAGAAGAATGTGGCAGATGGAGAAACCAGGAAAGACATAGGACATGAGGAAGAAAAATGTTTGAGATCCTTGAAGATTAAAACATAGCAGTGTAAGCGTGACTATGGCTAGGAAGAAACAAGGTAGAGAGGTAATGAGTCATTTAGAAGCCGAAGTAAATGCTCCAGGTCATGGTCTGAACATGAAGGAAACTTAAGGGAAGGTTTGAAAGAATGGTAGCCTTGGGCCCTTTATAGTGTTTATATGGATTGTTGTTATTAACTGTGCTAAAATACTCATAGCAGTTTACGTTGAGTAAATTCCTTATTCTTGGGTCTCAGTTTTCTCATCTATAAAATGAAATAGACATTCGGGACTGAGATGGCTCAGCAGGTAAAGGTGTCTGCTGCCAAGCCCGAGGAGTTGAATTTGATTCCCCAGACCCACGTGATGGAAGGTGAGAACTGACTCTTAAGCGTTGTCTTCTCACCTCTGCAGTCATGCTTTGGTCACACCCTGTCCCAATGAACAAATAAAAGTGTAGTTGAATAGAGCACTAGGGAAAAGGACATTGAACAATTTATCAGGTCAGTGCCAGCTGGAAGGCCAAGAGAGTGTGTAGGAAGGTAACAGGGAGCAGGGTTTCAAGGTGAAAAAGAGAAAAGGAGTGTCACCATGTGACATGGAAGGAACCAGGCACCTAGAAATTCTTTGCATCCTTACTGAGGGTTTATGCTGATCCCAGGATGCACTGGGTCCAGGAAGACTTGATCTGACGAGGTCATACAGAGGTCAAATTAATTCTTTTGAAACATCCCTTTGCACAGCAGGAAAAAGAAATCAAGATCAAATGAGGGGTTCTGAAGTAGTCTAAGAAAACCCTTAACATACTAATGGTCTAGCAGCCCAGGCCTCTTTAAGTTTAACACTTAAGCATACAACCTGATGCCAGGACTATATTTACATGGTCTTAATCTCTGTTTAGAAAGAACATTTTTATTGCCACAATTGTCAGTGAACTTTGACTACAAACCCACCAGGTAGCAGTCATGGGAGCTTAGGTCAAAGAGGATGGAAATGGTCAAACCAGCTGACGCTGAACCTTTCTAGAGACAAAGTTGAGGTGATGGATGAATTCTGTCAAGGCTGACTGAGTATTTGGAGTCTCTTAAACATCATCCACTGAAATGTTGATATAGTTATTTGAAAAGCCATCAGGATTTAATTAGCTTTATGAATGAATGTTATTTTATTTTATGTTTAATAAAATTATATATATATGTGTGTGTGTATATATTCTAATTACACCATATTTAGTTTATATTCTGCCTTAGGCAAGTCTCAGACTGATAAATACATTTCTGACAAAGAAATAAAGTCATGGACCATGTTTCCTTTTAATCCAAAGCTTCATCCTTTCAGACATTTCATGTCAAGCCATACTTTCATTTGGTTTTTCTAACTTTTCAAGTCACATAGTATTGCACCTAGCTTGGATTCATTCATTTGCGCAAGTGTACACGGAGTACCAACAAACTGAGCAGAACTAGACATTGTTGGGGCATCTAAAAGTGTATAAAGTCTGCTCTGTGCCCTCAAAGAGTTCACGGACTAGCAGGGGAGCTGAGGCAGGATTACAGTTCTAATAGAAGGTGGAATGGGAGAAGCACCAACAGAGAAGTACAAAGGGCAATGGTGTTCAAAGGAGTGTTTGATTATTTCCAGATGGGGAGATCAAAGAAGGCTTCATGGAAGAAGAGGTATTTGTGTGGAGCCTTGAGGGGTAAGATTTCTGCTGAAGGAGATGAGTGAAAGAAAAGAGAAACATTGTACATTCAGGGCTAGTGAAAGTCGAAGCACATGGGTGGGTGAAGTGGCTGAGTTGGGCAGGTAGCTCTTCCTGAAAGTCCTGTGATTTTGCAAGGAATCCTGCTAAGTTTGTTAAGCACTCTACAAACTTAGTTCAGGGTGGTAGAGAGCTGTCACTGCTCACTAGAAGCTGTAGCCTAGATGTTCTTGGAGACATCTGAACTTGTATCCTTAAGTATCCATTAACAATACTTTCTACTCTGCTTGGTGCCCTGGACCAGGTCCTAAAGGAAGAGGGGTCATGCAATTCTGAAAGGCATAGAAGAAGGAAGGGGGAGAGAAGGAGAGAGACAGAGACAGAGACACAGAGAGAGACACAGAGTGAGACACACATACACACACACACACAGAGACACACACAGAGAGAGACAGAGGGTGGAAGAACATCTGAGATATGGTGGGGACAGGGAGGTGAACAGTATTGAAAATGAGAACACACCAGAAGCCGTTCCTAAATCAGTGCAAATCTTGGCATCAGATGAAGGAGGCACTGTCAAGATTTGATAGGAAGGTTTGCCTTGGTTGGCCAGGAGCTTGGATTGGGTTATTTCCTTTCATTTCTCTCTCTCTTCAGAAGCACCCTGCTTTTGTCCAACTTTCCATTCAGCAGGAGTTTGGCTGGTTCTCCTCAGAGACATATATTTTTGTCATGGCTCTTAATACTTTCGACTCTACTAGTTTGGTCAACTTTAAACCTCAAGTTATTCATCTTCAGAATGGGGATACTAATAATAATCATAAGGATAGTAGTAGTAACATTAATAAACAATTCGATCCTAGGGTCCTTGGCGTGGGATTTCCAGGCTGTCAGACCTGTTTCCTTACAATAGACCCATTCTGTACAAAACCATCCGTGCTAGAGAAATTTTACAGTACAAATATAAAATTTAGTGTTCCACTTCACAGATATACCCACCAAAGATTTTTCATGTGTATAAAAGCTTTATCTCCACACTCAATTAGAAAAAGTAACTTGTCCAGCCTCAGATCAGCTGACTCAGCACTTTTCAGTGGGTGACTGATGCTTCAGATTGGTGGTGTTTGTTTATTTTGTATCTTTAATGTTTTCAACAAAGACCATACAGAGGATATAAGTCTGTTATAACTTACTGCAGATGACTATTAGTCCTTATTAATCCTCACAATGTCAGAAATGCTTCATTTAGACCTCATTTGTAGTTTTTCTGGAAGCTTTGGATTTGAAAGGAAATAAGTACATCTTGGTTGAATCCATGTGACCTCTCACACCTATACCCAGAAGAGTCTATCTTGTGTGAAATCTGCTTATGTTTCCAAAGCATTTACTACTAAGATGGTAGAGGTTTCTTTCTAGAAAAGTCTAAATGCTTAAATTTATATTGTCAGTATTCTTAATCTTGCTAGATAACAAATCACCACATAATTATTTTTTAAGAGTAGTTATAACAATGGATAAAATAGCGCACTCCAAACATTAGAGACTTATAAGAACCAAGTTAATTTTGATTCAAATTACTGAATGTGAATAACAATTTTCAAAATGTCAGAAGAGTAAAAAAAAACAAAACAAAACCCTGAAACATAAATTTCCCTGTGCGTGAAACAACTGTTTTGCCTGTTTTAAATAAAATACAAGGCTTAAAGAATGTCACTGGAAAATTCAAAAGCCTTCTTTTGACATCAAATACCTCTTAAGAAACAACATTTGCAGCATTTTGGTGTAAATGAATTATAAGCATGTGGATTAAATTTTCCACAAAATCTGCATAGTTCAAAAACTACGTGAAGAAATCTTTCAGAGAAACATGTTGCCGGGCAGTGGTGGCACACGCCTTTAATCCCAGCACTTGGGAGGCAGAGGCAGGTGGATTTCTGAGTTCGAGGCCAGCCAGGTCTACAGCGTGAGTTCCAGGACAGCCAGGGCTACACAGAGAAACCCTGTCTCGAAAAACAAAAACAAAAACAAAAAAAAAAAAAAAAAAGAAATGTGTTGAGCTTGGCTAGTGAAAATGATGGTATCATTAGCGAATTGTTTTCTTTTTCAGTTTAACAGCTGCTGGGCACACTTCTGAATCAGACACATCCTTCCATTTATTAACAATGCAGCTTGACTACGACCTGTTTTACCCTGCTCTCAGCATTTTCATTTCCACACTGGAGTCATCAGCCCTTAGCATACGGCGTTATTCTGTGACTTAACAAAAGCGATTCATTTTGCATAGTACTTCTTACATGCGTGTGTATGTCTATTACTGAGTGCCTAGAAGTGTGTGTATATGTTTTAACTTGTTTGAGTATACATGTAGGTGTGACTATAAATCTCATGAATGTGTGTGTGTGTACACAACAGTGTGAACATTTGTATAATGCCAATATGTGTGCATATGCATGAGCCCTTGTGTAGCTGACATGTGGATGGGCTTCGCTGCACAAACTTATGTGAGAATGTGTGAAATTTCATACACAGATATGTATTTGTGTATAAATATACATGGGGCCTTGTCCTGGACACCCTTTCTATCTGTAGCAGTGATAGCAACCTGTCAGTATTAATGAATCAATTAGCTTTTGAATCTCTAGAAAGTTAACATCTAGTGAATTCCTCTCTGAGACTGCGATAATTTCTTATGTAGTTGTTATATTTGTGACATAAAGAGGAAGAGGCAATAAGATGTGGACACAGTTGTTTTTCATCTTCTGAAGAAAAACTTTTGCAAAGTAGACAAGGATTGAGCAATCAGAGAGTATACCTCTGTGACGCTTATTCCAAATCCCCATTTCCCGTCTTTACCATGCCAAAGTTACTTTGGCAGAAAAAAATTGAAGCAAGTAGATTACTTGACACATGGTAGTGAGTCTTCCCCTGTTGTCACTGAGCACTTACCTTGTTAGTGGTAGCCTGCTACAGTTGTTACCACTGGACTTTGATGCTCTCTAACACAAAGCTCCACTGAGAAATCTCCCTAAACATTCTGAGCCCTGTAAGAAATATGCTTCTTGATATCTCGCTATCTTTGCTCAATACAATCCTTTAGGATTTCTACAGCTCTGGGACAGCTCCCAGGTTTCCTCCAGCATTCACACCCCGCTGGACAGCTTGCTCCATAGCTACAGCTCTCCATTCATGTGATCTTCTCAGGACTCCCTGGTTCCCATTTCCCAGCTGGAGAGGGCCAGGCTGTCCATACCAGAATAGCATCTTTCTGTTAGTGAAGACAGAAGTGCATGGCACGGTGCTTATCCTGCCTTGCTTCATCTTTTATTTCTTTTCTTTTACTTGTTTTTTGCCCGTGACTGGCTGTAGTCTTGCTCCTTAGAAAGGGAGGACTACATATCCTCTCTATGTGGGCCACAGAGCCCTCCCTGCTGGGGTTGCTTCAGAAGGCTGTACTGCTGTCATCTGTGCATGCTGTGTTCCTTCCTTCTTGTTGGGTCAGCACTGTGGTTGGTTTGTTTTATGGTTTTGTTTGTTTGTTTGTTTTTCTGGTACTCTTCCCTTTTGAGGGATTTTGCCTTAGGTCTCCAGCTAAGTGTTGGACTCTTGGGGGCCCTCAGTCCTTGCTGAGCAACTCTCCTAAGTTGACCTGGGGTCTAGTCTCTTTCTGCTTCCTCACCTTCTGTGGGAGTGCACACAGCTTTGGAAACAGGTCAATATCTACCTAAAGCCTTTTCCCACTCCATCCTCTCTGTGGCTCTGGGCCATCCCTTTGTTCCCAGTTCAGTGGCTTCGGAACACAAAGGTGCACCTAAGAGCAGGGGTTAAGGCAGCATCCTTTCTCTTCTGGAGCTCACTCTTGTCCAACTCTTGACCTCCTTGATTAGGTCTCAATCTGTTTCGGTGAGGTACTGGAACTAATTATGCAAATGAAGAGCTTGCACGCAAATTCAAATAATCACCATGGGCTAGAGCAATAGGAAATTCAAGTGGGCTTCAGTACAGGTCCGATTCTTTACATTAAGCTTCCAACACCCTGCTATATCTTTTGTTATTCAAAAATAGCAAATATTTCTTGACTCTGTGATTCGGCAGCAAGGATTTGTTCTCTTTTTTCCTTTTAACAAAGTGCTTTTGGCATTTTGATAAACAAGTTGTATGACAGGCTTAAAAAGTCAACCCAATTTTGATTTTCACCTGTTCTCAGTAGCCTTTATGAGAGAAGGGCAAAAAGCATTCTCAAGCTTTTAGGGCTCTTGTACTAATTTGTTAAGTTATAGAGGAATCATAAAAAAAGAGGAAATTCTAACTTAGCAGAGACCCTGAAAAATCCCTGAGTGTGTATTTTGTTTGTATCTAAGGTAAGTCCATTTCTATATGTACACACACACACACACACACACACACACACACACACACACACACACACACACAATATGCCAGCTTTGATATTTAATAGCTGAATAATTTTGGGAATTGATTTAATCTTTCTGAGCCTTACTTTCCTACTTGAAAAATAACATTTATTTATGCACAGGTTTGTTTTGTTACTAACAATGATAGCTGACATTTATCAAGCCTTGAAGAGCAAGTTGCATTTTGAATTGCATTTCATACAGTATCTTATTTCAATCTCATAATAACTCTCACTAATGGCTTATTACATCCTGATTTTACTAACAGGAAAAACAAGGCTCATGCAAATGAAGTGATTTGCCAAAGTCACCCAGTTAAAAACTGAACCCATGCTTGAATTAAGACTTGAACTCCCACGATGGTTCAAGACTCTGCACTCTAAGGTGTGTGTCTATGAGGACCAAGTGGAATAAAGTTGTGAAGGTTTAGCAAATTATCAAACAGTACATGGTTTACTACTAATCAAACCATGATTGCCAGATACCATTAGATTTTTTATTTTTTAGCCTTTACAATAATAGATTAGAAAAGCATAGAAGAAATCAGGTAACCATGGGCCATTGAGATATGACTGAATAGAGTAATGTTTTAATTTTTAGATGTGTGCTACCATTTTACATATCCATGTAATCCATCATATGATGTGCTTACTGCTGTTTGGAGGAGCAAATAATGCAAGGAGAATCTGGTTTTCTGCTATGATTGATGTTCACCGTTAGCTATTTTTCCAGTTTTATGATTTTCTTTAATTCCAGTGATTCTTTTTTCCCATTTATTTATGTATGTGTTTGTGTATATGTATGTATGTATGTATGTATGTAATCACTTTACATCCTGGTTGGAACCTTGATCCTCCCTGTCCCCCCTCATATGGCCTCTTCCATCCTGCCTCTCATTCATCTCTGAGTAGGAGGAGGTCCCTGGGCACCGACCGACCATGACACCTCAAGTCACTGCAGGACTAGGTACACCCTCTCCCACTGAGGCCAGACAAGACAGCCCAGTTAAGGAGACAGGATCCACAGGCAGGCAACAGAGTCAGTGTAAATCCCCCACTCCAGTTCTTGGGGGATGGGCATGAAAAACAAGCTGCACATTTGTAACATATGCCCAGGGGTGGGGCTAGGTCCAGTTCTTGTATGTATGCCCTTTGGTAGGCGGTTCAGTCTCTGAGAGTTCTCAAGGGTCCAGGTAACTTGGCAATGTTGGTCTTCTTGTGGAGTCTCGATTCCCTCCAGGTTCTTCGTTCCTTCACCCAACTCTTTCACAAGACTTCAATGTGGGTGATTCATTATTTTGGAGACTGATTTTAAGGAGTTGCAGTTATTCCCTAAGTGGTCATTGTTATGGTTTGGTCCCATAAGCTCGGGTGTAGAATGCTTAGTACCCAGCTGGTGGAGCTATGTGGGCAGTTGTAGAAATGCTAGGAGGAGCCAGAATACTAGGAATGTGTTTTGAAGGTTATAAGTAGTCCATAGTCCTTGTCCCTGCCTATGCTTCTTGTCTGTATCTCATAAGCTTTCACCACCATAATTTTATCCTTAAACACATTGAGGGTCAAGGAACCCTGGACTGAATCCCATGTAGTCATGAACTAAAATACATCTTTCTTCCTTTTGATTGCTTTGTCAAATATATTGCAATACACAATGAGTAAAGTCAGCTAATACATAGCACAAAATTGTCAAAAAATATAAGGAGCAGATGATTTCTTAGTGAGCAGGGCACTTGCCATCAAGCCTGAGTTCATTCAGTTCCTGCCACCCACATTGTGGAACAAGAGATCCCATAGGTTGTCATCTGATCTCCACATATGTGCGTGCATGCACATACATACATAGAAATAAATTAATGTTAAAAATCTAAAAAAATTATATTAAAAAACACCGGGCAATATTTCACTTAAAATAGTTAAGAGTACTTACTGTTTTTCTGCAGGCCCATAGTTTGGTTCCCAGCACCAATATTAGCGCATATGTAACTACAGCTCGGGAGATCCATCACCCTCTTCCAGCTTTGTAATCATTTGAGTACACATGGTTCATATAAGTTCACTTAGACACAGACATACACACACATAGAGAGAGACAAAAATAAATGAATTTTCAGTTAAATTTTTACTTAAGAAGTAAAAGCTAATAGCTACTTATAAGTGAGTACATACCATGCATGTCATTTTGGGACTGGGTTACCTCATTGAGGATGATATTTCCTAGTTCCATCTATTTGCCTGCAAAATTCATGATGTCTTTGTTGTTAATGGCTGAGTAGTAACCCATTGTGTAAACTACATTTTCTGTATCTATTCTTTCGTTGTGGGTCATCTGGGTTGTTTCCAGCTTCTGGCTATCACAAATGAAGCTGCTATGACAGAGTGGAACACATGCCCCTGTGGCATAGTGGGGCATCTTTTGAGTATATGCCCAAGAGTGATGTAGCTGAGTCTTCAGGTAGATCTATTTTTAGTTTTCTGAGAAACCACCAAACTGATTTCCAAAATGGTTGCACAAGTTTGTACTCCCACCAGCAATGGAAGAGTGATCCTCTTGCTCCACATCCTCACCAGCATGTGCTATCACTTGAGTTTTTGATCTGAGCCATTCTGATGGGTATAAGATGGAATCTCAGAGTTTTGTTTATTCACTTCCCTTATGACAAAGGACTTTGAACATTTCTTTAAGTGTTTCTTGGAGATTTGAGAGTCCTCAGTTGAGAATTCTGTTTAGCTCTGTACTCCATTTTTAATTTGGTTATTTGAGTTATCTAACTCCTGGAGTTCTTTATAAATTTTGAATATTAGTCCTCTGTCAGATGTAGGGTTGGTGAAGATTCTTCCCTAATCTGTAGGTTTCCATTTTGTCCTATTGACAGTGTCCTTTGCTTTACGCAAGCCTCGCAATTTCATGAGGCCCCATTTTTCAATTGTTGATCTTAGAGCCTGAGCCTTTGGTGCTCTCTTTAAGAAGTTGTCTCCTGTACCAATGAGTTTAGAGCTATTCTCCACTTTCTTTTCTATTAGATTTATTAGCCATAAAATATAGGATACCCATGCTACATACTGCACTGGCCCAAAGAAGCTGAATAAGAAGAAAGGTCCAAGCAAGGATGCTTCAATCTCACTTAGAAGGGAGAATAAAATACTCATAGAATGGAGATGGAGGGAGAGAACTGAGTGGGAGAGGGCATGGGGAGGGGAATGTGGTGATTCGGGATCAGGTGTGGGGAGGGACAGGAGAGATGGCCAGATGGCCATGAAAATGAATGGAAATCTGCAACTGGTGGGGGTGGGGATCTCGAGGACGTGCCAGAGACCTGGGATAGGGGAAGGACCCAAGAATCAATGGGGGCGACCTTAGCTGGAACTCACAGCACTGGGGATATGGGAACCTGAAGAGGCTACTTCCTATAGCCAAGCAGGTACCCCTGTGGAATAATAAGGACACCAACCCACCCACAAAACTTTAGACCCCAAACTTATCCTGTCTACAAGAAATGAAGGGACACAGGATGGAGCAAAGACTGAGGGAGATCCAAACCAATAATCATCCCAACTTGAAATCCATCCTATGGGCAAGCACCAATCCCTGACACTATTAATGATGCTCTCTTATGCTTGCAGACAGGAACATATTGTCCTCTTAGAGGCTCCATCCAGCATCTGACTCAGACAGATAAAGTCACCCACAGCCAAATAGTGGATAGAGCTTGGGGACTCTTATGGAAAAATAGGAAGAAGGATTGTGAGTGCAGAAGAGGATAGGAACTCCACAGGAAAACCAATGGAGGCAACCAACCTGGACCCTTGGCTCTCTCAGAGACTGGAACACCAAACAAAGATCTTACAAGGGCTAGATCTAGCCTCACACCCCACACATGTGTAGCAGCAGTGCAACTTGGCCTTCATGTGTGTCCTGAACAACTGGAGTGGGGGCTATCCCAAAAGCTGTTGCCTGTCTGTGGGATGTTCTTCCCACAAATCTGAGGCTGCCTTGTCTGGCCTCAGTGGGAAAGGATGTAGCTAGCTCTGCAGAGACATGATGTGTCAGAGTGAGGGGAGAGGATACCCAGGGAGGCCTCTTCCTTTTCAGAGGAGAAATGGAGGGCAAATTAGGGGAGGGGGAATGGTGGGAAGGAGTGTCTAGGAGGCAGGGCAGCAATTGGGGTGTAAAGTGAATTTTAAAAAGAAGTAAAAGCAATGCTTATAGGCTTGCTAAAGAGAAGTTACATAATCAAGGTCCAGTAAAGCCTGTGAAACATATAACTCTCCATTTTTATTTTATTTTTTATTTTATTTTATTTTTACCTACTAGCCTCAGAACCTTAAAAAATGCATTTTGGAAAATCACACTTAGTGCCATCTAATTTATGATGTTATCAATTCTTTGATACATTGTTATTTTATGTACTGCTAAGAAAAAACTGTTCCAAAGACATATTGGCCATATTAGTAATGCTGGCAGTGTATGGGCTCACCATGTAGACCGCTCATGGTTTGCCTGGAAACTTCTTGCATTTATGTTTTCAGTTACTTTGTCAATTCTTTTGTATGCAGCCATACTAAAATACAATACAACTTTCTTTTTGTGGACATCTTTTTCTTAGATCCTGTTAATCATTCGTCATGTTGTAAGAAATATTGTTGTAAGGTGTATATTCTACCAGTGATATTTATTTTACTAACACACATTTTTTATATCTGTCTTTTATGCCCATCAGCAGGCGCAACATATTTTCTTTTAATGATACGTCAGATTGGCTATTTTGGGAAAACCATTAAATTGTTAATAAAACTAACTACATTAGTACCGATATTGCATATAAACTCAAAAGAAATGTCAAAACACCAGCAACTATGATTGAATGTGCACACACAAAGGTGATCTTTACTCTACCAGGCTATGTCGACAATAGTAATTGTAAGATGCTGTTGATTACAAGATACATGGTACATTTGGAGTTGTACAATGTGTGTCTTAGGATCTTTTAAATACAGTCCTTAAGATTTCTTAGTGTGTTATCTGAGAGAATGAAACTAGTAATGATGCTTGCTGTAACGGAGAGCATGAATATATAATTAAATCTTTTAGCACATAGTCAGTGCTCAGAGATGCTAGAAAACTACTACTAAACTAAATTAACTTTAGAGTAGACATTGCCGTGAAAAAACATGCCAGAGATGATGGGCAAGTCCGGGATTGCCTTAGCCAAGTGCATATGTTGTTGTGTTTCTAAAGTACTTATGTATATATTTAATATTCTCAGACATAAAGGCCTCTATACCGTCACTGTGACAACTTGTACAAGCGAATGGTTGGCTTCTTTTAAACTGCTAAAGTAGTTGATTTAATGTGAGTGGAAAGCAAGTTTAACTCTTTGCACATGAATTTGCTTAAATAGGCAGGCCACTAAAATGACACTATCTAAACTATTTTGTCAGTTGAAAGCATTTGCATAGTATAGCATGCTACTACTACCATTTAAAAACAGTGTAGAGTGTCCCTCAGAAACTAAAACTAGAACTGCCATGTGATCCAGTGACCTCACTTCTGGTTATGTATTTAGAAGATGTAAAAGCAAAGGCCACTTAGGGTCAGATGTGATTTCTAATTCTAGCACTTAGAAAGTAGAAGTCAGAGGACTGGGAGCATGAGACCAGCCTAGGGGACATAGTAAGACCCACTTGAAAAAAAAAAAAAAGAACAAATAAAAACAGAAGAATTTTGTGCCCTACATTTGTAGTAGTACTATCCAAAATGGCCAAGGGATGGAATTAATCCAGGTGTTCATGGATTAGTTAGTGAATGAAAATGTGTTATGCCAAAAGCAATCTACAATTCAACGCAATCCCCATCAAAATTCCAACTCAATTCTTCATAGACTTAGAAAGAGCAATTCTCAAATTCATTTGGAACAACAAAAAACCGAGGATAGCAAAAGCTATCCTTAACAACAAAAGAACCTCTGGGGGAATCAGCATCCCTGATTTCAAGCTGTACTACAGAGCAGTAGTGATAAAAACTGCATGGTATTGGTACAGTGACAGGCAGGTAGATCAATGGAATAGAATTGAGGACCCAGAAATGAACCCACACACATATGGCCACTTGATTTTCGACAAAGGAGCTAAAACCACTCAGTGGAAAAAAGACAGCATTTTCAACAAATGGTGCTGGTTCATCTGGCGGTCTACATGTAGAAGAATGCAAATTGATCCATTCCTATCTCCT
>CM052722.1:100787085-100813342 GCA_028551405.1 Uromys caudimaculatus
ATATTAGCCCAAAAGTTCAGAATGTCCAAGTTTCACTTAACAGTAACCGCTGGACTGAGAGTGAGGTCCCAGATGGAGGAGTTGGAGGAAGGTCTGAAGGAACTGAGGGAATTTGCAGCCCCATGGAGGGAGCAAGAGAGTCAATGGGCCTGACCCCCCCCCAATCCTACTGGAGTTTGGACCACCAACCAAAGAATACACATTGATGGACTTATGGTTTGGACCACATATGTGGCAGAGGTTGACCTCGATGGCCATCAGGGAGAGAGGAAAGGCCCTTGGGCCTGAGGATGTTAGAGGCCTCAGTAAAGGGGAATGTCAAGGCAGGAATATGGGGATGGGTGGACGGGGGTGGGGGGGTGGGAGGTGGAATTCCCTCCTAGAGGTGGGTTGGGAAGGGGATGGGGGGTTTCCAAAGAGGAGACTCAGAAAAGGGGAAACATTGGAAAAGTACATAAAGTATCAAAAATAAAAAAGGAGAAAAAAAAAAAAGAATCAAGTAGCATTTTATTTATCTTTAATTATTATTAATGTCATACTTCTTACAATTTTTGCATCTGACTTAACAATGCTTACTAAATTGTTATTGGTATTAGATATAAAGTTTACACTGGTTTAATTATTATTAATGTCATACTTCTTACAATTTTTTCATCCGACTTAACAATGCTTACTAAATTGTTATTGGTATTAGATATAAAGTTTATACTGGTTTGATATGAAAAAAAAGAAAATGTGTTTATGCATGCAATGTAACATTATCCAATTTTAAAAATGAAGGAAATTTTATTTTATGCTAAAATTAGGATAAATGGTATGATAATATACTGAGATATATAAACCAACCAGAAAAAGAAAATTACTATATAGTCACCATTTATGAGGTATCTAAAACAGTAACATTTTTCAAAACAGGAAATAGATGGTAGTTGCCAGAAACTAGGGAGATGAGTGAAAGGGACTGGACATAGAGTTTTCAATTTGCAGGATGATAAATTCTGCAGAATTGTTTTACGGTAATGTGAATATATTTCACACTACTAGACTGTGCATTTAAAAAGAGTTAAAATAGTAAGTTTCCTGCTGTGTATTTATTTTTACCACAACCAAGCTTTTATCCATTCTCAGGATAGCCTGTTTTTGTTTTAAAAGAATTAGTATATTCCTGAGACAGTATTTTTCCGCTATCCTAAAATTTCTCTCTCTTTTCAAAGTGAGAAAATATTGTTCTGAATGAGCTATATAAATGCATATGTCAAAACAATAATGCTATGTTCGTGGCAAATAAGGATCAAAGGATGATTTTTAAATCAGGAAGAAGCAGATGTGGTGTCTCCCACCTGTAAGCTCTACATTCTGGAGGCTGAGGCAGCTGGATCAAGAGTTTGAGGTCAGCTTGGGTTACATAGTGAGTTCCAAGCCAGCTGGGGCTACATAGCAAGATCCTCTTTCAAAAAATAGACAAACAACAACAACAACAACAAACAAAAGAAAAGCAAACAATTCAAGGACCAACAAAACCCAAACAACACACACACACACACACACACACACACACACACACACACACACACACACACACAAATCAGGAAATATTGGTGTACAGGAAATCTCTGATGTCTATAAATCTGTTTGTTCCCACTTGGCTGAATTTGCCAGTTTTTAGAGACTTTAGTTTTTTTTTTTAATGTATGAAATTATGTAATTTGTCAAGATAGTTGGACTTCATTTTTTTATCCGTGTCTCCTTTATTTCATTCTTTTGACTGTTCAGACTAAAATTTCAAGTATTCTATTGAGTGATGAGAATCAACATTCTTGTCTAGCTCTTGGTTTTAGAGGAAATGCTTTAAGTTTTTCTCATTCATTATGTTGGCTGTGGACTTTTTTTATATATCACATTTAATATCTGGAGGAATGGCCCTTCTAAACCAGTTTATTCATGGCTTTTATCATAAAGGTTGTTGAATTTTATCAAAGGCTTTTTCTCATCCTATTGAGAGGCTCATATGATTTTTATCTTTGATTCCATTTATGTTCTGTATTAAGTTTATTGATTTATGTATGTTCAGCCATCCTTGTATCCTTGGTATGAAAAAAACTTGATCAAGATGTGTGATCTTTTTATATGTTGTTGAATTGAATTTTCCAGTTATTCATTAAAAATATTGCATATATATTCATCAGAGATGTTGGTCTCTCATTCTCTTTTTTGGGGGGTGCACTTATTAGGTGTTTGTTGGTGTTAGAGTCATACTAACTTTGAAGAAGGGACTTGCTTTTAGGACCATACATCTTTAGAAGTCATAAAATTCTGTTGCAAATCCATCTACTGCAGAGCTTTTCTTTGGTGGGAGACTTTTTACTAATGCTATAATCTCATTGCCTACTGTCAATGAATTTAGGCATTTCATACCTTCTTAGTTCAGTTTTGGCATATAATCTTTCAAAATATTCCATAAGAAGGGCTGGCCAGATGGCTAAGCAGTTAAGAGCACTGGATGCTGTTCTCGAGAGAACCTGAATTCAATTCCCAGCACCCACATGGCAGTTCACAATCATCTGTAACTGGACTCTCAGGGGATCAAACACCCTCTTCTGAGTTGAGCAGGCACTGCATGTATGTAGTACATAGACATGCAGAAAAAACACCCACACACATAAAAATAAATAAATTTTAAAATTAGAAGCATTCTTTAATGTTTTTAGGGATTCAAGTGTGAGTTCTAGGCCAGCCAGGGCTACATAGCAAGATTCTCCAAAAACAAATCCAAACAAAGAAACAAATGGCCAAGGGGTTGGAGAGATAGCTCAGTGATTAAGAGTACTTGCTCTTGTAGAGGACTCTGGTTTATTCTCCTGCACACACATGGGGCTTCACAGTGTCCATACTGCCAGTTCTGGAGAATCCAACTCCATGTTCTGACCTTCTGGGAAGTCATATATGTGCACATACAAACATATAAGCAAAGCACCCATGAAGATAAATAAATAAATTTAACAAAAAAGATAAAAAGGAGGGACTAAGAATAGTTAAAAATTCTTCTGAAACTAAGAAAGCAATAAACATATACTTATTCAAATTTCTATCCTTAATAAATGTTCAATGGACTAACATTTTTGATTTTACATGAATTATTCCAGATTTAAGAAAAAAAAAAGAGCACTTATAAACTTATTATGCTGCCTTGAAAGGAAAATTACAGGTGAGTTTGATTCATGAATATATATTCAGATATTCTAATCATAGTATTTGATACATAAATCAATCAAAGCATGAATGAATAATGCTTCATAACCAAGTTTATATATCCCATAATTGGTTTACCTTAGGAATTTAATTTTTGTTACTTCCCACACTGACAGAATATGATTATTTCAATAGGATGATGATGATAAAACGCAACAGCCATTTAGTTTAAAAGTGTTAGCAAATAAGGGAGAGAAAAGGCTACAGTAAACTTGCTTAAATAGTAAAAATAAGCACATTACTATTATTTTTATTTTATTGTTTATTTTATTTATTTACTTATTTATTTATTCAAGGGCCTCTCCTCCCATTGATGCCAGATAAGGCCATCCTCTGCTACATATGCGGTTGGAGCCATGGGACCCTCCTTGGTTGGTGGCTTAGTCCCTGGGAGCTCTGGGGGACCTGGTTGGTTGGTATTGTTGTTCTTCCTATGGGGTTGCAAATCCCTTCAGCTCCTTTAGTCCATCCCCTAACTCCTCCATTGGGGTTCCCATGCTCAGTCAGATGGTTGGCTGCAAGCATCCGCAACTGTATCAGTAAGGCTCTGGCAGAGCCTCTCAGGAGACAGCTACTACTCAGCTATTAAAAACAATGACTTCGTGAAATTTGCAGGCAAATGGATGGAAATAGAAAATATCATCCTGAGTGAGGTAACCCAGTCACAAGAGAACACACATGGCATGCACTCACTGGTAAGTGGATATTAAAAATAAAGTTCAGAATGCCCAAGATAAAATTCACAGACCACATGAAGCTCAAGAAGGAAGACCAAAGTGTGGATGCTTCAGTCCTTCTTAGAAGGGGGAACAAAATAATCATGGGAGGTAGAGAGTGGGAAGGACTTGGGAGGAAGAAAGGAAGGGGAGAGGAAAAAAAGGGGGCAGGTTCAGGTGTGGGAGGAGACAGAGGAGACATAGAGGAAATTGAACAGAGGTGTGTAGCAATGGGGGAGGGGGAACTGGGGGTAGCCAACAGAAAGTCCCAGATGCCAGGAAAGCAAGAGGCTCCCAGATCCCTACAGGGATGACATTAGCTGAAACAACAAAGGGGAAGGAGAACCTGTAGAGACCATATCCTGAGGTTAGGCACAGCCCCCGGTTGAGGGGTGGGGCCACCCACCCTTCTCAAAAATATTTACCCAGAATTGCTCCTGTCTAAAAGAAATACAGGGACAAAGTGTGGAGCAGAGACTGAAGGAAAGGCCATCCAGAGACTGCCCACCTGGGGATCCATCCCATATACAGTCACCAAACCCAGACACTATTGCTGATGCCACGAAGTGCTTGCTGACAGGAGCTGTCTCCTAAGAGGCACATTATTAAGATTATATTTATGTAAAAGTATTCTGATTTGTAGTTGACAAGAAGAAAGGGTACCAGTTATCATAACTTCTACTCTGTATTGTACTGGTAATCGTAGCCAATGAGATAAGAAAATAAAAACAATTTTATGATTGAAAATGACAATCAGAGTATTGTTACTTATGGATCATACAATTGTTTATGTACAAAAATCAAAGTGTAAAGATAAATTACTAGAATTAATAAGAGTGTGTGACAAAAGTATTTGGATATAGAGATTCTATATAAAATCAATTGTAATTTTCTATAACAGGACAGTAAATGTGAGTGGGAAATATATTAAAAGTCTCACAATTCCATTTATAATAAAAGAGGCATAAAGAGAAATGACAATGAAGTAACTATTTCACAGCCAGCAGTCATTCTGTATGCATATGTACCAAGTACAATTGGATGCTGTTTAATAAGGTAGAAGACATCTGTTTTCTTTTCTCAACAATTGCATTTTGTCCTAAATTTGGGCATCTACAAAAATATCCATAATGAACACCATTATACTTAGTAACAGAAAATATTAGCCTAGGGGTATAGATCAGAGGTAGAGTGTATCTCAGAACTCCCAAAGCTCAGGTTAAGTTCCCAATGCCAAAGACAAAGGCAATAGTAATAGCAATAATAATGACAACCCACAGATATTTAATATATAAAACACATTCATATATATATGTATATATACATATATATACTTATGTATATGTATATGTGCATGTGTATATGATGTATATGAGTAGAATACTGAATTTTTGTAAAATTAGTTTAACTCTAGTTACATGCTACAACATGGATAGGCTTTGGGAGCATGATATAAACAGGAAGTCATAGACTGTATTATGGGTACTTTTTAAAGAGTTGAAAATGTGGAAAACTCAACAGTACATTGTTAAATTATCTAATGCATGTGTAACAGTGCTAAAAAAGCAGGTGGGTGATGTCTTAGTTAGGTTTTCCATTGCTGTGAGTAGACACCATGACAAAGGCAATTCTTATAAAGGAAGACATTTAACAGGGGCTGGCTTACAGTTTCAGATGGTTAGTCCATTGTCATCATGATGGGAAGCATGGCAGCCTGCAGGCAGACATAGTGCTGCATTTTGATCCCCATACAGCAGAATGGGACTGTCTTCTGCAGGCTTATACTTTTTTTAAACGTACTTTTAATAAGGGTATGTAAAGGTTTTGACCTCCATTTAGCTCACCATGCACCAGAAGTAGTGGGAAGGAAAGGTTAATAGGTCAAAGGAGGATGTAGATCCATTTAGAAATAATTTTTTTGAGCAAATCCAATCTGCATTGTCAGGATATCAGTAGGTCAGTTCACACGAATCAGTACAGCAGCTCGATCCACTCGAAAACACCTTTATGAATCAGCAATGGCAGTTTGATCCAGAAGAAACCATAAGGCTCTGCCAATCTGCCTGAGTCTGTGGAAGCAGCAAGAAGCTGCTAGAATACCACTAGAAGGTTTTTGGTGTGCTTCCCTCTACAAAGTCATGACAAACAATGACCAGCAAAGAGTGGCAAGGCAAGCAAATACCACAAAGTATCATCAGCGAAGACCAGCATCAGCAAAGCTCAATTATAACGAGCAAAGAGTGGCAAGGTGAACCAACACCAAACAGCATTGTCCATGGTCTGCTGCATTATAGTTATACTCTTTCCAAGCATCACATGTTCTCTCAAGGGTCTTCTCTAGAAAAACATCACATACTCTTATTTTAGGGTGCTTTTAGAAAATCACAACTTGTCTGTTCTCAGCAAAACATCCTCCTGTAAGATAGTTTTCAGAAAAACATCACATGACCTAACTGAGTCTCCAAAGAAACTCCCAAAATTTCACTTCAGTCTTCAGCAGGCAGCCAGGAGGGGACTCTAATTCCACAATGGGCAGAGCTTAGGCATAGGAGAACTCAAAGTCCACCTACACAGTGACACACTTCCTCTAAAAAGGCCACATTACCTAGTAGTGCCCGTTCCTACAGCCAAGCATTCAAACACATGAATCTATGTGGCCAAACCTATTTAAACCACCATGGGTGATGAGCACAAAACATAGAGGGAATGACAGAGTATTGTGTAGGAACTCATGACACTTCTAAGGTAAACATAGTACTTTCTCAATACCAGAGAACCTAAAGATATTTGTACGTATGACATATTTCATTATATATAATTTAATGGAAATCCAGATCTGTCCTATTTTACATCCACTGCTTTTCCTTCTTTATTAATATCAAATCAGTTTAAAGAAAAGCTAATACTCTGCTTATCCCATTTTAGTAAACAAGAAGACAGAACGGACTTTCAATTAATGGTCATCTGAGAAGCCATGTCTGGGAAGATTGTACTAAGGGAAGTTGGTGATAAGAGCAGAAGCAGGGTGAAGGAGAAGTTTGAGAATATAAACAAATCCATGTACAAAATCCAGTTGTTTTCTCAGGTAATTGTCGATAGTGCAAAACACATTTTTGTTCCACAACTTTTAAGAGCTGCAAACAGACTTACTGGCAGATTTTCTGATCTGTTGTGGCAATAGAAACCAGCTGATGCCTGTTTTCAAATGTGTTTGCAGACGGCCAGAATTTATGACTCAATTAATATAACAAACGTGTCTATGAACTTAATGTAATCCTTTTGACCTTAATAAAGTCTTAAATCCCAAGTAAATCTGTTCTAAGATTGAAAAATGTACACAAGGTGAAACCTTACATAGACTTGTACTAGAATATATGACCCTTGCCTCCTACCCTTGCACTCTGGCTAACAGTGCCATTTAAAATGCTTCCTTTCATCTTGGCAATGTATAAATCCGTATCTTTGTAGGCTGCTCTCATCAGTCCACAGGCTTCTATACATGTGTATATACATACACATATCACTCCACAGGTCTCTATACATGTGGAGAGAGAGAGAGAGAGAGAGAGAGAGAGAGAGAGAGAGAGAGAGAGAGAGAGAGAGAGAGAGAGAGAGATTTTGCAACATGGAAGTGGTTGGCAGGTTAAAAGTGATGGAGGACTTTCTGTTCAAATTCCAAATATCACCATCTAAGTGGAACTATGTAGTTCTTTCTACCAGATTTGTTACTGTTGAAATGCTAGCATTATAATAAAATAGATTTTTATGCAAATATTCCAAATAAGGTTTTTTAGCCCTCCGAAAGAATGACAGAAAGAATATCTTGTCAAAAGTATAATGCTAATGTTTTAAAATAGGCAACACTATAACATTGTTTAGTTTAACTATTGAGTCGCTAAGTTATTATATTATTATAGTGAAAGAGTAATGAAATAATTCTGGAGAGCCAGCCCTTAACTCCTCCCATACACAATGATGGCAGTTGCTGCTAAAAATGACTAAGATTTTAATATTTCATAGTGGACCAAAGCTAGTCATGGCTTTATGACAGCATTTCTAGAGTTTTGAGTAAGATTTAGAAGAGAGTCGCCTGGCATTTCCTATTGTTTCAGGGGTCAAACACCCCAGCAGTTAGTGAGAAGACCATTGCTAGGTATCTATCAGCCAATGAGCATATTGGTTTGGCTCTTTCAAATGTCAGTTTATCCAAACTACTTTTACTAAGAAGGAAGCAAAAATTAAGTAGATTTGGTCAAGACTGTATATAGACCTCAATGCTTAAACCAAAGTGGGTCATTCCTTATATCTTATTATTTCTCCATCAGTCTTGCTTCACAAGGAAGATGATTTGCAAGAATGTTGAGGAGTCTTCACTTGGGGAGGCTGTGGTATTTGTCATTGAAACACTACTTCAGCAAGCCAATGGCATAATATTTCAAGGTCTTTGAAAAAGATGAACAAGCTTCATATATTATACTTGACAAAACTGAGAAGTTACTTGTGGTGGTTAATCTTCATTGTCAAGATGACTGACTTTACAATCACCTAGGAGACACACTTCAGGGTGTCTGCGAGTGTGTTTACAGAATTTTATCTAAGGATGGAAGGCCTGCCCTAAATGTGGATGCTACTATTCCATCCATGAACAAGGGTCCTGGATGAAATACAAGAAGAGAGTGAGCCAAAAACCAACGCTCATCTCCCTCTGCTTCCTGAATGCAAAGGAATGTGACCCTGTCCTTGCCTTCCCATAGCTGTATCTTCCTGCCGTGTTGACAGTATCTGCTTAAATTGTAAGCCTCAAGTTGTTTTTGTCAGCTTTTTTTTTTCCACAGAAATGAGGAAAATAACCAATATATTACCCGATTTTGTTCTAGCATTGCTGGTTTCCTTGACGGTGGGAAGCTTAATCTCATCATTAAAAACAATTCACCTCATTATAATTTCAAACTGTCTTCAAGCAGTCATTGTGTTGGATGTTCATAGTCTCTCAAGCTAAGAGCAAGGGGCTTTTCCCTTCTCTTTCTCCAGTGAGTGCTTCATTATGTAGATGAAAGTTTATATATGGCGATACAATTAGCAGAACAAAATCAGCTTCTTGGTTTCTGGAGCATTCCCCATGCCTTTTGAACATCATTGCAGTGAAAATGACTGCTCTTGTGACTGTTTTTTCTAGCAGCCTTTTCAACCATCCTAGACCTTTTGGTTGTGAGACTGCTGCTTGTCTTCATATGACCCCAGATATCTCCCAGTCTATCAAGATTCTCAATATCATCCTTCCACTGCCACTCAGGACACATGGAAATAATATCTGAGAACTGTTTGCACAGACATCTCTATTGTTGATGGTGCCCACCTGATGGTTCCAGTCTATTAGAGTTTCTTTTCCTATATGAGAATAGAGCCTTGAAAGTACCACACCATCCAGGATGTTCTGTATTCTCTGAATAAAGGCAGATAGCTAGGGTTCTTATTTGACCTTCTCAGGGATAAAACATTTTAACCTTTGTCTCATTTATTTGAAATATACCCCTTCATTAACTCTTCATTTCACTCCAGAAAGATTCTTCTGCTTCATTGATATAAAACTTTTCTTCCCAAAACATTATTCTCACTGACTCTGGTGTTGTGAATGAAAATCCAGGCTGCATTTGCCTTGTGCATACTAGGCAAATGTTCTAGTAAATGTTCTCTCTATATAATGAAATTCATTCTAATAAGTAACATTACTCTAAAGGACCCGGATTAATACAGAAACAGCTATGATTTACCAAATAAAGCAGTGTGTTTATTTGTGTGTGTGTGTGTGTGTGTGTGTGTGTGTGTGTGTGTGTGTGTGTGTGTGTGTGTGTATGTGTGGAGGGGACAAAATCTGACATTAAGTGTATTTGTCAGTCACTTTCACCTTATTCTTTGAGTTAGGAGTTCTCACCCAAGCTCACCAACTCAGCTAGACTGACTGGACAGTGAGAAGCAGAGATTCTCCTGTCTCCAGAGTTGCCTGGAATTTTACATGGATGCTGAGGACCCAAACTTAGGTTGTAAAACTTGCACAGGAGTACTTTTGTCACTAAGCCCTCTCTCTAGCTCCTTAAATAAAATTTTTCATGCTGAAGAGGAGGATTCAGGGCATTCAGGAATTTGTAACCCCCTTGTGAGGGAGGGTCTGTGCTATCTCAAAGCACTGGTATATTTGATGTCTTTTATTGTGTTTGTGAAGGCATCAAAAGAGCTTATAAAGCCTGCAGTGGTGGTGCACGCCTTTAATCCCAGCACTTAGGAGGCAGGGACAGGCAGATTTTTGAGTTCGAGGCCAGCCTGGTCTACAGAGTGAGTTCCAGGACAGCCAGGGCTACACAGAGAAACCCTGTCTTGAAAAAACAAAACAAAACAAAACAAAACAAATCCTTAATTTAAAAAAAAAAAAAGAGCTTGTAAAGAAGTCCTTTAGGGCATGTTTCAGGAAGCAGTATCAAAACTATCACTGAACAGAGATATGCAGATCCAAATTATTGTTAATTTGTAACTCAAGATTATTTCTTTCTTTCTGAATGCATCCTTCATTAATGGTCTAGAAGCCAAGCCAACTGGTGTTTGAATGCAGGAGAACAGCAGGACAACTTTATTGTTACCAAAGTGATGGGTAATCCACAGACATTTTAAAATTTGCTGCTCTTCTGAGTTGATTGCATCAAAATGTTATTTACCTCAGTAGTCACTCCATCTTGTCTCCTCTCTTTTACAGGTTAGAAACTGAGCCCTAGAGAAGAAAATAACTGTCTTTTCAAGTCATTGCTATGCATTCTGGATTTCTGTGCCAAAGTCTACTCAAATTTAAATCACAAAGTAACTATGTAACACATTTGAATTTCATAGTCATGGTACCATGATGTTATCATATTGCTGCACTTTGTCATTCGTGAATTTTTCAGAGTCTAAAAGATGAAGTAGAGAGCAAAGAGTGCAGATCCATTGTGATGGGAATAGAAAGAAAAAAGTGAGACGTTAAGGGGCTTGCAGGGCCAGTTTTCAGCATTGGGTACTTTAAACAGCAGTTATCTGGATTTTAAATTAAATTTATTGCAAAACTGTTTTATTTTTTGAACACTACGACATCTTAATCCTAAATTCTGCAACACTGCAAAATCAATCAAATGCTTAACTTCATACCAGTTAGCCTCATTTAATTGTAGAAAAGTTATATTGCGTTTATTCATCTACTTGTGTATGCAAGTATTTGTCTGTGGATGTACGCATACCACTGTGTGCTCGTGGAGGCCAGAGAACAGCTCTTGGAGCCAGCTCTCTCCTTCTACCATTTGGGTCTCAGGGAACAAACTCAGGTTCCTTATCATCCCTGCTAAGACTGGCAAGCCTTATTAACAAGTGCCATTACTTGACTGGCCATCTCACTGGCCCTAGCTCCAGTATCTTAGTAGTGAAATAAAAGCACATATCTGGATCACCTTCCCTAATCATTAGTGAGTCTGTATGATTTCCACACCACACAGTCATGTCCATGTCTTTTTGGCCTCAGATATAATCAATCACCAGGTACTAGAGTCTTCTATTGTTTAGGTTTTCCCCATATACTTCCATCCCATGTGCCCCTTCTCCTCAAGAGCCTCAGTATCTTTCCCCAGCTTCTAGCTGTTTTCCCTCACTCTTGTCTTTAAAACTACCCAAATAATCCTTGTAAATGATTTGATCAAACTGCACTTTGGGAAATAAGCTGACTGTGGTTTCTCTACTTCTGAGTTATGACGCATGCTCTGGCCCTCCCCCATTCTCTCTTATAGCCCAATTATTGTGTCAAACTTCACTGCTTTAAAATGAAAGCAACTATGCCTGTATCCTCAATGTCTAGGTTAGTGCCTGACATGCTATAGTTGCTCAATAAAAGTTTATGACTATATTGGATTGATTTAATTATAAGCTTGGGTCTGTAATAATGATATATTATAGCAGTTACTTTCCATCCTGTTTTTAGTTTAGACTACCTACTATGGGGTAGGTGTCCCTCCTCAGTGCTTGATTAACCCCCTCTGCTGATGATATGGAGAAGAGCACATATCATGTGGTATGGCACTTACTATTCTCTTTATCACTATAGATGATGAGCAATGTGGAAGCAGCATCTACTGTAATGACTGAAATTAACTTGTAAATTCCACCCGCCCAGGAACCAGGTAACTTTCTAGAATGCTGGGAATTGTAGTTCTTAGAAAATACCAAAGCCTCATGGGAAAGTATGGTGGCCTATAGGTTTGTGCTTATAAACACCTGAAACACATGACTCAAAGCCATTCTCAACAGGGAAATTCCAGAAAATGACCGAAGTCCATCTCTTTGACAGTATTTAATATTTAATAAAGCTTACTTTAAACTTGGCTGCAAAATTGGTTTTTCTCTGGTAATTCTCAGGATTAACAGCCCTAGGTAGTTTGCTAGGTTTTCAGTACCAGACATGTTTTCTCTCTTGTTGAGTGGGTCTTGAGTTCAATTAGAGAACTATTGGTTGCTATCAAGATATGTATGCCACAATTATACCCTTAGAGTTATCATGCCATGGTAGTCATTGTTGTGACTTTCTGGTCATGTACCTTCTGGTACCATGAAATCTTATATTTGGGAAAGAGGCTTTTTATTTCAGATCCAGCTCTGGTCCTCTGGATCCTGTGTTCATGGTGTCTTCAGCAATAGGACCTTACCTTGCACATCTGGGAAACAGCTAAGGACAACAGCAATAGCCTATAATGTTTTTGGAGTCACTTGTCTGTTGTTTGAGTTTTTGTTAGATAATCTGTGGCTCTTAGAAGGAGCACTGTCAGTCAAAATGGGAAATTTTCATTTAAGATATTAATATGTATACATATCAGCTATCCAATACCAAATGGTCAATACTTAAAATATATACAATTACCATTATATGGACTGAGCAGGTTGTATTTATATATTTGTGAGCAGACACATGGACACACAGACACATACACAAATGCATATACACACACACATTCATATATGTCATAGCAATTAAAGGAAAATAATGAGTTTGAAAGAGAGCTAGTTGGGCAGTACATAGGAAGCCCTGTGGGTAAGAAAAGTGGAAGAGAGAAATACTGTAATTATATTATAATCTCCAAAATTAGGAAAAAAGAAAGGTAGAATATAATTAGGCAAGGTGGCACACACAGCGACCTTGTTATCACAGCATTCTGGAAAAAGAAGTATTGGTAAATTGGAGTTCAGCCTAAAATACATAATGGGATCTAGTTTCCAAAATATAAAAAGAAGAGAAAGAGAAAAAGAGAGGGGGGAGGAAAGGAGGAGGAGGAGAAGGAGGACTTTAGTACAAATGTGTATACCTTTGATTTTTTGCTTTTGGAACTTTTAACCCACTGAGGTACTAGTGAAAGGAGTGACCATTGTTCACCTGGCATGACCCTGCCTCCTCAGGATGGGAAAGGAAACTTTAGATAATGCAGGGACTTTTGGTAAAAGGGATAACTGGAAAGCATCAGGCAGCCGCGGCTGAGGACTATTCTCCACAGTGTGATTCGACTAACTTTGAAAACTAAGAAAGTATTTATTTTACATGCTATGGTAATTAAACAAACACAAACCTATATGATGAAAAAGTGAAGACTGATACACGCATTCAGTGAGAGCAGGGAAAATTACACTAGCCTAGGAAAAGATTCCATATGTTCTCCAATACCTAGGCACAACTGGGTGCCGCTTTAATGACTTTCCAACTGCACCCCGTTGCTCTTAGGTATTGAAGAACATATGGTGTGTTTCCCCTTTAACTGTGAATTTCCTTGCTTTTGTCAGTTGGTGTCTCAAGCTTAATGGATTTTAATGCAGCTTTTGTGGGTGTGAATACAGTCCGAAGTTGTTATTAGCAAGGCCGTGCTAATAGTATATGCAGATGTTATCTTTTAGTCTTCCCCAAATATGCTGTGAAAATCTACATATACCAACCTAACTTTGAAATTGTTAATAAAGGCCCTGCGAGACTTTTAAGATGCCTCTTCTCAGCTCCAAACTTAGCATGGATGATAAATGACCATTTAGTTGCCAATATAGCACAATATTTCAATTTCCTGCCTTCCCAAAGGTATTTGAAAGGTTGTACGAAGTTCATACTCACAGTATGTGTTGTCTACAATTCTGTGATCTCCGGCGGGCTAACTTGAACCAAAACCTTTTCAATTAACTCAACACATTCCTGGATAAAGCCAGCCCACTTTAGGCTCTGTACAAATATGTCTTTATTGATTTTCTTGGCACAGACTCCTCTTGAAATTACAGAGGAATCTGTTCTTTCAGGTGAAGTAGAGAAGAGAGCACTGTCCTCATACAGTAAATGTGGAACAGAAGCAAGATTGACATTTTACCCGCAGAAGTTCTGGATTTCAGTGGATCTTTGAATGTTAGTGAAACTCCAAAGGAAAGGGGGAAACAGGCCCTCACTGTAGTTCCCCTGCCTCCTTCAAATCAAATTGTGTTCATGTTTTCCTTATTCCTTCCGACTCTCAAAGTGCATGCATAGTATTTTACATAGTTAAACTTCCAATGTAGGAGTGATTTCCCAATCTATTTTTTTCACTTTAAGAGTGTAGTGATAGGATCCCAACGGATGCTATCTAGTACGTTCTTATGAACAAACACAACACATCCAGAGAAGAACCTGAAGCTCCTGTGCTGATGTTTACAGGGCAAGACAGCCCAGCCTTTTAACGTCTAGACTGACTTACATGACTACATTAGACGGCTCATTGTTTGTGTTTGATACTTCACTGAAAGCAAGGGATACAGACAAGGAGCTGGTGATGGTTGTCCCATTATTTTGAGTCCTAGGCTGCTCAGAGAAAGGAGCTCAGCACTGGCTAGTTGAGAAGCCCACCGTGAGCTTAGCATCATTCCAATTCAAGGAAGCAAGGTTGATTTCCGGTGACACATAGGCATTTGACTATGGACCAAGCATTTCTGAAGTGGATAGCTAAGTTCTTCCTTTCTGTTGACTTAGGCTCATATGCATTATAAACAGCAACAAATACTAAAAAATGCTGCAGATAAAAACTGGGATGAAATATTTATCAGAGTGACAGAATTTTAAAGTAAAATCTCATATGCAGAGTGAAACAGTTTTCTAAAAAAAAAAAAAACGTGAATGTCTAATTTCAAAACAATCCTGGGATTCAGCTAAAGCCAATGCTCTTTTTAATATTTTTGGTTGTCTAAACCAGTGGTAGTTCTCATGAGACAGAAAAACAAATTTCTAGCATTAGTTTAACAAAATTGGCAATATGAGAAAAATAATTAGAATCCAAGTTTATGGGTTTTCTTCCAAAGCCTATGTCATTAGATCAATTTCTTCTATATCTTTGTATGTAAGATTTAACATCAAGCAATTCTTCATTTTCTTTTGGCTTTTAGACAGATTCTTACTGTGTAGGTCAGGCTTCTGGTCATGATTCTCTTGCCTAAGCTTCTTGAATGATGAGATTAAAAGTACACACAACTGCACTCAGTGTGAAGCTATCATTTCTTGTACCTGTCTGAAGCTGAGGATGGTACTAGTAAGGATAGAGATGACAGTTGCTATGCTATGGTTATCAATAATGCCAGGAATACCACATGTAAACATTACTGAAACAAATGTAGTCAAAATACCATTTTTCCTTAAGTTTAATTTTTAAAAGATTTTTTTATTTTATCTGTATGAATGTTTGCCTGCATGTATATATGTACCATGTGTGTACCTGGTACCTGTGAGGTCAGAAGAAAGTATTGGATCCCCTAGAACTAAAGTTACAGGTGGTTGTGAGCCACCACGTGAGTTCTTGGACCTGAACCTGGGTCTTCTGTACAATCAGCAGGTGCTCTTATACATTGAGTCATTTCTCCAGCCCAATATATTCAGTTTTTATTAATTAGTACAACGTGGTCACTTTATATGTATAAATTAATTTGGATCCTTTTTTTCTTAAAATCAAGACAGACAGAAATGTATCTACTTCAGGAAAGATGTACTCACTCTACTTTTCATATAGTTCTACAGAAGTTCTGTATATATCCCTAAGGATAGAAGAATGCGAACTTCTCAGGGACCCTGGTGTAGTCTAGCACAACCTTAAAATTTCTTTGATGCATTTTTAATATAAAAAATACTGCAAACATTTGCATATGTTTTAATAATGTACTTATGTTTGTTTTTATTTTAAAACTAATTTATATGATGGGAAAATTATGTAACTTTTTTGTGCCAATCTCAACAGGACAATCTGTCTTCCTGGAAGGTTTATCATGTTTGCTTCCTGGCTTACCATGATTGCATGTGTCTATTGAGCAGCTTGGCACAGTAGTTTTAAGATTTTTATTTCTCAACTATTTCAAGAATCCCTTTAGAGTTAATTAAATGCTAGGAAACAGTTGCTTGAAGCATTTTATCACGGAACTTTAGATTACTACTATGGAATAGTATACTAGAATATTGCTTTGAAAAATCCCTGGTGTTATATTTCTGTTATGTTTGACCATGTGTTGATTTATTCTTCCTCTCTCTGGACCTGTGCTCTTCAAGCAGATAACTTATTTGCTCATGTGAATTTTAGAATAATAATTTTGTTTAAGAAATTCATACATGCATATGCGCTGCTTTGATCAAGTCACCCCCCCGCAATTCTCTTTTCTTCAATTCTTCCTGCTAGGTCTTCTACGACTTTCATCTCCCATGTTCCTATGCTCTGATTTTAAAAGAACTGAGCCCACTTAGTGCTGTCTGTATGTGCATGATGAGGACAGAACAGTCTAACAGCATGAGCAACCTCTCAGGGGACACATCCCTGAAGAAACCTGACCCTCCTTCCCCCAGCAGCCATCAATTGCCATTCATTTCTAAGCTAGGAATTAGACTCCATGAGTGTCCTTCATCCACGCTCGCATTTTGACTAGCTTGATCCTATGTAGCTCTTGTGCAGGCAGCACAGATGCTAAATACATGGATCCAATGGCCCTGGGATATCTGGAAAATGGTACTTTCCGACATCCTCTCTCTTTGTAAAAGTAACCCACAAGGTCTGATTTGTGCTGCCCATATGCACATGGCTATGAGGCTATCCCTTGGAGCATCATTGTTCTACCAGGGGTCACAGTTTCCAAGGAAACTGACCCACTCTCCCCCAGTAGCCATCAACTGTGACTAGCTCTTCAGCCAGGGCTGGAAGTTTGCAAGCCTCTCCCCTTCCGCACTGGGATGGTTAATGGCTTGATCTTGTGTAGGTCTCGTACACAGTTGTGAGTTCCTGAGTGAATGAGTCTTGTTTTGTGCCCATCCTCCCCAGTCTTTGGATCTCACAGTCTTTCTGGTCCCTCTTCTATGATTGTACCTGAGCTTTGGGAGAGAGGGAGTGATACAGATGTCCTATATGTGGCTGAGCATGTCAGAGATTTACTCTCCGCACTTTGACCAGTTATCAGTTTCCACATTAATCACTGTTCATTGCACAAGGAGACCTCTTTAACAAGATCTGAGATTTTTATGTGGGAATTTTAGAATGCAGTTTGAAGTGAGTCTGTCTGGAAATCAAATTCACACCTCCGTCATATTGTAGTCTTGTCACTGACCTGTGAAATTTGATGTTTCTTCTTTTCTGTAAAATATAAACTAGACAAAAATCTTTGGGAGGCTGCTTTAATGGGGTCATATTATATAAAGAATCCAGCACATGGAGGACCCCTTACTAATAATCTCTCTTCTTATGTATACCTTATTGTCCTTTAGGGCAACTTGGCTAAATTCTATGGTTTCTATGATTCCAGGTCTCACTGAGTTGGTCTAAGTTGAATAAGGGAAGCATTCTAGGTGTCCTCTATAACATTCTCATTCTTTTTTCTGAATGTGGACACAGAGTTCTTTGTTACTTAGCAGCAGTTCACATTTCTCTACCATTTTCCACTGGGAAAAAATAACAAAAGCAATTTATATAAAAGAATGATCAACCTAATCATGTTTTGGAAAGTTACATGTACCATTGTAAGATTCCCAGGATTCAAAGCTTTTCTTTTATTGATGGATTTTCATACTGAGATAATAAGCATTCCTTATTTGAATGAATTCTGATAATTTCTTTAGAAAATATAGATCATATGTAATGGTTAGGGATTTAAAAGTTTTATTTATAGTCTGAAATATTTGAACTATACATAGATAACAAACACTGACATTGTCTTAGACATTGTTCTGAATGTCTTACAAATGTTAACTCATTAATCCTCTATATAGAGCTTGGTCTTCATGGGTGTATACTGTCTGGTTGTAGTACTATCCCAGGTTAGTGATCTCTATGGCTTCCTTTCTCGTATCATAATATCTGATTTCATATGATCAGAGGTCAAACTCCAGCATTATGATTACTTACCTATTTCCTAGTTTTCTCATTTATATCACCAATAATAATACTCATTCTGATAAGCCAGGTTTCTGAGTTGCAAACAAAAAGCAACAGATTGCACTCAGCACAATGAAGACAGATTTCCTGAGTACGTGCTAGGAAAATGGCAAAACAATCTCAGAGAACGATAGAAATGAAGAAAACTTGCAGGGCTAGGTTAGGGGCTTGAATCTGGAAGTCACTTTTGGTACCATCACTACTGAGCATTTGATGTTCCTACTTCCTAAGGGCAGTGAACATTTCAGAAGTTTTGTCCTTCACAACATCATCCAATTAGTCAAGTTGAAGAAACTTGTTTGGGGAAGAGATAATTTCAGCATTTAGCTTGAGTGGGAGGTAGAACTTCGTCCTCTATTTGATGTATGGCATGACAGAATTTCCCAGATGGGATACCAGCCAGTCACAAAACAGTTAAAATAAATGTAACAAACAGTACTAGATTAAAATAATCTACAATCTAAGGATAAAATAAGGAGCAAATACTAAGGACCCCATGAGGATTACCAGTTATTAAAACGTAAGAGGAAAAACCCCAGCTTTATCTTTTTACCACTCTAAGTTCGCAGTTGGGGCGCCAAGCCTACATGAGAAAAGCATACACAATGATTAAACTTAAGTCTTCTGTGTCATATGTGAGTAAGGAGATAAAAACCCCAAGAAGTGGTTAAAATTGTGAGACATGAAATGTTGTAGGGGAAAATGTAATAGCACACACTGGCTTTTCACTGCGACTACTAAACTGTGAGAAATGTAGCCAGGCTGACTCATTCATATTCCCTCCTCCTTGTGCCTTCTTTGTAAGTTATGGGTGTAGCTCTCCTTGGCAGTAAGAAGTCTACATGCTTCAGAAAATCTTATGAGTTGCTACAGGAGAAAGGGTGAGATTTTATACTATACCTGCAATTTATCTATTTCTTTGCGCTTGAAATGTTCAATACATTAAAGTGCTACATTTCAGTAATAAGATAACCTTCTACATCTCACATTCTCTAGATTTTTTTTTATCTGTCTTGGAGATGTTCTAAGTCTCTTTCTAAATGAGTTGGTCAAGTAGGTTAGCAATTAATAGCTCAGGACCAAACTTGATTTCTGTTTCTATTACTTCTTAGTTGTAAAATCCTGGGTAATTATCTAAGCCTCTTAGAGAATGTTTCTTCTTCTGAGGATTAGGTCACTCATATGGTTATGGGGAATATTGACTAGCTGATGCCTACAGGCTTAGAATATAGTGAGCTATATTCATCATTTAGCTATCATTATCAACTAAATCAATGTAGGAAGGAAAGAATAGTAGAATAGAAGAACCAGTACCACAGATATGTTGACAATTTAGGCATTACTACCACTATATCTGAATCATCCACATACATCTGTATGTGTGTTCCCTCTGCCTATCCAACTCTTGAGTCTTTGGGGCCTAGCCTAAGTCTCATTTCTTCCTCCACTGGCTCTATCCTTTGTCAGTCTCTCCCTTTCTGGATTCCTATATGTTGGTATTGCTAGTTCATTGTGGTCATTCACTCTCTCAATCTGTTGTATGGTTATAACTATGTGAGAAGGCACAGCAGTGGAGAGTTTGAAAGGATAAGTGTTTGATAGGAGTTAGACTGATGGGGCTTGGTGAGAAGATGGCTAGATGGGTCGCAGGACATTGTTAAAATGTAGCTTTGTTTAGTTTAGTTAGAATTAAAATATACATATGTGACACTTGTTGATCATAGTGACTGCTTTTCTTCTCCAGTTCTTCTCTAACTTCTCTCCCACCTTGTCCCTCTCTATGATGGTTTGAATGAGAATGGCCCCCATGGACTCATATGTTTGAATGCTTGCTACTTACATGACAAAAAATGTTTGGGAAGTATTATGAGGCGTGGACTTGTTGGAGGTGTGTCACTGGGTGTGGATTTTGAGGTTTCAAAAGCGGTCCTCAGACCCAGTCAGCTTTCTCTCTGCCTTGTGCCCATGAATCATGAGGCAAGCTTTCAGTTTCTACTCCAGCATCATGCCCTCCTGCTTGTTGCCCTGTTCCAGGCCATGATGACCACAGACTCTAACCCTCTGGAAATCTGAGCTCCAATAAACTCTTTTATAAGTTTTCTTTGTTATGGTATCTTTTCACACCAATAGAAAAGTAACTAAGGCAGAAACTGGGACCAGGGAGTGGGATCATTGCTGTTACAGACTTGGCCATACTGTCTTGTGGAAGAACGTAGAAGACATTGGGATTTTAGACTAAAAAAGCAGTTGGAAAATGTAAGTGGAGCTTAATGGGCTACTCTAGTAGGAGCTTGGAAGACAAAAATTCTGAGAGCAAACATGGACTATGGAGGATCAGTTCAAGAGGCTTCATAGGAGAACAATATAAGCAACTGGGTTGGAGAACACTCTTACGTTATTTGGCAAAAAAATAAAATAAAATAAAAAAGTGAAGTCCCTTACATCATAATGCTGGAATGCTGGAGATCTTGTGCAGATAACCACAACTGCTGTGAGTCCCTGGATACATTGTCCTTATCATATTCAAAATATACTGTTCTGCTGCAGTCTTCCCCGACCCTGGCTCTTACAGTGTTTTCTATCACCTCCTTTGCAATGTTTCCTGAGCCTTCAGGACAGGGAACATGATTCAGATGTACTTAGGAGTGAGCCTGCCATTAAAACTTATTCTCTACACTCTGACCAGTTGGAACATGGAGGCTTTTCGGACAGTAAAAATATTTTATGTGATAGTACAGTGGTACATGCCATTATCCAGGAGTCCAAATTCGTAGAATACCAAGGATGAATCTTAATATAAACAATGGGCCTTGAGGTTCTTAATTACATCATTGCATCTTTCCCTTCCCCTTCCTTCCTGCACCTTCCCTTGTACCCTCTCTTGCTCTTTTTCAAATTCATAGCCTCTCTCTTTTTAAAATTGTTGTTATACATTGTTGTGTGTACTCCTAAATATATAAATACATTACCCTCATATAATGTTACTTTCATGCGTATGTTTTCAGGGCTGATTATTTGGTAATGAATGGATAGCCAATTGGTGTACTCTTCCCAAGGGAAGATTATTTATTCTGTAGCATTCCTTAGTTTCTTATAATCCTTTGTCTGGGGTTGAAACCTCTTGAGCTTTTTCTTATCCATATTGGGAAGCCTATTGGTGTTGTCTTTATTCAGCTCATGTTTAGGCAGCCACGATGGTGAGACTTTATAGGTGTAGCTTCTGATATTACCATGAGCCATGATATTATAGCAAACTCATGGTTCCTCTGCCTCTTACAATCTTCGGCCCCCTGTTCTACAGTGGCCTCTGAGTCTTAGATGCAGGAGTTGTGTTATAGATGTATCAGTTGGTATGGAGCTCCACAACTCTGCATTTTGATTGGTTGCAGTTTTCTGTAATGATCTCCATCTGTTATAGAAATCTCCTTGATGGGGGCTGAGAAGTAAGGATCTATGGGTATAGGAGGTATAAGGATAAATATTTAGAATGTAGTTAGGGATTATGCTGATTTAGCTTCACCTCCAAAATCCATGACTTCCCTGAGTAGATGCTTAGTTCTCCAGTACCAGGCACGATTTCCCTATTGTTGGGTGGGTCTTACATTCAATTAGAGAGCTAATTGTTACTGACAAAGTGTGCATGTTATTATTGCACTATGAGGTAATCCTGTCATGGTGGTCATCGTTGTGGATAGCTTTGTTCCTTCTCTCCATCGGACTTTGGGTTTTAATTAGTCAATAACATGGTAGGTTTATCAGTTGCAACAAATACAACACTTTGGCATGTGATGTTGACGGTAGGGAAATCTATGCATACGGACCAGGATTGTATGGGAGAGCTTTGTAATGTCCCCTTGATTATGCTATAAACCTAAAAGAACTCTAAATTTATATGTGCTAAAAGACAAAAATATATCCAGTAATATATTGACATCTGTAGTTTTTAAAGCTTCTTCAAAATATAATGTTAGGATAGACTCATGGGTCCTGGAAGAAGGTACAAAGTTTTAGTTATTTTTCTATAATTATAGAACTATAAGAAAGTGCCTTCTTCATTTTTGTTCACCTCTGTATAGATGGCTCTGTATTTACATCATTCTCTGCCAAAATGTCCTTGAGAGTGTACCTGGCTTTGACTAGGCCAGTAGATGCATTTTAAGTCTCTAGCCTTTAATTAGCATGTCATATAAAATGGCAAGGTTTAGTCTTGGAATTCTGGAAACAAAAGATCCTTGGAAAATAATTCTGAACCTCAATATCTCCTCTTATGTTACAGGGGCTTTATATGGACATTTTCAGATGTGCATTTCTGTGACTTAGGTGTAAAGAAAACGGAACATCAGTTAAAATCATGACTTCCAGCCCAGACCTGTCTAACCAAAATTGTCAGTGTTCTTTCCTCTTTCATTTGCTGGATGTTGAAAATAAGACAAGCTTAGATGCCCTGAATTAAAAACACAAGGACTGGGCTGGAGAGATGGCTCAGTGGTTAAGAGCACCAACTGCTCTTCCAGAGGTCTGGAGTTCAATTCCCAGCAACCACATGGTGGCTCACAACCATCTGTAATGGGATCTGATGCCCTCTTCTGGTGTATCTGAAGACAACTACAGTGTACTCATATAAATAAAATAAATCTTTAAAAATAAATAAATAAATAAAATGTTTAAAAAAAAAAAAAAGACACCAGGCCCTCCACTAACAAGACCGCTATTATTTAGACAAGACCACTATTAGTTACAAGATGGGAAATGCACTTTAGCTGGGTACTCAGCTGAAAGAATACATGGATATTGATGAGGAGTGTTTTTTTCATCGGCAATAAGAACACTTGCAATGAACATGGTGTTAACACTTGTTCTAGTCTGGTTATGTGCTATCTATATTTATCTTATCTAATGCTTATATCACCTTATTGAGGGAAACTATTTTCAGGCTTATTTTTCAGGTTAGGAAAGTGAGGTTCAAATAATTCAGGTCATGTTTTCTGAAGATGCGTTATGTTAAATTAGATCTATTTGTTACTAGAGCCAGGCCTGTTAACCTCTCTAAGGTTTTACTGGTCCTTTATGATTGTTCTGTATTGAAGTACATTCTATTGAATTCTAACCTAATGGAAATACCAATCATATAATAAAAGGCTTTCTTTAGATTTTGGGGTGTTTATATCATATTATGTCTGGCCAATCTCCCAGCTATATTTCAGTTCTCCACAGGTGAGCTTTCAAAAAATGTCCATAGATGAAATATACTACCACTAGCAGATTCTTATCCACAGTTTCTCTTGGAATGTTGTCCACATAGGTATATGAAGTGTTTATGAACCTAGAGAAAGATGATTGAAAATGAGGGTGGAAATCTTGCAAGCTACTTCTCTGATGAGGTTTCCAGTTCCTTGTGAGTCACGTGGGGCATCGATATAACTATACTCTTGTGGTGCTAGGAACATTCTGTATTGGGTCTTGGCCATCATCAGAAGGGCTTGGAAGAGCAGTGTAGTGAGATGCAAATTAGCCCAGATCCTTGGCCATAGCCATAAGGAAGCCAGACGGCCTGAGGTCAGGAGACTTACAACTAGAAGCAATTGGCCTTTTCAGGTGCATTATTCACAGGGGAGAAACATGCACCTGGAAAAAGCAAGCAGAGATCTGTTTACAACAGAGCCCCTGTTCAGTGGGGCTACAAACTGTCTATTGGTCATACTGACTGCTGAAGGGTGGTGGCCTGACTAAAGATTTTCAGAATGCTTTATCAGGAAGCCCAGTGTTGAGAGAAAGAAAGATACACAAACAAAGAGCACAGGAATCCCCTAAGTGTTGGATTTTTATTTTGCTCTTCTGGGAATTATATAACTCACATTTCAAATTGGGAGGAAAAAACCCAGTCTTTCAATTATTTTTTGCGGCCTGGCTTGGCTATGAATCTTGAGACAGTTCTCTTATGCCCACATTTCTACCTCCCACAATCTCCATCCAGTAAGTCGTGTGTGGTGCCAGTACTAGTGGTGGGAACTTTGTGTTAGAATTTGAAGTTTCAATGTGTGTGGTGTTTTCACACATACACATGACTGGGAGAAAAACCCAGAATATTTTGGTGCTGTTCAAGTAGCTTCATTTTAACCAACTTCAGCTCTTTTGCTGTATGTTCTGTATCCATCTGCTAAAGAAAGATTTGTGAGTAGTCAAAGAACTCTGATCTTGGGTTAGGCAAGGAACAGAGAGCCCCAAAGATATGGATGTCTCTGTCAGGACACTCATGGTCAGCTAAGGATGTTGCTGATTTGTTAAGGTACCTGCCTACCATACACAAAGCCCTGACTTAAACACACAGCGCTGCATAAAACCAGGGGTCGTGGCACACGCTAGCAATCCCAGCACTTATGAAATAGAAGCAGCAGAATCAGAAGTTCAAGGTGATACTTGGCTGCATAGTGAATTCAATAGCAGTTTTTATTGCATGAGGTCAGAAAAGAACTTCACAGTCTTGTGGAAGAGTCCATTGTGAGAAAATCTAGGGTGGAATAGGGAGAAGGGATACTATCATCAAAGGAGTTTGTCCTTAGACATTGAAAACAGTTTGTCCAAGAGACTGACACAGGGTGACTTATGCTAATGACCCTTTCTGTGTTATACTCCAAACCCAAGTATCTTAGTCAGCATTTCCATTGCTCTGAAAAGATACCATGACCAAGGCAACTCTTATAAAGAAAACATTTAATTGGGGATGGCTTACATTTTCAGAGGTTCAGTCCATTATCATCATGGCAGGAAGCATGGCTGCATGCTGACTGACTTGGTGCTGGAAGAACAGAGAGTTCTACATCTTGATCAAAAGGCAGCCAGGAGACTCTCTTCTGCCCTGAGGTGGGGGAATTTGAGCAATAGGAGTCATCAAAGCTCACCTACTCAGTGACACACTTTATCCAACAAGGTCATACCTATTCCAACAAGGCCACACCTAATTGTGCCACTTTCCATGGGTCAAGCATTTTAAAACCACCACAGCAAGCCTTACCACCAACCCCCAAACAAACCTATAAACATAGTACTTTACATACTTAGAAAACAAGTTTCTCTTTATTTTCTTCACCAAGAGATTTTTTTAATCATTTATTTTATAAACTTGTTCTATGAACCAGACTCGGTGCAAGGCTTATAGAGTTATCTGTAGCACTGAAAGGTACAAGATATAGAGAATACATGGCAAAAGAAATATGCACAGGGTATCATGGGAACCTGGGGATAGAGCTGGGAGTGCTCTAGCCTAAAGGCAGCCAGAGGAGAAATTTGTCTTCTAGAGAATTCATACAGTTCTGATAGTTTTTGGTAGATAACCTTGCATGGGAGAGTAGAGACAAGTCACTGGTGGGTTAGTGATGGAGCACATTTTGACCAGGATTACTTAAACAGTGAATATCTTTTTTTCTTTATGTAAATCTAAGTCTCATGTCAGAACTCCAAATATGGACTTGAGGGGGTAGTCACTGGACCTTTTTCTTTCCAATATAGACACATTGAATAAATCTCCCTTTTATAATGCCCACTATTTCTTGCTTGCTTAGTTGAAACATTGAGGTCAAGTGGATGAATTTGGCTTATTAAGTCTGAACCCAGGTTTTAACCTTAACATTAGTTACAGCTCTAATTAATTTATTAATAGGAAGATAATACAAATCTTTTGTATGAAAATTGGAATCATACACAAATTCAAAGGAGAAAAGGAAATATTAACCTCCAAAACTTTTACTTATTATATCTATATTATATATAGGTATATGTGCATGTGTGTGTGAGTGTGTGCATCTCTCTCTCTCTCTCTCTCTCTCTCTCTCTCTCTCT
>CM052722.1:100813442-100828447 GCA_028551405.1 Uromys caudimaculatus
AATCAACTTTAACGTAGTAGCACGCAGGCCACAGCCATGCTGAGGTTAAGTCTGCCCATATCTATTCAGAAAAGCATAACCATCCCATTCTATATCTTTTCTAAATGTGCTTTCCTTAACTCCTTGGGCTTTCACCCCAGTTTTCGGGCTTCCTTACTGTTTCCCTAAAGGCTTCCTCCCCACAATGTGACTGTTTGACCTCCAGGCCAGGTTAAACAGAAAGGTCTTTTTTTTTTTTTTTTTTTTTAACTTCTCTTCTCCATTTTCCTCTAAGCAGCTGCTGAGGTTTTATGGCTCCAACCCCAACCCCAGCTTGGGCCTTTTCTTTTAACCTCTAATAAAATTGTCCTTGAGCTTTAAAGCAATAACCATTACCCCTACAATGGTTGGGGACAGTACAGTACCTATTGGATGTATTGAAGTCAGCTCTCTTGGTATTTGTTTAGACAGTTTGCATTAGTTCAAATACATAAACAGAGCTGTGGCTAAGATCTCCTGACAGACTTTATGGCTTAGGGGTTAAGATGATTAGGTTTGGATCCTGCCTCTGTCACTCACAAGCTTTGCAAACTTCAGCTAATGACTTGGAAACTATGTGCCTTCCTATCTTTCTATATAAAATAAGAATGAAATATTATAATACCAGTCTCAGGAAGCTAAAGGAATTAGAATTAATGCATATGATATTCTTTGAATAGGGCTTGATGTCTAGTACATACTTTTTATAATTAATTTCCTCATTTATTCACTTTACATCCTGATCGATTGCAGACTTGTCTCCTCCCAGCCTCCTCCTCACACAGTTCCTTCCTCCATCCCCCTCCCTTTCCCCTCTGAGAAGGGGGAGCCCCCTCATCAACCCGCCCTAGCACATCAAGTTTCTAGTCTGTTCTTGTAGTACATTTAGCATTATTGCTAATTGTGTACTTCTCTGATCACGTGTTCATGATAAAATCTTGGAAGTAGAACGATGGGGCCACAGGACCGGCTTATTTTTAACATGCCTGATGTGTGTTGCCAAATGGTTCAACAAAAGAGCACAGTCATTTCACTCCTAACACTTTGATATTAATTGGTCAGAAGTATCCTAACCTCCTCACTGTCTCTGAGGATGAAACTCAGAGCCTTGCACATGGCCTTCTAAGTAGCCCTTCACACATGCCCTGCAAGTAAAGCCAAGTAAACTGATCGGTTCCTCAAATTGGAGTTTATTACAATTGGGCTTTGGTTTCTTATTGGTGTCCTGTAAGGAACAGGTAGATTTTGTTCCCCAAACACCTTTCTCTCTACACAAATCCTTCAACAAGAACCATGCCTGATTTCCCAGAACTTATGCAGTTCCTAAAAGGCAATGATTGCTTAATAAGTATTTGCTCAATTAATGACCCATTCCCTATACGGGATATTTTTGTTTTAAAACATGGCTTACTTTTGCACAAATACTTTCTCTGAGTTTATTATTTGCATCTTAAATTTGTATGTGGCATTAGTTGAATTTTTATTTATTTATTTCTCTAATGAGAGAGAGCATATCTTCCTAATGTTCATTAGATATTAGTGTTTTTTCTTTTCTGGCTTGTCTGGTCTTATTATTTCCTTATTCTTCTATTGTGGTATTTATTCTTCATTACTGATCCTAAGATCTTTCTATGTATTCAGCATGTTGCTCTAGTTTCATGTCTGATGTAATCTTGAGTTCATCATTTGCTTATTTTTGTATATAGTATTATTTTTCAAGTAGACTATTTTAAAATTATATAGTCAAGTTGTAATTTTTATCTCCATAGTTCTGTGTTTGGTGCTAGACCTCAAATGCCTTGTTAACTCCAAGACAGATTTTTCTTCTAGCTTCTAATGTTTTGGGCAGCAGTGTTAGGTTTTGAAGTTTTGAATCCCTTACATGATAGGCAAGTACCCCACAAATGATCTATCTCCTAACCATTGGCTCCATAATTTACATTAACCTATTTAATTAATCTGCAATTAATTTGGACTAAGTTTCTTCTTAAATAGCTAATAGCTTCCTTATCACTTCCCTTTTTATATAATTGTCATATCTTCTTTATTGTATGGTAAATTCATATGTAAATTAGCTGCTGTTTCTGTGTCTCCCATTGAAACTCAATGGTATTCCAATTCTGGAATTATTCTATTTTATCAATTCATTTTACACATTTTAGGCCAAGCAGTTTGCTGCATACCTTTAACCCCAGCACTCAGGAGGTAGAAGCAGGTGAATTTCTGTGAGCTTAAGGCTAATCTGATTTACATAGTGAGTTCCAGGACAGTCCGAATTATGGTAGAGAGACCTTGCCTCTCAAAGAAAAAAAAATGTAAGTATCTGTCTGGGTAATTTCTTTATTGCTTGTTTTAGGTTAAAACGTATCTTGATTGTGAAATGAATGAGTAAATAATAGACCATCTTATGTGTTTATCTTATGAGATTCAGAATGTATCATAACACTTTTTTTATTATCTGGTATTTAATAGAAAGTGATCTAAGAAGGCTTTCACAAACTGGAATTTAAGCAGCAAGGCATCTAGTTATTGGCAAGGCTCCAGAGGGTTCCCTGACTCCATGTCAGCTACATACAAACGATAGGAATGCATTAAGAGTCTCTCATCTCATAAACTGGCATCTATGAGAGCAATTAGCATACGTGTTTTGACATTGAATTCTTCTGAAATTCATTTCTTTCTTTTTTTTTGTTTTTACACCCCAATTGAAAGTTCTAAACAAACCTCTTTCTGCCTCCATTGTAGATTTTATAAATATAAATGTTGTATGTAGTACATAGTATTTTTACCAGAAAACTACAATACGATAAATTTAGACTATGGTTTGAGCATGTAATTATACCGTGTCGTAAAACAAAGAGAGTTAAAAATACAAAACTAAGCCCACAGCAATAAATATTGTAAAAGACATTCGTTCCTTTATGGAAACCCAAAAGAATTTGCAAGTCTCTTTTTTAGAGGGAGAATTTCATTTGGGATTGAAGTATAGAATCATGAAACTGAGATGTGCTTTTGGGTATGCTCAAACTGTACCTTTTAAAGTCAGTGTTAGCAGTCAGGGAGACGACATGGCAGTCCTTGGAATAGATATGGAGCCTATCATATTTAGCTTACTTGGCCTAAATCAGCTCTGACTAGCAAAGGCCAAAAATTATGTTCACCTCAAATGTACATGTTGGCCTCTGGAGAAATGTTTGGATTGTAACATTTACTACTCTGAGCCCAAGTGGTATGGTAATGATCCAACGACCTGCAGATTCAGAAATAAAGATCTTTCATAGAGGCTCCTGCCAAGAAGTTTATATTGAACCAGCAGAGATCAGGCAAAGTTGAGATGTAATTATGCAGCCAGGATTCCAACCAGCATAGGAGAAAATTTGAAATCGGATGAGGAGCCCGTGTTTCTATTCTTGTTTCAAAAGGTTTGACATAGAAGGGCACATCAGCATTCAAGAATGCTTCACATCTCATCATAAAGGGAACTGTTTCTAGGAATGGCTCAGGGAGACTTTTGCCAACTGCAGAAAAGAAATTGCCTTAGTGTAAGTAAGTCATGCACCACTGAGTCCCTACTATTGAGTTATATTAAAATGGTATGCCCTTCCTCCTCATCAGCAAAGAACTGAACAACTCGCTGGCTATGTGCCATGCCATTAGGCATAAAGGAAGCCTATGGATTTAGGGTTGGGCTTAAAGGTGCAATGGAAACAAGTTGAAAAAAGTGAGATTTAGTACCATTCAGCCACTGCGTGTTTGGGTAAATTTTTCCTTCTCTTTGGGTCTGAGTTTTCTAATTCTTACCCTTCCTGAGGCATAGAGATCATTACAGATTTGATGAATAGAAAAGCCATGGCATGATTCAGGAAAACACACAAAACCTCATCTCTCCTACACACATATGCCGAGTCTAGAATTCCTATTTTGATTAGAACCTTTGATCAATTTGCAGGCTATATAGATCCACAATTGACCACATAGATGTGTGTGTGTGTGTGTGTGTGTGTGTGTGTGTGTGTGTGTGTGTGTGTGTGTGTGTGTGTGTGAGACACAGAAGGGGAGGATGAGGGTGACGGTGAATATGCTTAAAGCACATGATATATTTGTGTGAAAGTATCCTTACGAAAACCATCACTGTGTGCAATGTATATGTGCCAATAAAGAAAAAAATTAATCTTTACAGGAGAATTATAGTTAGGAAGTCATAAAAGTTATGAGGGTGGTCTTGAGTTCATAAAAGTGAGCAACAGTCCCACAGTGGTTACATTTTTTAATGATAGGCTTCTCTACACATGGGGTGTGTCAACATGCACACATATGTATATGTGAAATTTGAAGACAAATATAAAGTATTCAGAAACCACCGGAACCATGATCATTTTCTCATTTTTGGTAACTTTAGCAGCTGTTGTTCACGAGAAAAGGGGTTAGTAGATAAGTCAAACTGTGAGGTTTCTAGTACGTATGAGTTTTCGCAAACTCCTCTATTTCTCAGTGTTATAGACATACAGGTTTGTTCAGATTAGATCCCATTTACTGTTGTGCTATCTTTACCAAGGGAGGCCTAAAATTTTCCTGTTTATTGGCAAACTTATTAATTTTCATATATGATAATTAAGAGAAAAACTAAATGTGCCTAGGTTTTTAGGGGTTTGAGTCTAGGCTAGACTTTCAATATTGCTGTGACTTAGTCTTCATCAACCATCAGATTATCTGTTTCCTTACATAGTCTTCTATAAACTTAAGGTCAGAATCCAATGTTACATAATTGTTTTCTACCCTGTGAGTTTAATACTGTTTTTAAAAAACTAAAATATTAAATTTATAATTATACTTTTGATTTTAAGTCGAATCTTCAATGGCTAATCTTTCTACAGCTTTCTACATATTTTAGCCGGTAGTTGGTCGATTTATGTTTTATATACAAAAAGATGAAAAGGTACAGATTCTTTATCATGGCATAGCCAATCATCTTTTCCTTAGTTAGGTTGTATTTACAAGGCTGTTTCAATGTACAGTCATTTTATAAAACTATAGAAGAAATGTAGTATGTATTGATAAGTTCTGATGTCCACATAAAGTTCTTTACCTGGCTTAAAATGAAGTGTTACCTAGTAGAGCAGACCACAGAAAATTCATGGAAGATTGAAAGAACATTTGGAACTTAGAGAAATTTAACAATTGGCCAATATATTAATCATTGTATCCCCCAGAAAGCTCTGGGAAGAAATTCCAGTTAAGTAACATTTATTCAGTTCTTCTTAAATATGTGTCTTCTAAATCAAAAGTTTACCTTAATGCATTTCCTAAAAGCCCCAAACTTCTGAAAGATGTTTAATGAAAATCATTAGTTTCTTACCCTCACTCTGCTCTATCAAATTTCCTAGTATGAAGCTGTCTTGTTTGTGATAATCTGTTTCTTTGGAAATTTTACTTCAACTCTTCAGATTTTCAAAAAAAAATCATTCATTAGCCACTCACTCTAGTCTGATGTCTTGGGACTCCACTTTGCCTACAATTCTGTTGGGTTTTTTTTCCTCCTGGTTCCTATGTCTTCTGGTTTCTTGCTTTGTACCTTGATTGTAAAGCTGCTTGAAGTGGAGAGGGGAGAACTGCTGTACATCTGAGGCAGCCTTTGCCACGCGCTTGCTGAAGTATAAAAAGTTTGTGTGTGTGTGTCTGTGTGTGTGTGTGTGTGTGTGTGTGTGTGTGTGTGTGTGTGTGTGAATAGTTTCCATTCTGAAATTTGCATTGTTCTTTTGACTTTTATATTCCAGAATAAATCACCATTCACTACCCCATTAGGTGAATTTGTACATATAAATACTGTGGTTTAGTGGTCCAGTTTTATTCTAGTGTTTTGATTATTTAACTCTAATGTAGTAACTATTACAAAACATAGCCACTTTAGTCACCAATCACACCCGTTCCCCAAGGCTCTGTGAATTATGTGGGTTCTACTCCACGAGGTTTCATTTGAGAATACAATCATCAGATGCCTAAGAGAACTAGAATGGCTCACATCCATGGCAGAAAGCCAGTGCATAACAGTGAACTGTAAGTTCACTTGAAACTTCAACCAGAGGACCATTGCTTTTTCTCTAATCTAATACTACTTCACTTGGACTCTTCTCAGATGCTGCCCAGGTTCCAAAAGGAAGGAAGTGCCAGTGCTTGTAAAGCTTGTGCTGTCAACTAAGAGTCTCACATCGACTGTATTACATTGCTCACAGGCAAATACATATCTAATGCAGGGTCGAGAGGAAGGTAACTAACAGTTGAAACGTGCACCATCGTAAACACTTGGAGGGATCAGTTAGGATCATCTTTTGAGGCTAGATGCCGTGGAGTTCTGTCACTTTTGTTTTCCTTGTTGGATTTGCATTAACCTGTTTAAGAGAGGAAACAAGTGTATCTCCAATTCATTATTTGATGATTTCCTATGTGCATATAATGCTTTATAATTTTAAGCTAACAATAGTGTTTTGAATTTAGTTAAGCCCAGACAATATTCAAACTACCCAAATTGTCTCCAAATGTCTTTATGGTTGTGGGTGTGTATGTGTGTTAGCAAGCAAGATTTTGCAAATGTATTTCTTTTATTTTTGAGATTATAATTTTTATTATATTTTATTTATGCATTGTCCTTATACTTTTTATGGTGCATGTGGTGGTGACACACACCACAACACACAAGAGTTGGTTCTATCCTGTCACTTTGGTCCTATGGATTGAACTCAGCTAATCATGCCGAGGCCATCCAGGAGGAACAGCAAATGGCTTTAGAACACATGGAATGCAGCCCATGGGTTACCACAGCCACATGGGTGAGCCTTGGTGTGGCATGGTCCTGAAGATTATGTGTTCTGGGGACTTTATGCTGCTATGGAGTTCTATTCTGCTTGCTTCCTTCACACCCTTCCTAATCTAAGAATTATATGAAAACTTTAAGGGGGCGTCCATCCCCTCTCTGGGCAGTATTTCTGGCACTCACAATAATAATGGTTGATCTCTTTCAGGCATTGCAGCTGGAGCAGGTTAATGACTTAATCATCACCCTAGAGAAGAACTTAGAGATGGAGACTGTCAACAATGACCACCACTCTTAGAAAACATTTAGAAAAATAAAAGTTGTTAGTGAAGCTAGGCTGAGATGTTTTTACTACTGGCTCTGATTTAAAAATCTTAGGAAACAATTTGAAGTTTAGAAAGGCACACTCTCATTAGTTAACTAGGGACCCTTTATGGTCAGGGAACAGGAACAGTGGCAGCACTGGCTGATGTGACTCTCACTGAGGCTGGACTGGTGATGATTGATTTCTTATGTCCATTTTTGCCCTCAGCTTCCTAATAAGATTTATTAAGAATTGCTGATGAGTAGACATACATTCTAAGGATTTAAGGTAGATATGATTGATTTTTATATAAAAGTTTAGATTTGTGATTCCTTTAAGATTCTTACAAGATTACAACACAAATAATAAAATAATTACTTCTTTCTTTGTAACTTCAAATTGCTGCCTGCCAGTAAGAGAAACTGGCTGAGAAAACTATTTTGCTTGCTTACACTTTGTTAATCTATAACAAGCTGCTTGGTTAGGAATGTATGTGGGTTTTTAAGAATAACTTGTTTTCTTTACCTGTGCTATGCAATGTTATTTCTTGTAAAGGTATTGGAAAACACACTATTGTTTTCATAATCGTTTACTGGAAGAAAAGTAACATTTAGTCCCATCGTAATCACATACTGCTGGAAAGATTTTTCTGGGATATATAAGCTATGGAAGAAAGAATAAGTATTGTGTGGTGTGGTGTGGTGTGGTGTGGTGTGGTGTGGTGTGGTGTGGTGTGGTGTGGTGTGGTGTGGTGTGGTGTGGTGGCTGGAACATTGTCTCTTGTATCCATCAACTGTGTGTGTGTGTGTGTGTGTGTGTGTGTGTGTGTAAAGTTTGTGTGAATGGGGGTTGGCACATTGTTCCTTCCGTCCGCCAGTTGTGTGTATTTATGTAAGTATGGGTGGAGTACTTGGAGCCTGCTTGTTGGAGCTTTGCTCTAAGCATTCTATGTGTGAATATGTATATGTCTATCTGTAGGTCTGTATACATGCATGTATATTTGTGTGTATCTATGTATGCGTGTATATATGTATATTTATATGTATGAAGTTAATGGACTCTGTCTTTTGTTTCATCCCGTGTGTGTGTGTGTGTGTGTGTGTGTGTGTTCGTGTAAACTTTCTTTCTTTCCTTCTCTTTCTTGCCGGCCCCAAGGAGTTAAAAGAGTTCATAGTTTTTCCACTGGTCACAGAGAGTGCCGGCTCCAGCAAATTAAGCTTTGTTCCTTCAGAAAAAAAGTCTGCTGAGTAACTTCTCTAATTGCTGGCTGCCTTTGGCAGCAGCCCCTATAGGTATCTAGCTCCACTTCTGTCAGCAGCTCTAAGCACTGGCTCCCTGCCTCAGCTTACCCACCACATAGATGCCAAAGCCAGAGTCATTGGCCTATCAGACTTGGCAGCAGTCACCTTTGTCCACTGAGCCATTTTACTGGCTATAAAATGTGTTTTGATCGTATCAACCATTTTCAAAACAGAATCTAATCTTTCCCAGCCCCATCTTCTTCCATGTTCCCTGAGCCATGTAGGGAGGGGGCATGATATAGATGACACAGAAGTATTTTTATCATCTGAAATCAGAAATCTGCTCAAATCGTTTAAATCATTTACTTATATCAAGAGGTTATACTAATTAATTTTTAATATTTTCATTATGGTATTTGACTCTACAGCTTGTCATGACGACAGACTGCTGACCAACATTAATTACCTTTGGCTGCATGGAGATGGCCAACTAATTAAATTAAAAGGTGACGATGAAGGGAGGGAAGGACGATAATATCCGTCTACCCATTCATTCATTCATTCATTCATTCATTCATTCATTCATTCATAAAGGGTTGCTAAAATGAGAATCTGCTTAGGTTTAATATATTTATGATATTAAAAAGATTGAAGTCTTTTTATTTCACATACACACAGACACACACAAGGGACAGAGAGGGATATGGTAAGCAAGAGAGAATGACTTCCTGTGCAGGATAGATGCCTGAGACACCACAAGTCCATGTCTAGGGTCTTAAGAAGTGAAGAGGCGATCTGTGGCAGGAGACTTCTACCTGGGTCACCAGGGTTCCATAGCCAAATAGTGACAGGAGAAAGCTAGACTCCCAGGAGTGTGGACAAGCCTGTCTGCTCAGAGGGACCCACCTGGAATCCCAGTACACAGTGACTGAGGAGTGGTTTTCTGGTTTCTTTCGGTGGCCAGGGAGCTGATCCTGTGACACAGGGCTCCATACTCAAATAGTGCCAGGAGAGAGCTGGTATCCCAGGAGTGCCGACACACCTTTGAGCACAGGAAAGACCACCACTTCTGTTCAAATTCACTGGATCAAGAGGGACCCTTGCAGAGCCATCAGGACACAGGAACCAAGGGACAGCTGGGGACAAGATCCTTCTGGTTTCTGTCTGCACCCCAGAGCTGACCCTGTGCCACACCTCTCCAAACCCAAATTCCTCTCAGAGAGAGCTGGTCTTCAAGGAGTATTGACACCAAGGCTTGCAGGAGGGACAAGCCACAGCCAGAGAGAGCAAGACCAGCTAACACCAGAGTTAACCAGATGGCGAAAGGCAAGGGCAAGAACAAAAGGAACAGAAACAAAGGCTACTTGGCATCATCAGAACCCAGCTCTCCCACCACAGCAAGCCCTGGATACCACAACACACCAGAAAAGCAAGACTCAGAGTTAAAATCATTTCTCATGATGATGATAGAAGACTTTAAGAAGTAAATAAATAACTCCTTTAAAGAAATACAAGAGAACACAGGTAAACAACTAGAAGCCCGTAAAGAGGAAACACAATAATCCATTACAGAATTACAGGAAAACACAATCAAACAGATAAAGGAAATGAACAAAACCATCCAGGAACTAAAAGTAGAAATAGAAACAATAAAGAAATCACAAAGGAAGACAACCCTGGAGTTAGAAAACCTAGGAAAGAGATCAGGAGTCATTGATGCAAGCATCACCAACAGAATACAAGAGATAGAAGAGAGAATCTCAAGAGCAGAAGATACCATAGATAACATCGACACAACAGTCAAAGAAAATGCAAAATGCAAAAAGCTCCTAACCCAAAGCATCCAGAAAATCCAGGACACAATGAGAAGACCAAACCTGAGGATAATAGGTATAGAAGAGAGTGAAGATTCCCAACTTAAAGGACCAGTAAATATCTTCAACAAAATTATAGAAGAAAACTTCCTACCCTAAAGAAAGAGATGAACATAAATATACAAGAAGCCTACAGAACTCCAAATAGATTGGACCAGAAAAGAAATTCGTCCCGTCACATTATACTGGAAACACTAAATACACAAAACAAGGAAAGAATATTAAGAGCAGTAAGGGAAAAAGGTCAAGTAACATATGAAGGCAGACCTATCAGAATTACACCTCACTTCTCAGCAGAGACTATGAAAGCTAGAAGATCCTGGGCAGAACTCATACAGACCCTAAGAGAACACAACTGCCAACCCAGGCTGCTATACCCAGCAAAACTCTCAATTACCATAGATGGTGAAAACAAAATATTCTATGACAAAACCAAATTTACACAATATGTTTCCACAAACCCTACCCTACAAAGGATAATAGATGGAAAATGTCAACTCAAGGGGGGAAACTACACCCTAGAAAAAGCAAGAAAGTAATCTTTCAACAAACTCAAAACCCATACCTGTTTCATCGATTTTGACAAGGATACTGACTTAGTTAATTTTATTGCTGTGATAAGACACCCAGAGCAAAGGAACGTATAGAACCTGAGTCTATTGGGCTTACAGTTTCAGAGTTCACGATCGTCATTGTAGAGAACATGACAACAGGCACACAGGCACGGTTCTGGAGCAGTAGCTGAGAGCTTACGTTTAGACAGCAACCATGAGGCAGAGGGAGTGAGAACTGGGAATGCCATGGGCTTTTGAAACCTCAAAAGGGTGACTAACCTTCTCCAAGAAGACCCCACTAATTAGGGCCCACGCATTCAAATACATGAGCTTGTGGGGGCCGTTCTCATTCAAACCACCACAGATACCAAGACCATTTCAAAGAAAAACATCAGTGTATTTAGGCAATGGTGTTGAAAAGCTGGCTAAGCCCATGCAACAGGATGCAACTGGACCCTTGCCTCATTTTGTATACAAAGTCAAACTCAAAATGGGGTGTATTGGTTTATCTATGTAATCCTAGATACCTTGGGACTGAGGGAAGAGAATCACTTGAGTCTAGGATTCAGTTCAGTCTGGACCATTTGGTGAAATATCATCTCAAATTTTTAAAAAGGGAAGAAGAGGTCATTGGCTGAACTGTAAGGATGAAAGTTACGATTTGTTACCGTTAGAAGAAAACAGTGATGCATCTTGATGCTGTTGGATGTGGTAACTGATTCTCAGCTACGCCATCAGAAGCAGGAGCACTAAAAGAAAACATAATCTGACTTCATCAAAATTTAAGATTTTCATGCCTTCAATGGCACTTAAAAATGTTGGATAACATTGCGTATGATATATGTAATAAAGGATGTGTGCATAGCGGTTGAAGAGATGACTCAGCTGATAAGAGTATTTACTGCTATTGGAGAGGACTCAGGATCCCTTCATAGACCCCGCCACATGGTAATCCATAGCCACCTGTAACTCCAGTTTTAGGAAATCCAATTCTTCTGGCCTCTAGGGGTGCTACAAACATTTAAAGTCATGTTATATCTTTGCATGCTACAAAAGAAAAATAAAAAAAAAAATAAAACCTTAAAACTTTATACTAACAGAAGGAAGTTCAAATGGACCACATTATGATTCCATTAGTAGAAAGTCTCAGAATAGAAAAAGTATAGAATTACAAGATAGTTTAGTGGCTGCTTAAAGTAGAATATTGGGGAATGGGCATTGTGAAAGTGCAGGGGTTCTAAGACGTTTTTAAGGTGAAGAAAGTGTTCTAAAAGAGATTGCCATTAGTTGTTAATATCTATACTAAAAGGCTCCGAATTGTACATTTTAAATGGATAAGTTGCATTGTGTCTCAATTGTATTGCAATAAAGTTGCTAAAAATCAGAGGTGGGCCAGAGAGCTATCTTTATCTATGAAGTGGATGAGGTTATTCAAAAAGCCATTAAAGTTCACCAAGGGATAGAATCATCTTTTGGAGCACACACAGTCAAGGATTCCACCACAGTTTGTAACTGGCTGGCTGTGTACAGTCCCTCTGTCATCTCTTACCTTGGGTTTGGTCGTAGAGGTAGTAGCATGTTGATATCTGAAGTTAGAATGTTCCAAGCAGAGAGGACACTGTGCACAAAGTCACAAGTGAGAATACACATGCTTCCAGTGTGCAACAGAGTGAGTGAAGGTGATAAGGATAAGGAGACAGAGTTTGGAGGGGCAGTGAAGTCAAATATAACAATGACCATAAATTATTTCCCTTATGTATCTAAGCCTTTGCAATCGCCGATAATCCATGCAATGGTAAATGTAGGCCAGACCAGATCCCCACTAGCAAAATGTAAATTGATCTTCACTCTTTAAATCTGGCTTGGCCCTATGACTTGCTTTGTCCAACAGGGCATTAACAAACATGGCGCACCAATAGTTCAAAACACATGTGGGCACTGGGATTTGCTTTCTTGTTGTTCTTGGAAGCTCAGATTAGGAGGGGAAATGATTAAAGACACATGAACCAGTTCTCTCTGTTATACTCATTGACTCCCAGCCAAGTCCCAGACATGTGAAGCCACTGACTCGAATTAACTACAGATACAGGAACCAGTTCCGCCAAGACCAGCAAAAGAACCAGGCAGCAGCACCCAGATCACTGACCCACAGAACCGTGAACTAAATAGCTGTTTTCAAACATTGCATTTGGGGGGTAGCTTGTTAAATTCTAAATCTAATGTAGTAAACACTAAAAAGAATTTTTAGGTGTACCTCTTCTCTGTGCTCAAGGCTACAGAGGCAGGGGTGCTTCTCAGCCTCCCATGTCCTAAAGTCCAGCTCTTAGGATTTGGGGTTTAAACCTCAGCTAATAATAATGGATGGGCATTTTATTGGAGCGTTTTCTGTGTTGAACAGTTTCCTTGGCAACCAACATATCTTAACTGTGAAGCCGCAGCAGCAGTGGTATGTGGATTAGTCTGTCCCTAGGAGGGGGTGGATTTTAATACTGAAAATGACATCAGCTATCATTTCTTGAGCCCTTGGTAAGGCCTAGGCACCTACCTTCATTTGCATTATTTCAGCGGATTCTACACCACCATGAAAAGTAAGAGCTCTTTTTGTTCCCCTGTCCAGATTGTAATTAAGGGAAGTGGAGTACCTTGTCCAAGGCTACATAGGCAATAAGTAGGAGGGCCAGGATCCAATTCTTGATCTGTCGGACTCAGTTACCCAAACTGTTCACTACAGTACGGATGCTCTAGTGAGACATACCAAGATCACTCAGAACTTTGCGGTCGGTGACCTGCTGTTTTGCTGAAGCTAATCAGGCATTTCAGGACAAGCCAGAACCATCCACTGCAGTTCAGCCCCATGCCTCATTCTCTTACTTCCTACCATCATTCCATCTACAGCTGTGGAACAGCTGGCTTAACCCTTTCCTTTAGTGGGGCACTCTCAAGGGAAAGGAGGGGCCACGAGCTGCTCCTGAAGAGGCCTGGCAATACTTTTACTCTTCATTAAAAGTTTATGTGCATTATACACTTCATTATATGCAATTGGGTTTCTTATATGGCACTCTAGTGCATAAATGACTCCCTAGACACATTTGTGCATTTCCATTGTTTTAATATAAAGTCTGGCCAAGGCACAAGGCAGGCATGGTTTAAACTATTCAATTATTTCTGGTGCACTAACCAAATCCAGGGCCGTCTTTACTCTCTACTTTCCACAGGATTGTTGGTGTGATCAAAACCTTTCTGTTGTGAATTTGAATAGTGAGGAATATAAGAAAAACCACTGGTGGAAAATACCTCCTCCCCTTTCCAATTTATTGAAGATTGGCTTGTGCTGATTTGTGCTTGTGAGCTTTTTATTTTATGTTTTTGTGTAGTGTATGTACTTCTTTTTATAGATGTGTGTGCACATCTTTATTTATTTTAATTTTTATTTTATTTTTATATTATTATTATTATTGATGCTTTATTTACATTTCCAATGCTTCCCCCCTTCTGGGTCTCCTCCTTGGAGACACCCTATCCCCTCCACCTCCCTGTCTCTATGAGGGAATTCCACCTCACACCCACCCGCCCACCCATCCCCATACTCCCACCTTGACATTCCCCTTTACTGGGGCCTCTAACATCCTCAGGCCCAAGGGCATCGCCTCTCTCCCTGATGGCCAACGACGCCATCCTCTGCCACATATGTGGTCTGAACCATGGGTCCATATATGTGTATTTTTTGGTTGGTGGTCCAAACTCCAGGACGACGGGGGGGGGGGGTTAGGTCCATTGATGCTCTTGCTCCCTTCATGGGGCTGCAAATTCCCTCAGCTCCTTCAGACCTTTCTCCAACTCTTCCAACAGGGACCTCACTCTCAGTCCAGCAGTTACTGTTAAGTGAAACTTGGGCATTCTGAACTTTTGGGCTAATATCCGCTTTCCAGTGAGTACATACCATGTTCATTCTTTTGTGACTGAGTTACCTCGCTCAGGATGATATTTTCAAGTTCCATCCATTTGCCTGCAAATTTCATTAAGTCATTCTTTTTAATAGCTGAGTAGTACTCTATTGTGTAAATGTACCACATTTTCTGTATCCATTCCTCTGATGAGAAACATCTGGGTTGTTTCCAGCTTCTGGCTATTATAAATATGGCTGCTGAGCCAGGCAGTGGTGGCGCACGCCTTTAATCCCTGCACTTGGGAGGCAGAGGCAGGCAG
>CM052722.1:100828947-100848249 GCA_028551405.1 Uromys caudimaculatus
ATTTACTGGTCCTTTAAGTTGGGAATCTTCACTTTCTTCTATACCTATTATCCTTAGGTTCTGTCCTCTCATTGTGTCCTGAATTTCATGGATGTTTTGGGTTAGAAGTTTTTTGCATTTTGCATTTTCTTTTACTGTTGTTTCGATGTTATCTATGGTATTTTCTGCTCCTGAGATTCTCTCTTCTATTTCTTGTATTCTGTTGGTGATGCTTACATCAATGGTTCCTGATCTCTTTCCTAGGTTTTCTAACTCCAGGGTTGTCTCCCTTTGTGATTCTTTATTGTTTCTATTTCTATTTTTAGCTCCTGGATAGTTTTGTGCATTTCCTTTGTCTGTTTGATTGTGTTTTCTTGAAATTCTGCCTGTTTGATTGTGTTTTCCTGTAATTTTTTAATAAATTTTTGTATTTCCTCTTGAAAGACTGTTAATATTCTTTCCTTATTTTGTATATTTAGTGTTTTGACTATAATGTGATGGGAGGAATTTCTTTTCTGGTCCAATCTATTTGGAGTTCTCTAGGCTTCTTGTATATTTATGTTCATCTCTTTCTTTAGGTTAGGGAAGTTTTCTTCTATAATTTTGTTGAAGATATTTACTGGTCCTTTAAGTTGGGAATCCTCACTCTCTTCTATACCTATTATCCTCAGATTATGTCTTCTCATTGTATCCTGGATATCCTGGATGTTTTGGTTTAGGAGCTTTTGCATTTTGCGCTTTCTTTGTGTCAATGCTTTCTATGGTATCTTCCGCACCTGAGATTCTCTCTTCTATCTCTTGTATTCTGTTGGTGATGCTTGCATCTATGACTCCTGATCTCTTTCCTAGGTTTTCTAACTCCAGGGTTGTCTCCCTCTGTGATTTCTTTATTGTTTCTATTTCTATTTTTAGTTCCTGTATGGTTTTGTTCATTTCCTTCATCTGTTTGATTGTGTTTTCCTGTAATTCTTTAATGGATTATTGTGTTTCCTCTTTAAGGGCTTCTAGTTGTTTACCAGTGTTCTCTTGTATTTCTTTAAGGGAGTTTTTATTTACTTCCTAAATCTTCTATCATCATCATGAGATGTGATTTTAAATCTGAGTCTTGCTTTTCTGGTGTGTTGTGGTATCCAGGGCTTGCTGTGATGGGAGAGCTGGCTTCTGATGATGCCAAGTAGCCTTTGTTTCTGTTCCTTTTGTTCTTGCCCTTGCCTTTCGCCATCTGGTTATCTCTGGTGTTAGCTGGTCTTACTTTCTCTGACTGTAGCTTGTCCCTCCTGCAAGCCTTGGTGTCAATACTCCTTGAAGACCAGCTCTCTCTGAGAGGGATTTGGGTTTGGAGAGGTGTGGTACAGGGTCAGCTCTGGGGTGCAGACAGAAACCAGAAGGATCTTGTCCCCAGCTGTCCCTTGGTTCCTGTGTCCTGATGGCTCTGCAAGGGTCCCTCTTGATCCAGTGAATTTGAACAGAAGTGGTAGTCTTTCCTGTGCTCTAAGGTGTGTTGACACTCCTGGGATACCAGCTCTCTCCTGGCACTGAGTATGGAACCCTGTGTCACAGGATCCAATTCCTGGCCACCAAAAGAAACCAGAAGACCACTCCTCAGTCCCTGTGTCCTGGGGATTCTAGGTGGGTCCCTTTGAGCAGACAGGCTTGTACACACTCCTGGGAGTCTAGCCTTCTCTCGGCACTATTTGGCTATGGAGCCCTGGTGGCCCAGGCAGAGGTCTCTATCCACAGATGGAAACCAGAAGGCTCCTTCCCCCGGCTGTTTCTTAGTCCCTGTGACCCAAGGTTCTGGACAAGTCCCACTGAGCAGTGTTGCTCGTCTTACCCCCACTCACGGGCTTTTCCACACTCCTGGGTGGCTAGTTTTCTCCCAGTGCTATTTGGTATGAAGCCCTGGTGGCCCAGCGATGTCCTCATTTTTAAAATAGCTTAATAGTATTCCATTGTGTAAATGAACCACCTTTTCTATATTCATTCTTTGGTGACATCTGGTTGTTTTCAGCTTCTGATTATTACAAATAAGGCCACTATGAACAGGAGGAGCACATGTCCTTGTGAAATGGTGGGGCATCTCTTGAGAGGTATAGCTGGGTCTTCAGGTAGATCTATTTCCAATTTTCTGAGGAACTGCCACACTGATTTTCAGAGTGGTTGTACCAGTTTGCAATCCCACCAGCAATGGAGGAGTGTTTCTCTTTCTCCATATCCTTGCCAGCATGTGCTGACACCTGAGGTTTTTTTGTTTTGTTTTGTTTTTTTATCTTAGCCATTCTGATTGGTGTGAGGTAGAATCTCAGGGTTGTTTTCATTTACATTTCTCTGATGACTAAGGATGCTGAGTGCTTCTTGGCCATTTGAGATTCTTGTGTTGTGAATTCTGTTTAGTCCTGTATCTCATTTTTTAATTGGGTTATTTGGTTTTTTGGAGGTTAACTTCTTGAGTTCTTTATATATTTTGGATATTAGCCTTCTATCAGATGTAGAGTTAGTGAAGATTTTGTTCTCAATCTGTAGGTTGCCTATTTTTCTTATTGATGGTTTCTTTTGCCTTACAGAAGCTTTTTAGCTTCATGAAGTCCCATTTATTGATTGTTGATCTTAGAGTCTGAGACATTGGTGATATGTTCAGGAAATTTCCTCCTGAGTTTGAAGCTCTTTCCCACTTTCTTTCTCAAGATATTTTATACTACTTGTGACTATTGTGTTGGGTGTTGTTTCTCTAACTTCATTCTCAGCCTGTTTATCATTTGTGTAAAGGAAGGCTACTGCTTTGTTTGAGTTAATTTTATATCCTGCCACTCTGTTGATGTTTATCAGCTGAAGGAGTTCTCTGGTGGAATTTTGGGGCTCACTCCTGTATACTATAATATCATCTGCAAATAGTGATATTTTGACTTCTTCCTTTCTGATTTGTATCCCCTTGATCTCCTCTAATTGCTCTGGCTAGAACTTCAAGTACTATATTGAATACATAGAGAGAGAGAGAGGGCAGCCTTGTCTTGTTCTGGAATGCTTCAAATCTCTCTCCATTTAATTTGATGTGGGGTGATGGTTTGCTATATATTGCTTTTATTATGTTTAGGTATGTGCCATGAATTCCTGATCTCTCCATGAGTTTTAACATGAACGGGTGTTGTATTTTGTCAAAGGTTTTTTCAGCATCTAATGAGATGATCATATGGCTTTTCCCCCTGAGTTTGTTTATATAGTGTATTCTGTTGATGGATTTTTGCATATTGAACTATCCCTACATCCCTGGGATGAAGCCTACTTGATTTTGGTGAATGATGGTTTTGATGTGTTAGTGGATTTGGCTTGTGAGCATTTTATTGAGTGTTTTTACATTGATATTCATAAGCGAGATTGGTCTGAAGTTCTCTTTCTTTGTTGGATCTTCTGTTTCTATTTCATGGAATAGTTTGAGGAGTATTGGTATTAGCTTTCCTTTGAAGGTCTGGTAGTATTCTACACAAAAACCATCTGGCCCTGTGCTTTTTTTTTGGTTGGGAGGTTTTTGATGATCAAGTTTATGGGACTGTTTAGAGAGTTTACTTGATCTTGATTTAACTTTGGTATGTGATATCTGTCTAGAAAATTATCCATTTCATCTAGATTTTCCAGTTTTGTAGAGTATAAGCTTTTGTAGTAGGAGTTGATGATTTTTTAAAAATTTCCTCAGTTTCTGTTGTCATATCTCCCTTTTCATTTCTGATTTTGTTAATTTGGATACTGTCTCTGTGCCCTTTAATTAGTTTGGCTAAAGATTTATCTATCTTGTTGATTTTCTCAAAGAACCAGCTTTTGGTTTTGTGGATTCTTTGTATCATTCTCTTTGTTTCTACCTGGTTGATTTTAGCTCAAAAATATGGAATGCTTCATGAACTTGGGTGTCATCCTTGTGTAGGGGCTATGCTAGTCTTCTCTGTATCATTCCAATTATATGTGCTGCTGAAGTGAGCACTATTATTTATTCTTTGACTAGCTTATTGAAGATGGGCAGCTGCATCTAGCTTGCTCTGGTTGCTAAAACCTAAACTATGATCCTAACAATTCAAATAACTAATAGGTGCTGAGGTGGGGTTAAAAGCAGATGTTGGGGCTCAGAAAAATGGTCCCCTAAAGTATAGCAATTTAACTTTCTGAATCCTTTAAATTCAAAGACATTTGTAGATCCTCAGGAGGTCTCCCTGACCTTATGCTCACCTGTCTTCTCTCTTCATTTCTTTCTTGAAGTTATTCATAGATACTAGTATTTATCTCCTCAAAGAAAACCACAGAATCAGTAACATTTCTCCCTGCTCCAAATAGCCATGAAATTTAAACATTTAATTTTTATCTACCTTTTTATGGCACAAACCATCCATAAAGAAATTCTCTAGGGTAGGTGTGGTGGCTCACAATGGTGATTCTATCACTTGGATGCTAAGGAGGCAGGATTACTGGATGTTCAAGTCATAGTGAGTTAGAGCCAATATGGGTTACAGTATATTCACCTATACCTTCCTATAACATAAATTCTTTAGCGTATCTTGTCTGGTCTCCAGTCTTAGATCCATACTTCAGAAGGGTCTTATCTAATAATATCTTGGAGGAAGATAAGCAAAGCAGCGAGGTCAAGCAGACTCTGAAGAGAGGCTATGCTGTGTTCCCTCATCAGGCCACTGCCATTAGATTTTACTCTTTGTCTTGTCATATATTTGTGTAGCTGCCAGTATGTCATCAAACTTAGGTCTGTGGATTAGGCATTAAAAATAGTTTCCTGTGAACCTCATTTCTGAAGGCTCCTGTGCCAGGAGAAATGTTGATTAGATGAATGTGTTGTTTTCCTTTTGTCTACCTGCCTTTTGTTTATTAGTGTTGGCTGTGATGCTTATGATGAGTCCTTTACATACTAGAAACATGAAGCCTAGCTGCAAAGAAAGAATCATGTAGCACAACTAGTACTCTGCCGTAGAGATTAGCAAAAATTTCCTATAAGGGACTCTACATCCAAGTGCGTCTAAGCTTTGTATATCATTATTTCTGTCACAACAGTTCAGCTCTACTTTTGCAGTAAGAAAGCAGTTTTGGGCCACACAAACAGACAGACAAGGATATAGTCTAATAAAAACTTAATTCACCCAAATAAATGGCTGGCAAGGTTTGTGGCATGGGCTGTAGCTTACTAAACTTGTTTTGGAACTTGATGTCCAGACTAGGACAAGGAGATGGTACTATGATCTCTAGCTAAGCAAATCTGGGTTTCATATGGCCTGTAACTCCATAATACCGGATCACAAATAAGGCTCCTGTGGATTCCATAAGGAAGAAGTGAAAGGCACTAGTGTGACCTCTTAGTAACATTCTCAGGGAGATGAAGAGTCTAGGAACAAAATCTGTGGGTTCCCATTGCTTACAAACCTTAAAGACATGGCATGGCTTAGGGTGAGGAGAGAGGCATTCTAGTTAATCCATGATGATTTATATTTTTGTATGTCATTAGGAGAGTTCAACTCAAGGTGAGGTAATGGAACTACCATGACCCATTGACCTGGTTATGTCATCAAAAGAACAGCTTTTGACCAGAAAAAGGTTAGTTCCTTCATAGTGATTGACACATTACCCAGAAGCCTCTAGCTTGCTGCAGTTTTTCATATAGGTTTAAATGTACCAATGACAGTTATTTATTGCCAAAGTTGTGTGTGTGTATGTATGTGTGTGTGTGTGTGTGTGTTATGGTGTGGTGTGTACCTAAGTGTAGGTCAGCACCATACACAAATTCATCTCTTCATTCCCTTGGAACCAAACCATAGCTTTGACAAAGAGTAAAGCAGTGAGCAGCATATTGGCATGCTTAGCTTAAATGTTGTGGTCATCAGCATGTGTACATTTGCGCAAAGAAGACTGTGACCTGCAAAAGCAGCCCATATCCAACATGGGAACGACTGAACAGGCACTTGATGTCTCATGTCTTTAGATGAAACCTAAACTGCAAACATTGGCACATTGTTGCAGGGGGAGAGGAGTTTGCATTTGCTAAACAAAATAATATCTTGAATATTGTCTGTCTCTAAGGGTGGACATGTATTTAGCAGAGGCAGACCTTTATTTAATTATCCCTGGTGTAAAGATTTCTTGTCTTTTTCAGCTACATGGCTTTAAGAGACTGCTGGGTACCTGAAGGCCAGCTCCTACTGGGACTAATTTCATCCAGACAGCTCCAAGCATGTTCATTAGGCACTGATTAGGTTTCACACAGGTGGAGAAGGTTACAGGCACAGATAGAGAGGCGGTGCTGATTATGTTAAGCATAAAACACCATCTGTTTCCCAAGTAAGACAAGGGACTGAATCTATACTTCTGGGGGGACAGACACCAGGTCACTGCTGAAGCTGCTGCTCCCTGCTTCCTTTTCTTTCATCTCCTTGCATTCACAAGTCTCAAAACAAATTGGTAGAAATGAAGAAAAACACCAGTATGTCTAAAGGCCGCTGTAAAAGATGCAAAGTTCCTAGCCATCCCATTCAGGCTCGCTGATCAGAATGAATAGGAAAGAATTGTTTTGTTTTGTTTTTCCCTCCTTAATGCAAGCATTGTACTTGGCACGAAAATAGAATTACTACATTGATTCCCTTTCAGAATAAGGACATTTCCCCTTCCATCGCAAATAGGCTTCCCAGTTAGCAGGACTCTTCAAAACACTTTTATATGGTTTTGTTTGGAACCAAAGAATGCAAATGAGCTGACATACAGATCCTCCTTTTCTAACAGAAAATAAACAGCCCAGAGACCTGTGTATGAGTAAATGTTTAGGGGAGGAAAGACAGCAGATGATAGAGTGAGCTGATTAGCACTTCAGCTCACCTGATAAGGGGGCTTCCTATTTGTCTCTGGTCCACACAGAGCCAGAGGCTCACAATGCTGCCTCCTTCCCAGTCACTCTCCAAGAGCAAACCATCCCACCACCTGGCCTTTCCCTATTCACCATCCTCTTTCCTGCCAAAGAAAAGTTTCCCAGTCAGCAGGTGGCGGGGGTGGGGAAACCAGTGTGGGACACAGGGTTTGTGCCTCTCTTCTTCAGTCCATGACCTCATTGGTTTAGAGCCCTAGCATTCTTATTATTAGAGCACAAGAAAGCCAGCTGGAGGCCAATCCGTGTGATTTCCTCCCCCACACCAGGCAAATGAAGGCACATGCAGCCTTCCCTGGGAGTCAAGTGCAGCATGCCATTCTGGGATGATCACAGTAGGTTCTAGTTCTGTGGGTCCAGGGTGAGGCAAGAAGCCTGGCTTTGTGTAAGGGAGGAAGGAGGAGCTATGTCCACCTCTGTGAGGTCTTGAGTAGCTCTGTTATCCATGTAGGGGAATCAGTCTTACCCTTGCACTGAGGCCATTTGCCATGGGGGAAGGACAGCTGTCATACAGGAAAAGGTCTAAAGTGCCCCTAAATTTGGACGTTGGGCAAAAATAATGAGCTTCTCTATTTCACTCCTACAGCTCAGTGGTCCTGGCCACTACTGGATAGTGAGTAGTTTATGCATATTTAATGCATGACCTCATTAAAAACACTCCCTAAAGTAGAAACCAGTTCTCCAGTTGGGAGACCCCATGGGCTGCTCTTTGACAATAACTAAAAATGTTCCTTTAAATCTAGCACTCCGGGCCTTCCAAGATCCAACATATACTCTCCCCCAATCCTCGGCCCCATGACCTGATCTCGGAGGAATCTAGATTTAACAATTGGCTGAAGAAGGTCCAGTCCTGCCTTTTCCCACATGCCATTGCGTCTGACTGCAATGTCTCCTTGGTCTTCTGGCTTCTACTATGTCCCAAATGATTTTTTTCAGATGACTTTCAAGCTCTCCCAGAACCTGCTAGCCCATGCTCTTCTTCTGAATATTTTTGACCACTAGCATAATGGCCTCCAAGATTCTTTACATATGCTTCTGAAGTCTTTATTTTCTTTTTCCTTTCTTTTCTTTCATTCAGTTTTTGAGACAAGGTCTCTCTATTAGGTAGCTTTGACTATCCTGGCACTTATAGACCTCAAACTCACAGATTTCTGCCTGCATCTGCTTCCCAAATGCTGGAATTAAAGGGGTGGGCTACCATGCCTCAGATGTTTTTCTGACCCCTACTAATCGATTCTTCTATATTAGAACACAGAAGTTGCTGCTTCTCATCGTTCATTTCCCCTGTACAACTTGGCATAGATCTTGTAACAATTAGAAGCTAACTATTTGCTTACTTGTAGGCTAGCTGCCTATGTAGCATGAGTTAATACTTGCTTCTTCTACAGTGGGCCTTTCTTTGTCTATCATCAACAGGCACAAGAATACAAACTTTGATGGATGACACACACACATATGTGTATGTATATACACATGCTTATCTCAATTATTCCTTTCAAAAAATTCATGACAGTAGTTACATCCTGTCTTCATTTTCTTTCCTGTTGTTGTAATAACATATTCTGAAAAAAGCACCTTAAGGGAGAAAGGATTCATTCGGTTCACAATTCTGGCATATAGTCCATCATTTGGCAGAAGTCAAGGTGGCTGGACTGTTAAACAACTGGGCAGATCATATCCACAGTCAAGAGTACAGAGCAATCACTGATGAATATGTACTACTACTCAGTTTACCTTTTCCACTTTTTATATAAACCCAGATGTCCTGCTCAAGGAATCTACCACTCACAGTAGGTCAGTGTTCCCACCAATCAAAATTGTTCCCAACAGTCCTGACCAAAGGCCAACCAAATAAAGACAATCCTTCACTGAGACTCTTTTCCCAGATGAGTTCTAGATTGTCCTAAATTGACAATTAAAACTAGACATCACACACAAATTTTATAGACATGCAGAACTGAATCTCACCCGGGCAAGTGATTTACTCGGCTTTACCCGCCCAGGAAGTTACAGCTCCGTTCTGGATTGGAACTCCTATTGTTATGATCACACAAAGGCTTTTGCCCACACTACAATTTAGCCTCCCCAACTCTAAGAGTGTCCAGGCTGGGGTTTGAAATGGAGCTGTGGTCTATAAAGAGTGGATTTTGGTTTTGATTGATCAGCCCAGTGTGGTTTGATGATCCCTTGGTATTTGGCAAACACTAACACACACTGTATTGGATGCTGGTGGTACACAGAGACAATCAGTATAAAGCCCCAGACTATCAGGTGTTCACAATCTCACAGAGGAAGCCAGATGTATCCAACAATGTTCGGATAACAATTTGGCTGCAAAGAGCTATAAGTTTCTGGAGAATAGATAGCTTGATTCTGACTAAAATTGGGAACAATGGCTCAAAAAAGATACGATTAGTTATCATTCAATGGGAGTATCATATTTTTACAGATACCATATCAGGCTGGGGGAAAGTTGCAAAGTTTGAGCAAATTGAGATAGGAAGGGACTAGAAACACATGTACACGTGTGTGTGTGTGTGTGTGTGTGTGTGTGTGTGTGTGTGTGAGAGAGAGAGAGAGAGAGAGAGAGAGAGAGAGAGAGAGAGAGGAAGAGGAAGAGGAAGAGAGAGAAGAGATTTGTTTTAGCACTCAGTACCGCTAGCTGACTGGTGTTGAGCGCACAAAATCCTGAATGGAGGGATGTCTTCCTATTTTCTCCTCATACAATGTTTACAGTAGAGTTCAGTGATGATAACCCATGGAGTCAGCTCATGTGGTGAACAGGCTGAAGAGGCTATTCCTATCGTCTGTAAGCCTACCTCTTTCTGAATCAGTGGATTGTTATAGGCTTTTGGTTCCACAGAGATACCATATATGCACTTTTTATGCCTTCTTCCTTACCATTTAGGAAGTTTATAAAAAGAGAAAAACATTGCTGGAAGTCACTCAACAAGGCAGATTATAATCTATAATAAATTTCTGCTAAAATTGACGTAACGGTTCTTTGGAGGCAGAAATAAGTCTATGTGACTCTGAGTCCCAGTCTCTTCATCTGCCAAATGAGGACCAGAAAAGCCAAGAGTCCTACCTCCCAACTTTTCCCCATCAGTCTTTGAAAACAGAGAATTAGGAATTTCCCTTTGTCACCATTTAGTGTCTGAGTCCACTACCTACTACCAAATGGAGGTTAATCAAAGGATCACAAGCTAACTCCTCAACTGACAGCTGGAAAACTGACCACAATGTTTCCCTTGGAATCAATTGCTTGCTGCTAGGCACTAAAAAAGAATATCTCCTGGGATGCTGAGAGGCCAAAGTGATCATTGATTCCAATAACCTTGAAATATAGCCTTGGCTAGATCTTGAAAGACCTGACATTTTCTTGGGATCCAACAGGGAGGAAAGGAGAGTGCTTAATTTGTTTTAAATGAAAGTATAAATCTGTCCTTTGGAGGTTGTTTCCTTTCCTTTGGTTCTTCTATAGGTCGAAATGAAATTCTTAAGAGTTGAGTTACTTTCTATGCCATCCAGTATTTGTGTTAAAAGGTTTGATCTTCCATAAGAGCTAGATTTGTATATTCATTCAACACATACTTATTTACTAAGCAACCTGGTGGGTCTAGGGACTCTTCTATTGCTTGCATGGGTTTTCTGAATCCCCCCCAAACTTTCCCTCTGGTTAAAGGGCATCATGGTCTTTCCACACTAAATTAGATCAGTTTTGTAGATGGTTCCAATTTGTTTATTCATGTTTGAAATGACAGCTGCTTCCATGACTACACTAGAAACACATAAAAATAGATCTACTTTCAATGTTTATTTCTCTAGGTAGAGATTCAAAATCTCCTATGTTAGTATAACTAGCAAGCCCAATAGCAAAGGAGTGGGTGTCTTCTACTTTCTAGAAGGTCTTAGTTGAGAAATATATTTTTTACCATTCTTAATTAGATAACTGCTCTGAAAGAGGATTTTCCTTACTTGAAGATTCAAATAGATTAAGCAGCAGAAAATGGACACAGGTCCTTTTCTATTACCGACCTGCCTAATTTATGCCATCTTTTAAGATATAGATCTAAGGGGTGGGGTGTAAAGCAAGAGTACAGGTGAATGAGAGTGAAACTGGAACGTGGGGTTGGAGGAATGCGCGTGGGGAAGTGGAAAGTCAGGAAAACACTTGGGTAGCTACATTTTGTTATGTGCCAGATGTTGTTATAGGCCAAGATGATACAGTACTGACCAAACACATCAGTCACGATGCTTACTATCATTTAGCTAATAGTTCCGTGGTCTAATAGATATAAAAGAAGTTAGCTAAATGAATACATAGTGTAAGTTGGTATTAAATGAGATATATATGTATACACACAGATATGTATATATTGGGCAGGCCGACTAACAAGAAGAGGACAAAGCTTGCCCTTTTGTGTAAGGTTGACTGACATTGTAACATTTGAGTCACTTTCTCAGTCATTTCCCAACTCATAGGTCAGGTTGATGGCATAAAATTTAGAATGGTGACATGAAACTTCAGGATGTATGATGGAGAGCCATGGCTTCTAGGAAACAATAACCCCTATGGTGGCAAATGCATACTGTGGTAAGCGGCTTAGCCATGCACATAGCAAAATGAAAAGCAAATCTAAGCAAAGAATCCAGCTTCTGACTCTTTTGGCGGTGGGGGAGATATTGAGAAAGGGTTTCTTCTGTGTAGCCCTGGCTGTCCTGGAACTCGCTGTGTAAAGCAGGTTGACCTCAAATCCACAGATATTCGCCTGTCTCTGCTTACTGGATGCTGGGATTAAAGGTATGCATCATCACCACTGCCTGGGTCTTCTGACTCTTAATCCAGTGTCCTTTCAGCTTCTTGTATGCATTAGGACACACACATTGTTTCAAGTAATGAAGGCAAGTATGGCTTCCAGAGGTAGTTAGTTTCAGGATTGAGTATGTGTGAACCTTTTGGGAACTTTGTTGCAAGTGATGATACCACAGCCCACTTCCAGAAGATTTTACCTCATGAACCCCTTCTAGGATCCTCCACCCAGAGAGAAATTGACTGATTTTATCCAAATTTAGTTTAAAGTCTTTTTTTTTTTTTCAGATTTCAACTTCTCAGCAGAGGCTACTTTATTTTTTTCACCTGATTTTTAAATGTGTATTTGTTTAACATCTCAACTGCAGTTTTCCCTCCCTCTTTTCCTCCAAGTTTCTCCCATCCCCTCCTCTCCCTCCACCCCACCCACACTTCTTTCTTTTCTCTTCAGAAAAGGACAATCCTCCCATGGATATCCAGTGCTCATGGCAGATCAAGTTACTTTAAGACTAGGAGACTGCTCTACTGTTATGGCTAGACTAGGTGACTCAGTAGGAGGAAAGGGTCCCAAAGGCAGACAGCAGAGTCAGGGACAGCCCCTGCTCCCACGGTTAGGAGTCCCACAAGAAGATCAAGCTATCAACTATAGCACATATGCAGAAGGCCTAGGTCAGTCCCATGCAGGCTCTCTGGTTATCAGTTCAGTCTCTGTGAGCCCCTTTGGACTCAGGTAAGTTGTTTCTGTATGTTTTCTTGTGGTGTCCTTGACCCCTCTGGCTCCTACAATCCTTCCTTTCCCCTCTTCAACAGGATTCTCCAAGCTCCATCTAATGTTTGGCTGTGGGTCTCCACATTTGTTCCCATCAGTTGCTGGGGGAAGTCTCAGTAAAGACTACTTTTAAACCACAGCACTTTGTCTAGCAAGTCTTATCATATTTTCTTTAAGTAATTCACCATTTTTTCTCATCTGTGTCCTCTTAAAATTTCTTCCTCTATTATCGGGCAGGTGAACATTTGGATTAGAAATATTTCAAGATAGAGACGGGGATAAATATAACGGCAATGAAGCCGAAAGGGAGTTTTGAAGGCAGATGGTAGAGAAGCTTTCAAGTCAGGCTGAAGAATTCAAACTTCAACTTATAGAAAATGAGCTGTCCTTGTAGAGTTACCAGGAGAGAGCTAATGTTATCAGATTTTTTTCCATGAAGATGAGTCAGACACAATTGTATAGGAGAGACGGTACGAGCAAGTAGTGACAGCAGGATAATAATTTTAGCCGATATTTTTAGGACTGTAAGAGCGGGAACTGGCCTGTGTCTGTACTTGGGAGGAGGAAAATAGAGAGATCATGGCCCTGCGAGCTATTGCAGATGTTAGAATCCATGGGAGTTAATGGTTGATTGGCTCTACAGGGTAAGAAACGGATGAGGGAAGGAAATGACTTCAAGCTTTGCAGGCTTGCACTGCTATGATCTGATATTGGAACCACGGCAGGAAGAGCAGCACGGTGCTGGGGGAGCTAATGATTTTGGCTCGAGCCACGTTAAGCTTGATGTGCTGGTTCTATCCATGGATAGGCAAGTATTGAAGAGGTAAAAATTGGCTGAGACTTCTGAATATGGTGTTGCTTGCTTTATATGTGATAGCTCACTTACTTTAAGATGTATTGAGCATTTACTGTGTTCCAAGTGCTTTGTGAACATCCATAAGAGACAAAGCAATCAGTTTTCCAAAACCCGAGAGTCCAGCAGTCTTAGGGAGAGAGTGTTAGTAGAGAGGGGTAGGTATATTCCAATGAATGTACAAAATAAAAATGTTATATGAAAAGCTAGTACATATATGACAAACATTGAAGTCAACAGAATTATTTTTACTAAAAGTATTATTTTAGAATGAGCATGGTGGCACACACTTGTAATCTTAGCTTTTAGGAGGCAAGTGGATCTCTGTGAGATGGAGGCCAGCTTGATCTACATAGAGAGTCCCAGGACAGCCAAGGATATATAGTGAGACCCTGCCTTAAAAAAATAAAATAAAAAAGGACCAACAATATTTTGTTTCACATTTATAAGAATGTTTATAATAGCCCAAGAAGAAAAAGGATAAAATAGAAAACAGAGCATGAAACAGAGACATAAGGGCATAGCCTTTGAGACATTGACATTAAAAGTTTGATGAAGTGATTAATCATGGTAGAAGATAAAAATAAATAGAATAGAGAGCCAGGGTGAGGAACAGAAAATGTTTTTACCAGAGTGGTAGAGATTAAAAGGTCATTGCCAAAATGATAAAGGTAGAGAACACACCGTAAGTTTGACATTGATTTATGGGATGGCACACAGTTACAGGGAATTAAAAAGAGAATGGATGATTTGAAAAAAAAAAAACAAAAAACAAAAAACAAGAGGGCATCAAGTTTGAAAGTTTCCAAGGCTGTGGATGTGGCCAGTGGCAGTGTTAGAGGGCGTGCCTTCACATGTGTGAAGTCCCAGGCTTCATTCCCAGCACTGTGAAGAACGATTAGTAATGAAATGCAGGCTGTTTCATGAATGAGCAAAGAGATTCTTGAGACCATTGTTGGTTAGGTTAGGTCATGGTGAGTGAGGGAGATGTGAGACTGTGCACTGGGTGGCAGTACAACCCAATGGCTAAGCAAAGCATCATAACTGAAAACCCTGAAACACATTAACATAGACTCAGAGGGTTCCCTGAGAGGCTCTGCCAGAGCCTGGCAAATAAAGAGGCGGGTGCTCACAGCCAACCACTGGACTGAGCACGGGGACCCCAATGGAGGAATTAGTGGAAGGACTGAAGGAGATGAAGGGGTTTGCAACCCCATAGGAAGAACAACAATATCAACCAACCAGACTCCACAGAGCTCCCAGGAACTAAACCACCAACCAAAGAGTACACATGGAGGGACCCATGGCTCCAGCTGCATATGTAGCAGAGGATGGCCCTGTCAGACATCAGTGGGAGGAGAGATCCTTGGTCCTGTGGAGGTTTGATGCCCCAGAGTGAGGGGATGCTGGAGAGGGTGAGACAGGAGTGGGCAGGTGACTGGGGGAGCACCCTCATAGAAGCAGGGGGTATGGGGTATGGAATAGGGGGTTTTCGGAGGGGAAACTGGGAAGGGGGATAACATTTGAAATATAAATAAATAAAATAACCAATAAAAAAAGAGAAAAGACTATACAGAAAAAGCTAAGAAGGAATTTATTGGAATGCTACAATTTATTAAGATGGGCTTTGGAAGACAAATCCAAGACAAAACAATAGAAAAGAAAAGGAGATCGAGCAAAGATAGCGAAAAGACTGAGGTAGAGGGGGCAGAACTACAGAAATTTATATTTTATGCCTTGGCAGTTTGAAAATTCAAGGGATAAGTCAGGAGCCAAGGTCAGGTTATGCAGCAGTGTTGCAAATTCGAACATAAGGCTACATAGTGGGGTCACTCTGTAGGAGTTCCGAGTGTTCACTACAATCTTTGTAGGTGGGAGTGAGTGGAATAATAGGTACGGGGCATTTTTTTTTATTGCATTTAGCACAGTAGTATCAGAAAAGGGTGAAATAAAGGAAAACAGATTGTTATTGGTTACAGAGTAAAAGGCATTCAGCACAGTCTCCATCTATAGATTGCTAGAAATGGAGGCCACAAGGACTGTGACAAACATAAGAATATGGAGGGTGACCAATGAATGGAGAGTCCAGAGTGCAGTGAAATCATAGGCTTCCCTGGAGTAAGGGAGTGTAGAGTCAGAAGGCTCCTGTTGGAGACTGAGATAAGGTAGGAATGATTTATGGACTAAGATTATAGTGTAAGACTGGTGTTAGGTGATGAAACTGTTCATGCATAGCTACGCTGGCAGAGCTGATTGGAATAGAGATGAAAATTACTGAAACAAGACAGATCAGGGTTAAATGAATTAGTCACATGAAAGTGAAACTTCAATGAGATATGGTGGAAAGAAAATGGCAATCTGGGTTCCAGAACCTTCTGGAATGCAATGAAATGCCTGAGATGGAGATCTAGTGATGACAGTAAAGACAGTTTAGTTTGTGAGTTGGATGAGGAGGCCTTCAAAGAGGAGTTTTTGGTAGAAAGAGCTCCAGACCAGTCAACATGGGATTAGGAAATTCTTGCCTGGCTCCTCTATTTCAGCATATGTGCAATAAACAAATATGTAGACAAAAAAACTAGAAAAGAAAAGAAAAGAAAAGAAAAGAAAAGAAAAGAAAAGAAAAGAAAAGAAAAGAAATTCCCAGAGAGTTACTAAGTTCAATGTGGCCAGTGGACTGACTTGCTCCAGGGTCTTCTGAGAATTCGTTAGAAGGACACACTCTCAGGTCCTTCTGCTGTCCTATTGAACTGTCGATTTGAATTCTAGCAAGATCTCCAAGTGACTTCTGTGCACATTATAGTTCAGGAAACACTGTTGGGAGGGAGGTGTCATTATCAAAGGAAAGCTAAGTCACAGTGAAAGAATAAAAGAAAAAGTTCAAGAGACAAACTAGTATGGACTGGAATGTGCGTGTAGTCGGACTGAGTGAGAAGTAGCCAGTTATAATTGAAGACAAGAGTCTAAAACTCACAGTTTCCACCACCAATAGAATGGACACAGGCAGGTAATTTTTGCTTTGGTCCAGGTTCAGGTGGTGGAAGAAACTAGGCCAGCTGTAGCTGCTCCTCAGATGGTTGATGAGCCTTTTGAAAGACTCTTTGTAGGCGAGGAGAACATCAGCGCTTCTTTTCTACAGCTTGGATCACAGCTGAGGCCCATCCCACTTGCTTAGCACAATGGAGCTTTTGCAAAGGAATCATGTCCGTGTTAGAAGGCAATATGAGCATTTCTTGTCAGTTAGGGTATGTGTGCCATCCAAACACTGGCTAGGCAAGGGTAGAGGCAGGAGCATCAGGAGTGCAAAGTTAGCCTCAGCTACATATTAGCCTCAGCTACAAAATAGAGGCCAATTTGGGATATATGAGATCCTGTGGTTTGTGTATGTATGTTTTTTTTAAATTTTTGTTCTTTGATATCACAGGATACAAGGCAAGTGTCCAGGGGCAGTGCCAGCCAGGATTTTGGGGGTTTTTAAAAGCAGATGTTTGCTTTAGAAACTGAAAAGTAGTTCTGAGACAAAGTTGGAGATGTCAGATGCCTGAAGATAGAGGTGTCTCATGCTGAAAGTTTGGCCTTGCCTTCATTCTGCAAAGCCCTGTTTATTGCTCTTCCTTCCTGTTTTGATTTTACTAGTCTTGCTGTTCCCCCTTCTGAATGAGACGTAAATATTAATCGAGGCAATATTAATTAAAATACCCTAAAAGCTTAAAACCGTGGCTAGAACATATACTGGCTGAACATATGTGCTTGTAATAGTATCAATATTGAAAGCCCCTGCTGGGAAAAGCCATTGCAAAGGATTTTTAGCAGACTTACTTCTGGGATCACTAATGATTAATTAGTGCGTATCATAATGTAAAGCAAATGTCACCCTAGCTACCTGGGGTTGTTGTCATTTGAGAGTGGAACAATTTCCTCTTGATCACCAATAGTAAAATGAAAACTGCCTGCCATCTTGTGGAAGACTGTGAGTATCTCATGCTTAAAGAAAGCAAGGGAGTCTTTTAGGCATGCACTCTTGGGTTTTTCCTCCTCCTTCCCATGGATGTGTTGTTTCCTGTAGAGAAATGTATTAACGACTAAAATGGAAATGAGCCCATCTCAATTAAAAATTGCACAATTGCATTTTCCTTCTTGTCACACACTTCAAAATCAAGGTATTTAGCTCAGAGTAAGATGAACAGTACATTGCCATCCAGTGACTGTTTCTTAAAGAATTGTGGGTTGGCTTGATCCACTTCAGTTTATTGACTGGTCTCAAGAGAAATTATGGCTGAATGAGTATTTCAGTTCTTTAGCTCAGAAGCAGAGTGTTGGCTATGAAATGGTGGAATGAATGCCAAATTAGCCACTCATGGAGTTTTAGATTGTGGCAGATTTCTTGGGATGCTTAGGAGTTTAATCTGCTCCTCGGGAGCCTTCTAGTGGTTCTGCCCAGGACATCCATCAGCTCAGTCGATTACTGTAACTCACTCAATCCCAGGAAAATGTGTGTCCTGGGGAACAAATGGTTATTCCTTAACTCCAATCACAATTGAGAAAACAATTGAACCAGTAAAGGCTGCTTGGAGGAGCCGACTGAGCAGAGCTGTAGAGGGAGAGGGTTTGGGAAGATGAGAAAAGCAAGACTTTGCATAAGTGCCTTAACAGGTGCTTTTGGTCAAACAAAGGTGGCAGGGAGGAGTCAAGTGCCTCGTTCATTAAGCTCACTTGTGAATTTAGGCAAACTAGTTTGGTAAGCTTGTAGACACAGACAGACTTAGGCACGGTTGCTTGATAGTTGCGTTTTGAAAATCTGAATCTAATCCAGTTTGTATGTCTTGTCCCCAGTATTGTGTTTTATAATTTGTGTCTTTATCTGTCTGTCTATCTCTCTCTCATTTTTCTATATATGTATATGTAAATATGCATTTATCTATCAGTAGTCTATTACTCTTTCTGTGAATATATGTATACATTTATCTATCTACCAACAACCTCCTTATTGTTATAGTTCAAGAAACATTACTTTGTGAGTTGCCATTCTGAAACTTTGGCTACCACCCATAAAACACCAAATTTGGCTTCTGGGTCTCAAGTACATGCATATGTTCTACAGTAAGTTATCTTAGTGATACTAATATAAACAGAAGTTATGTATTGAAATAAAAACAAGGAAGATTTCTTCATGCATTACTTGGACAGTCTGTCAGAACTCACATTGATTTTTGTGTGTGTTTGTTTTTTGGGCCACATTTTTCCTTCTGTAGCTTTTAAAAATTTCATATATGGGTATTGTGTTTAAGCGGTTTCTCCTCTCCCTCTCCTCCCTCCAGCTCCTCCTGTCTCCTCTCTTGTTCCCTCTCAAATTCATGACCTCTTTTTCTTAAAACATACACATAACCTGCTGAGTCCATCTAGCATTGCATATATATAGTATGTTTTAGGGCTGACCACTTGGTTTGGGGATAAAGAGGGGGCTCATCTTTAGGAATGATTCTCCAACTCTCAGCAGTCATAGTCAAGATACATTTTTATGTAGGGGTATCTATGAAAATTTTCTGCAAAAAATTACAGAATAATCAAGCAGGATAGAAATCTCTTTAATAGTTCTTACTCCATCACTGGATTATATATGAACAGATACCCCAAACTTGTATTTCTGTAATCATTAGAAAGATGCGTGTAAGTACATGCTGCAATTTGGTCTAGTCTATAACGCCATATCACACTCACCCACTTGCTAAGTAAACACTTGTTAAAGTGTTCAGTTACGCTGTGTACTGTCACAGTTTTGCTATAAAAAATTAAAGGATCCCTCCATGTGTATTCTTTGGCTGGTGGTCCAGTCTCTTGGAGCACTGGGGTTCAGGCTAGTTGACACTGTTGCTCCCTCCATGGGGCTGCAAACTCCCTCAGCTCCTTCAGTCCCTTCTCCAACTCCTCCATCTGGGACCTCACTCTCAGTCCAGCGGTTACTGTAAAGTGAAACTTGGGCATTCTGAACTTTT
>CM052722.1:100848349-100875099 GCA_028551405.1 Uromys caudimaculatus
CCTGCAAATTTCATGAAGTCATTGTTTTTAATAGCTGAGTAGTACTCCATTGTGTAAATGTACCACATTTTCTGTATCCATTCCTCTGATGAGGGACATCTGGGTTGTTTCCAGCTTCTGGCTATTATAAATATGGCTGCTATGAACATAGTGGGGCATGTGTCTTTATTACATGTTGGAGCATCTTCTGGATATATGCCCAGGAGTGGTATAGCTGGGCCATCAGTGGGAGGAGAGGCCCTTGGGCCTGAGGGTGTTAGATGCCCCAGTATAGGGGAATGCCAGGGAGGGAAGATGGGAGTGGGTGGGTGGGTGGGGGAATATCCTCACAGAGGCATGGGAGGGGGGAGGGGATAGGGCTTTTCCAAAGGGGAGACCTGGAAAGGGGGAAACATTTGAAATGTAAATAAAGTATCAAAAAAGAAATTTAAAAAATTAAAGGAATCAAATATGCATCCATTCTGTCAAAAGTAGATCATCTGGTGACATTGACTTCATGCTTTTATTTAATTATCTTCCTCAGGGAACTTCCAAGATGTACCCATTCTTATAAATTCAAGCTCAAACATCTTTAGTCCTCTTAGCCAGAATGAGAACTACAAATTGGTTTATTCTGGTAGAATAATAGCAATGTTAAATAAAGCAGCCTGTAGCAGTGCCATTCGGTCTTTACAGATGGGGAATTAGAGTATATTTATGATAGACAGTGAATAAGAAACGATATGCAAGCTGAAAGCCAAGGAATGGAAGAAAGTTTTCATTTTCAATTATACTCATGACAAGGTGTGAATTTCATTTTATTTATTTTTATCATTTATTTATTTTTCTGGGTATGAATTTAAATGCACACTCTTCTGAAATATGAATGTAACTATGTATTTTACCTATAAGAATAAATGTCAACCATGAGCATTTCTTTTTTTAAAGGCACTTAGAATCAAGTAAAGAATTGGAGTTTTAGAAGCCAAAATAAGAATTCATGTTTTCCAGCTGAGATAAAGCTTTCTGATGGATGGAATATATTATAGGTCCAAAAAGTGCAATGGTGAGAATAAATACAATAAATTGCTTCCAAATTGCTGAAAGAGTGTAATACTCCTAGTCTGATTGTTAACAAGCTGCTGTTAAGGTTGTCCTAGGACCATTCAAACTGTGAGTCTTGGCTTTCTCTCCCTCAGCGTTACTGGATATGCATCGTTTAATGAGCGCATGTTCATTAAATGTCTTGCTCTTTATAATTTCACGCTGCTGGTGATGGGAAGAGTTGTATTATAATAGGAAGAAGAAGTGGTTGGTATAAACCCACTCTTTTTTTCACTCACTGGGAAAGACTGAGTAGCTCACTTATGCTTATGCTACCCAGGAGCACAGCTATTATACTTTTAACTCATTGAATTGTGCTATTAGACATGAACTATTATGCATTTCATTGATTTGTTAAAAGTTAAAACTACGCGTTTGTATACTGAAGATTATATGCCAGACCGAAGAGTGCCACATTGACGGCTTTTCATTCACAGATGTTTAGAAAGGATAACAAATCTATCTGCAATGGACATTGCTTTTTCTGTAGATATTAGCTCAGGTCCCCTCTGTGTTTTCTCTTATTTTCTTTTCTGCTGTCCCTGGTTTGTGAAGCCTGGAGAGTCAACCTTTCCTAAATCACTTCTCTAGTTAAACCAACCTATTGGACATCTTGTGCCGTTTTCTGATATGCCTTTGTCTGATGCGAGGTCTTATTCAGTATCATTGTTCAACTTAATGGTACTTTGGGAAGTCTGTAGAAACCTTCAATCCATCATCCAATCAGGAATGACTGGAAAAAATATTATTTGCTGATCCACACGGTCCCATGTTTGCTTATGTGAAAATTCAAAATGGATTTCAGCCTTGATTAGAAGGAAAATCTTTGGGGGTACACAGCTACCAAGGCAGGGGGAGGGCTAGAGAACCACTGGAGAGGTTTATGTGAGAAAATCTCCAAAGAGGCTTGATTTAAGGTGTCGAATGTTGATAATCTTTTAAAAGGGAGCATTTGGGAGGTGACAAAGAGCCTGATACCTTATGGAGAGAACAGATGCTGATTACATGTGAGTGCTGATTATATAAGTAGTGAAAAAAATTGAGTCAATCAGTTGGGTATTTTGAATTCATGACATCAAACAGTCCTGGTTCTTTACCCCTACTCAGGAGGTGACTAAATGGAGAGTAAGGAGAGATAACCTTGCACATCACTCTTGTCTTTCAGGTTTCAGACGGATGGCCACAGCTCAGAAAAGAGACATAATTGTGTCTCCGGCACTAGTATGCTTTTCTATTTATTCTGATGGCAATACATAAAAATGAAGCTAGGCAATTGAGTGGGGATGGGGCAGGGGTATTGCTCACTGGGCAAAAATGCTTGAAGACCTGAATTTAGAATCCTTAATATCTATGTATAAAAAAGCTGAGGAGCCAGACAAGGTCTTCCAGTTAGGGGAATAGGATCCATGGGCAGGCAACAGAGTTAGTGGAGCCCCCACTCCAGTTGTTGGGGGATTTGCATGAAGATCCAGGGGCATATCTGCTATATATGTGCAAGGGAGGGGAGTGTTTAGTCCTGCAGTGACTTGATGTGCCAGAATGGGTTGATACCTGGGGGGGGCTCCCCCATTTCAGAGGAGAAGGGAAGGGAGTGGGAAAAAGAGCTGTATGAGGGGGACATGCAATCGGGATGTAAAGTGAATAAATAAACAAATAGAAATGAAGCTGAGGAGCTATAGCAATTGTGTGTAACCATAGGGATGGTGGGGTGGGGACAGGCAGACTCCCAGAGCTCAATGGCGAGACAGTCTGCCCAAATCAATGAGTTTTACATTCAGAGAGAAACTGTCACAAAAACAATGGAGGGAGTGATAATGAAAGACACTCAATGTTGACCTTTGGCCTTCACACACAGATGCACACATGTGCGCGCGTGCGTGTACACACACACACACACACACACACACACACACACACGATTAGGCAACTGAGTAGGACAACATAGCAATCAAAGCAACTATTTGAAGCAGTGGGCTAGCTTCCTCCTACTTACTGATCATTTCTCCCAAGCCACATGCTCCACTCACAGTCTAAAGCTGTAGTCTGACTGTGAGTGAACCAGGCATCAAACACAAAAACAGGACTTGAAATGGCAATGCTATGTTACTGACACAAATATTGACAACATGGATTAGTTGGCAGACTCTGGGGTTGACTTAGGTTCATGGGTTCATTCCTGATCCCACAATACTTCCCTGAAACCATCCAGGTAGCAGTAAATCTATTGATAATGAGCAAGACAGGTCTGGGATACAGAGACATTGAAAAACAGTTTCAATAGAGTATGATACAAAATGAGCAACTATAGTACTGTGTAATCTAGCCAGGAACAAGATTTGCCCTGTAGTTTGAAATTGATTTCTCTACAGGACCTTACTATCTAGTTATAGTGGGTGATCAAGAGCAGTGGCAATAGCCCGTGTTGTTTTGGAGACCTTTGTGGCCACCATGACCAATAACTCCTAGGGAGTTATCACATGCCTAGCATTGAGATCATCAATGAATACCCCATGCCTTCTTATGCAGCACTGCCACCCATGCAGGGTACTCCATTCAAACACCTCCCAATCTATCTATCTATCTATCTATCTATCTATCTATCTATCTATCTATCTATCTATCTATCTATCTGTCTGTCTGTCTGTCTGTCTATCTATCTATCTATCTATCTATCTATCTATCTATCTATCTATCTATATCATTATATCTATCTATATATAACTTATTTAATAACTTATTTACTTATTGTGTGTGTATTCACACACATTGGGTGGTTTATGTATGGACGTCAGAAGACAGCTTGTGAGAGTCAGAGCCCTCTTTCAACCCCATTGTCCCCGAGTATGGAGTTCGGGTTCTAAGACTTGCTGGCAAGCATCTTTACCCACTGAGCCATCCAAATTCATTTTAAGAACTTTAAGTGTGTAATTAATTTACAAAGTAGTGGGACTTCACAGCCCTTTATATATTCTGAAGTTTGGCAACCTAGTTCTCAACCCCCTTCTCACCCCTTATCTACCCAACTGTATCCCACTTAAACCTTTAATGCTGTGCATGCCCTCAATTCTTCCATACCAATCCAATTAGATAGTTTATGTTGAATGCAAGAGAGTAGGTTTCTGTGTGCCTCTGAATACACATTTCACTTTGATTTATTCATGTTACCCTGTTTATACCTCTTTGTTTTTCTCATTTGCTCATTTTCTTTATTAAACCATTCTTCCCCTATTGACACCCTCTCTACTGTAGTTTTATGCACCATTCCTTAATGCACTTAATGCATCTTTCTCCCATGTATTGGTCATGATTCTGCAGAGAAGCAGAACTGATAGAATGAATATATACATATATTGATATATATATACGTGTGTGTGTGTGTGTGTGTGTGTGTGTGTGTGTGTGTGTGTGTGTGAATTATTACAGTGGCTTACAGGCTATGATCCGGCTAGTCCAACAATGGCTGTCTACTTATGGAAAGTCTAATATTTCTGTAGTTATTCAGTCCAAAGGCTGGACATCTCAGCTGATCTCCAATATATACCAAAATCCTGAAGAAGTAGACTCTGATGCCAGTGAAAGAATGGACATTGGGAGGGCAAGCAGTCAAAGTCCAGGCTTTCTTCTTCCATGTCCTTTATACAGGCTGCTAGCAGAAGGTATAACCCAGATTAAAGGTGGAGCTTCTCACTCAAAAGATCCAGATTAAAGGTGGTTCTTCTATTTCAAACGATTTAATTAAGAGAAACCTCTCAAAACTATACCCAGTATGTTGGGTTTTTAGGTAATGCCAGGTCTAGTCAAGTTGACACCAAGAAATGCCATCACAATCCATCCTGCCCCTTCTCGAGTTTCCTCACTTCTACATGTATTCTAAAGGGAAATAAGAAAAAGATATTCAAGGCTAGGATCTACTATGCAGGTAACTGAGCGATAAAAGACATCATGGTCTTCTCCAGCATTGTGCATGCAAGGTACATCACTGATATCAGTAGGCCATGGCTGTTACAGATGTTGCCAATGGCTTTCTAGTTGAACTTGAGGCATGCTTTATGTGTGGAAGTTCAGGCCTGGTACTGTAAAACTGGTCAAAAGTCCTGGACATGTGTATGGGGGGGGGGATTTACTATTATTATTTTCCTAAAAGGTCATTTTGTCAAATTGCCCTCTAAATATTTATGTCTATACCTAGCTATTAGCCATGGTATTATCAGCCTTAATCTGTGAAGCTGCTTTCTGCAATGGAAAACGGTTAGTACACAGACTTATAACTGGTCACACGGATGAGACTTTGTGACTGTGACTGTTCTGTCCTAAATAGGACACATACTACACCCACATGCTTGCATGCCCACACTAGCACACACATGACTCTTGGAACATCAAGAAAGAGAGTAGGGATAGAAAGAATGTCAGACCCAGAGGGTGAGAAAGAGTGCTGGGAAATCTTGTCGTACAGACATGATATAGCCGTTGTACTCATGGAGCCACTGTAGACGGGGTTCCCAGCACAAGACTTGCACAAATTTAATCCAGACAAAATTTGAGCATGGATAGGGCAGAAAAGTCCAAGGAGCCCCACTCCTAGATGAGGAGCTATCTGTAGTTGCTAAGGGAAGGAAAGTCATTTTTCTTTAGGGGCGAAGTCATGGTCTCCCCACCATCCTCATATGAGCAGGCCTAATTTGACTAGGTGGGAGGTCTAAAGACAGCTATGTGCTGTTGTGAGTGCATGGGAGGTAAATGAGGACAATGGGACGCATATATGATCAAAACATATATATATATATATATATATATATATATATATATATATATATATATGATCAAAACATATATATATATATATCAAAGAATACATAGAAGATTAAAAGATAAATTTAAAAAATAAATGTCTAATCTTCTTTTCCAATCTGAGACAAATCTCCTCCTCTATTTAACCTCTGCTTTCTCTGCATCTGTCCCATCGGATGGTGCTTTGAAATTCCAGAATGTTCCAACAGTATCACTTCCATGCTATGTGTCAGCACTTTACAACCACTTGAAACTGAGTCTGGGAGCATACATGAAGGATTTCTCTGTGGCTAGTTCCACAAAGGAAATCAATTGTGCTCCAGCCCAGAGCCTGTGGGATGGCTTTGCTTTCAGAATGGCCTCCTACCTGTGAAGTGCAAAAGGCCCAACACAGGGCAGGGTGTCCTGCCACAACTGCAGCTGCAGTTACGCTTGCTCGTCTAGTGCACCTGTGTAGTTAGTTAGTGCAATCGTTCAACAGCCTCAGGACCAGCTTTGTGTTGAAGCACTGTAACATTTATTATTACTTCAGAAGCCACCAAGTGGCTTTGACAAAAGGAGACGGGGTGCCTTCATGTGTGCCAGAGTGTACGCTCCAGGAGCAATTTTAACAAAGTGAAGACCTCTCATACAGTCAGTGAACACAGTACATGTTGCCTTTGGCCAATCATAAAAACAAACTGTGAAGCAGACTATCTTCAGTGAGAGAAATTACTCCTTGTATCTTTATATTTCTTTATGTTAACCACCCAACTCTCTCTCTCTCTCTCTCTCTCTCTCTCTCTGTATCTCTCCTCCCTAACCCTCTCGCTGACATACACATGCATGCACACACACACACAAACACACACACACACACACACACACACACACACACAGACACACGATGCAACCTTGGTGATTTGACTTTCAGTAACCTCTTTCTGCAATCAACATATTGCTTAAATCATGATTTGATACGTGCATTCTAGTTATAATGTTGCTGATCCAAGTCCTCTCACACCTTCCATCTGGCCTATTAGTGAACCTTTTCACTTCACTTTCAAAATATGAGTCTAATAAACCACTAGGATCTCCATGCTGTGATCCTGATAGCTACTGTCATTCTTCCTGAGTTACTACTATACTTTTCTGATTGCCACTCCTAGTTATACCTTGACTCTGTGTATTCTATTTTATAAAGAGCATCCATAGCTCTTTAAAAAACCATTGGGTTTACCATTACTCTGCTCAAAGGGTGCTACTGCTGTCTGCCCATTGTCCTTAAGTACAAAGTAAATTATTTGCTATGGCTTCAATGACACTGTAATCTTCAATATACCTAGTCTCCAGTGCTAACTTGTCTGACTTACCCATCTTCTTGATAGTTGGACATGCCAATCTCACACCTAGCTCAGGATCCTCACGGTACCTGTTTCTGGCTATTGGTTTAAAGTCCAGTACCCACCGAACACCCCTCTCCTCATGGCTCATTTCCTCATTGGACTCTTATCTCAGCTCCAGTGAACTTCCTCTAAAATCTTTACATGAGCAGATCCTTCTCATTCATATCTCAAGAACAACTTCCTCTGAAAGCCTACCCTGACAACCTTGTCTTCAGCAGCTCTCCTCTCCATTCCACACCAGCCAAGTCCTTGCTTGTGTTTGTTAGCATGTGTCTCATTCCGTACATGGTATCTCCCCAACTATTTCTTGGATTGTGCTTTTCTCATTTGCAACATTCACTTTATTATTATTTTAAATAAAGTGTTTATTTTGAGAACTCCACACATTTTCTGGAATATACTTTTCTTGGAGACTGTCTACTTCTGAAATGCTGTGTCCATGCTACCTCATTCCTGACATATAATTGATATACCATTGACACTGTTAAATAAATTGAATACATTATTGCTACATGAATGCTGTTAAACATAGAATTAAGAAAGAAAAAGAAATATAATAATATATAATGTGAATCAGGTATTGTCATAGACCTTTTTGTATTACTATAACAAAAAACTGCAAACTGGATAGTGTATAAATATGAAGTTACATTGACTCATTATTCTGATGGCTGGAGGCTCTAAGAAGCAAAGCACTAGTATCTTCATAGAGACAATATGCTAATAATTAAAAGGGAACTAGTTACAAGGATGACATATCCAAGCACATGGGGTAGACATTTTCACTGTAAAAACTTGCTTTCATGGGACTCAATCCAGCCATATGATGCCTAACTTACTGCTAATAACCAAAATCTACTCATGAGAATCAGGCAATCTACTGCTTTTCAACAGGCTGCCTGAACACCTCTCCACACCACATTGGTTAGTTAGCTCCCAACACATAAACCTTTGGGGAAACAAAGCAGTTCTGAACCATAGCATGAATGTAAATATGCTTCTGTTTCAAAGTAAGAATTTCCTCTATATCTGCAAAGTTTGCTAAGTGACAAATGGTACTTGAATTTCGTTATTAATAAAAATATTAAGTTTACTTCTACAGCATGCCAGAGGCTGTTAATATTGTCCCTATGATTAATTTAAAGGTATTTAAGGTGTGGTAAACTCCCTGAAGGCAACACTGCAACTCTACCCTAATCTTTTTCTTTGCTTAATCTTCTAAGATTGAATTCGCCCCTCTACTTTTACCCCCTTTGTAAGAGGCATGACATATGAAAATAATAGAGATTTGTTTATTGATAAAAGACTCCCTCCAGTTAAGCCACCTATTACTAACCTTGATCTTAATTCCATATAAAGCTAGTTGTTGACAGGTAATCAGTATGCCATTGCTACTGTTAGATAAATGAGTATACTACTGCTCCACGAGAAGTACTGTTAAACTTAGGTCAATCCTTCGGCTAGGCTACTAACGCCTTAGATAAGGACAGTGCAAAACCAAGGAGATGCTGCTTCTGAATAAAGTGTCAATGCCACATATCTTTGGTAGCATTTAAAAAGACTTTTGTGCCTTCTTATCAGAAGCCAAGATGAAGACAAAAGTTATTAGGACCTCACAGCCCCAGAGAAGGTCGACTTTTCAAGTCCTAGTGAGTTAGCTGTGCCTCTGTGAGGGTTCTGTTTGAGAAGGAGTGCTGTCTGCAGCATGGGGTAAGAACACTGTGCTCAATGGGAGTTTAATCTTTTGACTTCTTCAAGTCCCCTGAATTTTCTTGACTTGCAAAACTGGTTTATTATTTCTTGTTAAAGTCTAGGGCTGTAGTGTAGCTAGGAGATACTGTAGATATTTCTGTACTGCAAGAATCTACACTTACATACAGTTTTTGATATTTTGCTCTCTCTCTCTCTCTCTCTCTCTCTCTCTCTCTCACTCTCTCTCTCTCTGTCTCAGCAAAAAATTTCCTGTTTCTAAAAAAGTACTGGTCCTTTTCGAAGAGGAATAGAATGTATACACCAAAAGAACTGAGAAACCTAGTCAATATTTATCGATGGGAGTCAAGAGTGTATATATTGGACTGGATCCTGAAACGCTAGATTAAGAGGAACAAGATATAAAGTGGTAAAAATTGGGAAAATAAGAGTTTAGGAATGCAGGATAGCATCCCAGGCTTATGGTCCACAGTTTAACTTGCCAAGGAATCTGGAAGGAAAAGTGCTAAAATCTGATGACTCTTAGAAAGTTGAGAAATGTGGCCATCAACATACCATGAAGAAAAAGTATCAGAAGTTTCATGGAAGATAGTAAAAAAAAAAAGGATCATCAGTGTCCAGAATTTGTTGAGTCAGTGAAAGAGTGTATATTGTAATCCTGAAAAACTCAGCAGGCACACGGTTTCTCCAGAAGACTCAAAAATCAGTCATTTTATTGTACCAAAAGAATGTGTTAGTGAGATGGACAGTACCATTATGGGGAAGTTTGCTGGCTATCCTACACTGACTAAGACTGGCAGTAGAAAATGCCGGTGCAGAACTTGGCTACTTGATGGCAAATGAAATAAGAAGATGTGGTAGTAATAGAGATTGGATGCTAGGGATTTCTTATTAGGACAATGTATGTGTGACTGATACAGTGAACAGTAAGGGCTTCTGATCTGCAAAGAGCTATGGAGAGTATTAGTAGGACATGTTATTCTGGGAATAAGATAAATAGGAATCAAACAGGAATGTTTTTTACTGGCATAACCCCCAAAATTCACAGGCAACGCTGAGAAAGGGGAGCTTTCCTATTAAAAATTATGGGCTCTTGTCTAGTTTTGTCTCTGAGTCTATAATATATCCAAAAGCAAAACAAAGAGAACCTTTGAAGATTCCTTCAGTTCTTCTCTAAAGGAACTTATGATCATCTATTTGGGAAACTATCTTTTGGTTTCTACAAGTATCCAAAGTACTATCCAAGTACTATGAACTTAGTTAGGATGAGTTGATATTGATATCTGGATAACAGAGCTGTTGTCATGACATTTCTGCTAGGTAAGTGCCTTAGTCACGGTTTCTATTCCTGCACAAACATCACGACCAAGATGCAAGTTGGGGAGGAAAGGGTTTATTCAGCTTACACTTCCATGTTGCTGTTCATCACCCAAGGAAGTCAGGACTGGAACTCAAGCAGGTTAGGGATCAGGAGCTGATGCAGAGGCTATGGAGGGATGTTTCTTACTGGATTACTTGCTTCTCCTAGCTTGTTCAGCTGGTTTTCTTATAGAGCCCAAGACTACCAGCCCACAGATGGTACCACCCACAAGGGGTTCTCCCCCCTTGATCACTAATTGAGAAAATGCCTTACCTCTGGATCTCGTGGAGGCATTTTCTCAACTGAAACTCCCTTCTCTATGATAACTCCAGCTTGTGTCAAGTTGACACAAAACCAGCCAGTACAATTGACCCCTTGTCAACTTGACACACAAATACATCACTATTAAGCCTCAACCCCTACTTTCTTATTTATCCCCAAGATCTAAATAACTTTAAAAGTCCTACAGTCTTTACAAATTCTTACTATTAAAGTTTCAATCCCTTTAAATATATCCAATCTCTTAGAATTAAGTCTTTTTACCATCAAAAGTCTCTTAACTGTGAGCTCCACTAAAATACCTTCTTCTTTCAGGAGGGAAAATATATCAGGGCATAGTCACAATCAAAAGCAAAACCAAACTCCAACCATCCAATGTCTGGGATCCACTCACGATCTTCTGGATTCTTCCAAGGGCGTGAGTCACTTCTCCAGCTCTGCCCTTCGTAGCACACACTTTGTCTTTTAGGCTCCAGATGCCTGTACTCCACTGCTGCTGCTGTTCTTGGTGGTCATCTCATGGTACTGGCATCTCCAAAACACTGGTGTCTTCCACTGCAACTAGGCTGTACCAACAGCCTCTCATAGGCTCTCTTCATGGTGCCAAGCCTCACCTCCTTTGTATGACCCCTTCGGTCCTGGGCCATCAATTGCAACTGAGGCTGCACCTTGACCAATGGCCTTCCACAGCCTCTGGCAGTACTGAGCCTCAACTCCTTTGCATGACCCCTTCAGTCCTGGAATTGCAACTGAGGCTGCACCTTCACCAATGGCCTTCTGAGACCTCTCACAGTGCCCAGGCCTCAGCTGCTCTTTATGATTCCTTCATGCCTTCAAAACCAGTACCACCTGGGTGACTCTTACACATTACCAAGTCCAGCCACAGCACAAGGTACAACCCTGGCTATCTCTGGAACACAGCCTGTGTGCTCTCAGAAAACACTTCTCAGAAGATTTCACCTCAATAATGGTGGTCTCTTCCCAATCACCACCAATTTCCCAACTCCAGCTAACCAGCATCAATAGTCCCAGCAATGCAATGGTTTTGCTTTAGTAGTTCTGGTACCTTGTTAATCACAGTCAATCCTTCAGCCCCAGCTAACCAAAACCACAGAACCTTCACAGTCAAAATAGCAATGGCACTGATAAGAGTCTTTAATCTTCCCTCTGAAATTTCACAAACCAGGCCTCCATCTTCTGCATTGTTCTCAACATTATCTTCCAAGCTCCTTCACAACATCCCACAAAGCTCTTAACACTGAATGGATCTTCTAGCCCAAAGTTCCAAAGCCCTTCCACAGTCCTTCCCAAAACATGGTCAGGTTGTCACAGGAATAATCCACTCCTGGTACCAATTTGTCTTAGGGTTATTATTCCTGCACAAACATCATGACCAAGAAGCAAGTTGGGGAGGAAAGGGTTTATTGAGCTTACTCTTCCATGTTGCTGGTCATCACTAAAGGAAGTCAGGACTGGAATCAAGCAGATCAGGAAGCAGGAGCTGATGCAGAGGCCATGGAGGAATGCAGCATACTGGCTTGCTTGCTTCTCCTAGCTTGCTCAGCTGGCTTTCTTATAGAGCCAAAGACTACCAGCCCACAGATGGTACTACCCACAAGGTGCCCTCCACCCTTGATCACTAATTGAGAAAATGGATCTCATGGAGGCATTTTCTCAACTGAAACTCCTTTCTCTGTGATAACTCCAGTTTGTGTCAAGTTGACACAAAAGTAGCCAGCATAGTAAGCAAATAAATGGAACCCTGGCCTAGATTGAAATCAGAGTAGACCCACTACATGTGTGAAATCACCCTTGTAGTCCTGGCCCCAACCCTAAATTTTCTAATTAGAATAGGTAGAAATACTATCACAGAGGGAGGGTTGAATGCAGTCCACTGAATCATTTTCTTCTTCCCTTATAAGCTCAGTTGGTGCAGCAAGTCCGAATGAAATTGTATCTCTGAGAAATGGCAGGGAGGAATGTCACCTTAAAAAACCTCTGAAGGATGCAAGAGTTGCAAGTTCATCATATACTTACTAATTTAACAGTTTGACCCCTAAAAAAAATAATTGCATGCTAAAGCATTATTAGTGGACTCTGGTAAATTCAGTCAGTCTAGCAGTACCCACAATCATACTAAAGCATGTTAGCAACAGTTTAGGTACAAGTTGTGTGGCCATCTATATGACAAGTTCTTATCCATTCTTATCAAGAAGGCAGCTCAAAAAGAAGTTTGCACTCACGTGGGACAAGTAACAGTACAAGTTTAGACTCCTACTTTAGGTTATGTAAACCCTCTTACCCTGTCCATATGTGATCTGAGGAAATCAAGGCCATTTGGATGGCCTGCAGAATTCCACATTTAAACTATTAACCAGAAACCAGGAAATGCAATAAGTCTATTGAATACATTGTGAAGATACTATCACTGTAGAAGATATAAGGTAGGATATGAAGTCTCAGAGGACTGTTTCACCTGTATTTTCCTTGTTGGTAATCTGGCATCCAATACTGAGACACCCTCTTCCAAGTTGACAACAAATTGCTGCATCTTGCATGCTCTACAACAACAAAGGAGGCAAAGTGGTTTGTGGGCTTTTTTTGAGCTCTGCAGGCAGCATATGCTGCTGGTGGGAATACAGCTCTGGTTCATTAAGCATTTAACTCCACAGACTTAATAATACTAGCTATCTCTCCAAGATGGAATGAGATGTGGTGTTGTATACCTGTCGCTACAGTAATCAAGAAGCCGAGTTGGAGGATCATAAGTCGGAGGCCATCTTGGACTCCATAGTGAGGTCAAATCTGCATGGAGCTACATAGTGAGGCTAAGTCTAAAAGCAAATAAACCAAAGTGAAACAGGATAAAACATCAACCAAAATGGGTTGAGTGTTTCTTTCAGTGGGAGAGCCTTTACCTAGCATGTACAATGCCCTGGGGTCAGTTCTAGCTCAGAAAGAAGAAAAGGAAAAGGAAAGAAGCAGTGTAAAATTTACAGCATGTCCAGTAGGAACATCAATACACTAGCAATGAAAACCTAAAATGCCCTGTCCTGTGTGTGGTTAGGACCTAGGCTTAAATACTGTATCTTCATTTAGACACAGTGCATCCTAGAATGCTCACGAACAAGAATGTATGGCTCTGAATTGCATGGCACACATACTGGTGTTATATTGGTGCCCTTTCCTCAGCTCATACCTATAGCCTCTATAATAATGGGAGACAGTTCTCAATGAGAAGCAAATAGAGGGGTTAGGGGAAGGCAGAGGGGTGTGGCTTATTAAATGAATACAAAGTGAATATGAACTGCTGTTGCTTTAGAATACCATAGAGAATTATCAGTAAAAGAGAAAAGTAGAGGAAACCTACACTAATATATGTACATATACACACACACTTGGGTGTTTGTCACATGGAGAGACATAGCCTAAGGTGAGAATACATGCAGTTATTGGGATAATGACTAAGCCAGTGACTGGGGGCTGTTAAGGAAATGATTAGAGTACAGGAAATTCTAGGGGAAAAGGCAATTGGATAAACATTTAGGAATGGACACTGTAGAAGGGGAAAGGTATGAAATCTTTCCTCACTTATTCTAAGGGCCATGGCTTCCTATAACAAAAGCTATGTTAATAAGAGAAATGTAGTATAATTCATTTAGTTCCATTTTATGTGGCATTTGAGCCTTTAGAAATGAAAGCTCAACTAAACTAAATCCTTATTAGCTGAAGAATAGACCCGAAAATACCATTGGACAAAAGAATATGTCTACTTGATATGCCATGGGACAAAAGAATATGTCTACTTGATATGCCATGGCTGGTTAATATCCATCAAGGTCAGCACTTTTCTGAAGAGAACGGAGGAGGAATGGATGGTGGGGGTTGGTGGTGGTGGTGGGAACTGGTAGGAGAAGAGAGAGTGGAAATCGTGGTTGATGTAAAATGAATACAATAAAAATAAATTGTTTCCTGTCCAAAAAAGAGAGAAAAAAGAATATACTTTGTATTAGTCACCTGTTTTTCATTGCTGTGACTAAATACATCACAAGAAGTAATATCTGAGAAAAAGAATTCCTCTTTGCTCGTAGTACAATCTTAGGTGATGTAGAAAGCACAGTAGCAGTAGGAGGCTGCTTCCTTACATTGGTTTCAGTGTATGAGGAAGCAGATATAGAGGAATGCTAGTGCTTAGCCTGTACTTTCTCCCCATTTCTCAGTCTGGCTTGCTAATATTTGGAATGCTGTTATTCCTATCACGGTGGCTTCCCTCTTGAATTGGTTCTCTTTGGAATTACTCTTTCAGGCATAGACTCTCAGTGATCCTAAGTTCAATCAGGTAACAATTAAGATAAATCATCACATGACTGAATGGTGATAGATTAAGGACTGGAATCTAGCAACGATTGTTTCATAGTTATGGATGATGAATGGATAAAGCATCAGTATAGTTTGGTAAATGCATATTTAGTAGAGGCTGAGAGTCTGGGTCATCCCACTAACTCAGTTACTTCAGTCACTAGATGTACTAGTTAAGGATGAATAAAATAACAAATAAGAAGCAGACGAGAGGAAAGCAATGATGAGTATTAGCTATGATCTTGAAATTAGTCTTTAGTTGATTCCCGATATAGTCAAGTTGAAAATCAAAATTAGTCATCACGCCTAGTAAAGCTGTTTCCAATATGTGAAATTAGTGAATTTGAATGGCACAAATGATAGACTGAAATGATGCTGAGGTATTCAACCTAGGTGCCTCTTTCATGACAGGGAGGTTATATATTCCAAAGATGGTCATAGCAATAAGTATGCTGTATACTCCTTTTTTTCCACATTAAAAACTTGGCAGAGTCTCTGTTGTCACTTTATAAGTGCCTCAGCAAATGTAACGCATTAGATTCAGCACAAGTAACTTTGGAGGTTGCTTTAAAAAGCAATGGATTTTTCTATTACTCCTCTTTTCTTCCTACCTTTCCTCTTCTCCTCTCCTCTCCTTTCATTTATTCTTTTCTCCATCCTCCTCTTCTTATTCTAAATTGTCACTTTACCTCCCCTCTTTCTCACTGCCAATGGAACACAAGTACCACACTCCAATCCAACCTCTTAGAGGAGCCACATGTAGCTGTTGTGGGGTTAAAAAGATGTTCTTGATGCATCTTAAAGAGAGTAAGGCTCAACTCCAAGTGCAAGAAAAAACAGAGATTTAGAGTTAAAGAGCAAGGTAGAGGCAGAAAATTGCTAACAGATACAGCAATCTTTGCAAAACCAACTTAACAGGACTTCTGTTGAAGGCCAGAAAGGGTGATCAGCTAAATATTCGAAGACTTTGATGAGCTAGCAAACATGAAGAGTTTTTACTAACCTGACATGAAGTAAGATTTTTACTATAACCAGGTGATGTAGAGATGAACACAGAAGCCCAGGAAATAGGGTCTTGTTGAGAACAGATTTCGGAGGACATTAACTATGGTTTGGTCAAATAGTCTATGTCATTGGCCAACAGCATGAGGTAGCAAAACTGCCAGTCAAAGGCATGAGTGAAATTTCTGAAGATTTTAACAACCAGCCTTTGAATCTGAGTTTTGGCCTCAGGCTCCACTATGTTCTTTCTAAGTCCTAATACAACATTTCTGATGGAAAACAAATGATCATTGTTTTAAGACACTAAGTTTTAGATTAATTTACTATGTAGCTGTAGATAATTACCATGATTAGACTTTCTATATAAGCCTACTGTTTTGTGCCAAATATAACAAATAAGCCATTTGTAGGCTCAGATTTTTTTTTAAAGAACTACCCTACTAAGTGTTCTCAAATGCTTCAATCCCCCTTCTAGCCCAACATCCATAGGTAGGGGAGAAAAGATGGTAAACAGGACAAGGAGATGTGGACCTGTTTAGATATAATTCTTTGAGGCGATTCCAATCTCCGTTGTCAGGTACCAGCAGTCCAGCTCAGTAGTGTCAGGATACCAACAGTCCAGTTTAAAAATGTGAGCAGCTGCAGGATCCAGCAGAGATATCCAGGCCTCTACCAAATCGGCAGAAAGGACCAGGATCAGCCAGAATGCCAGAAGTTCTCTGCTGAGCTTCTCTTAACAAAGTGAAGATCAATCTTGTTGATTTTCTCAAAGAACCAACTCCTGGTTTTGTTGATTCTTTGTATAGTTCTTTTTGTTTCTACTTGGTTGATTTCAGCCCCGAGTTTGATTATTTCCTGCCTTCTACTCCTCTTGGGTGCATTTGCTTCTTTTTGTTCTAGAGCTTTCAGGTGTGCTGTTAAGCTGCTAGTGTATGCTCTCTCCAGTTTCTTTTTGGAGGCACTCAGAACTATGAGTTTTCCTCTTAACACTGCTTTCATTGTGTTCCATAAGTTTGGGTATGTTTTACTTTCATTTTCATTAAATTCTAGGAAGTCTTTAATTTCTTTCTTTATTTCTTCCTTGATCAAGTTATCATAGAGTAGAGCATTGTTCAGCTTCCATATGTATGTGGCCTTTCTGTTGTTGTTGTTGTTGCCATTGAAGACTAGCCTTAATCCGTAGTGAACTGATAGGAGGCATGGGATTATTTCAATCTTCTTATATCTGTTGAGGTTTGTTTTGTGACCAATTATATGATCAATTTTGGAGAAGGTACCATGAGGTGCTGAGAAGAAGGTATATTCTTTTGATTTAGTATGAAATGTTCTATAGATATCTGTTAAATCCATTTGGTCCTTAACTTCTGTTAGTTTCACTGTGTCTCTGTTTAATTTGTGTTTTCAAGATCGGGCCATTGATGAGAGTGGGGTGTTGAAGTCTCCCACTATTATTATGTGAGGTACAATGTGTGCTTTGAGCCTTAGTGAAGTTTCTTTTATGAATGTGAGTACCCTTGCATTTGGAGCATAGATGTTCAGAATTGAGAGTTCTTCTTGGTAGATTTTTCCTTTGATGAGTATGAAGTGGCCTTCCTTATCTTTTTTGATGACTTTTGGTTGAAAGTCTATTTGGGGAACAGAACTAAACAGAATTCTCAACTGAGGAAACTTGAAGGGCTGAGAAGCACCTAAAGAGATGTTCAACATGCTTAGTCATCAGGGAAATGCAAATCAAAATGACCCTGAGATTCCACCTCACACCAGTCAGAATGGCTAATATCAAAAACTCAGGTGACAGCAGATGCTGGCGAGGATGTGGAAAAAGAGGAACACTCCTCCATTGCTGGTGGGATTGCAAGCTGGTACAACCACTCTGGAAATCAGTTTGGCAGACCCTCAGAAAAATGGACATGATACTACCCAAGGACCCAGCTATACCACTCCTGGGCATATACCCAGAAGATGCTCCAACATGTAATAAAGACACATGCTCCACTATGTTCATAGCAGCCATATTTATAATAGCCAGAAGCTGGAAACAACCCAGATGTCCCTCAACAGAGGAATGGATACAGAAAATGTGGTACATTTACATGATGGAATATTACACAGCTATTAAAAACAATGACTTCATGAAATTCACAGGCAAATGGATGGAACTTGGAAATATCATCCTGAGTGAGGTAACTCAGTCACAAAAGAACAAACATGGTATGTACTCACTGATAAGTGGATATTAGCCCAAAAGTTCAGAATACCCAGGATTGAATTCACAGCAACAGTTGGACTGAGCATGGGATCCCAGATGGAGGAGTTGGAGAAGGGACTGAAGAAGCTAAGGGTGTTTGTAGCCCCATGGGGAAGGAGTAACAGTGTGAACTGGTCAACCCTCCTGGTGCTCCCGGTGACTGGACCACCAACCAAAGAATACACATGGAGGGACCCATGGTGCTGGCCACATATGTAGCAGGCCACATATGTAGCAGAGGAGGGCCTTGTTGGCCATCAGTGGGAGGAGAGGCCCTTCGTCCTGAGGGTGTCAGATGCCCCAGTATATAGGGGAATGCCAGGGAGGGAAGATGAGAGTGGGTGGGTGGGTGGAAGACGGAATTGGGTGAGGAGGTGGGTGAGCACCCTCATAGAGGCAGGGGAAGGGGGGATGGGATAGGGGGTTTCCAAAGGGGAGACCTGGAAAGGGGGAAACATTTGAAATGTAAATAAAGTATCAACAAAACAAAACAAACGAAAAACCAAAGTGAAGATCAGTGAAGACTGGAGACCAACAAAGCATTGCAGAGCTAGAGGTTCAAGCGCCTATCACTATCCACTTCCACTCTCTCCAAACATCACGTGTGCTCCCGTGGGTCTTGCTTCAGCCAAACATCATGTGAGTCTACCTCAGCAAAACACCACGTGAGTCTGCATCACATGACACAACCAGAAGCTTTCATTTCAGGCATTCATTTACTCGGATGTGAAAAATTAAAGACGATTTCATCTCTAGGGATTTCCAATTTATCAAAAGATGCTTAAATTTGGCTCCTTTCTAGGCCAGACCATATTAGATAACTGGTTAATATAGTTCAAAAAAACAAAACAAAACAAAAAAAAAAAACCCGGATCCTCTACCCATTGCCTTGTTCACAACAACCCTGAAGGTCCAGCTTAGCTTCTATCCAATGGCCTGAAATCTCCAGTGAAAATTCAGACACTTTTTGTTCTCCCAGTCCTATTCTGCTCCTTACAGGTGGTCCTACATTAGTGGGTCTGGGACATAGGATTTTTTTTTTCCTCAGGAAATCCTATGTTGAGAAAGAGAAGATACTGAAGCTTTTGGCAGTGCCAGGAGGAACTCACCACCCTGCCCAAACAGACTCCCACAGTTCCTATCATCTGTCTTTCAGCCAAGTTTACATATGCATATTTCTGATTTTGTTTAATGTTTTCTAAAAAAGAAATGTAATATGAAGAGAAACCATGAACTCCTTACTTACTAGATCTCACCCAAACTGTAAAGAAATCCTTTTTCCCTTTTATGAGCTCATTACAAGTCCCTCAGTAACAGCGCTCTTGAGAGCATGCCCCCAATAAACCTACTAGAGGGTAATTTTAGCCCCACCATCTATTTCCCAGGGAACGTGAATCAAGATAAGAGTGCAGGGGAAAGGACCAGCATAGCACCATGAAATGTGTTACAGGTCCACTGAGGAGATGGGCGCATCAACTGTGAAGGATGGCTCTAGACACAAGCCACAGTACCTAAAACGGGGTTGTCTAAAACCAGGACAACGTTGTCACTTTCTTCCTTGCCACTGAAGACGGAATCAGATCTTGCACCCCACAGATCTGTCTTAATAAGGGAAGCTATGAATTCCATTCAAAGTCTCGAGCAGGAGCAAGTTTTAGAGATGTTCACTCTTGTCAAACATTCTTCTATGATTTGAGACTTTGAAATTGAAAAAGCAAAAATAAAAAAGGAGACATGTGCTTCAACCTGCACTAGCATTTAAAACTTTTCAACTTAGGATCAGAGAATACTTGCCTACCATGAATTTAAAAGGACTAAAAATACTACCATCTGCACAAATACAACGCTATTTCAGTTTCTGAATAAAAATACAGCTACTGAGAAAACGGTAAAACTAGCATGCACTCCCTTACGTGATAATTTGAGATGATTTATTTCCATTCAAAACACCAAAAAGAAAGAAAGGAAGAAAGGAAGGGAGGGAGGGAGGGAGGATCAATATCTAGGCTGGGTTCTGGTCAATGTCAATTTTAGTGGATAGTTCTGGTTGAAGTGCTGCCAGGAGCAGTTACAAGTCCCAGGAATCTACTCTCTGTGAAGGTAACATGTGATTATATAGAATGGGACACTAAAAATGGATGGACAACTCATAAGGGGATAAATTTTAGCCTCAGAGTGACTATGGTGAAATTGGGCTTCCCCAAAGAATGGCTTTCTGTTTTTCACATGTAAGGCTAACACTTTCTAACACCTGTTTTCAGATAGCATTTTAAAATTCACTATTATTTATTTAAAAAAATCGACATGCTTCTATTTTCTTTTTTAAAATTAATTAATTAATTTTTTTACACTCCAGATTGTATTCTCCCCCATCCACCCTCGACTATTCCACATCCCATACCTCCTCCCACCCTCCACCCACCCTACCTGACGTTTAAACTCCCTGGGGCCTCCAGGCTCTTGAGGGTTAGGTACATCATCTCTGATTGAACACACACCCAGCAATCCTCTGCTGTATATGTATTGGGGGCTTCATATCAGCTGGTGTATGCTGCCTGGTTCGTGGTCCAGTGTCTGAGAGATCTCGGGGGTCCGGGTTAATTGAGACTGCTGGTCTTCCTACAGGGTCGCCCTCCTCCTCAGCTTCTTCCAGCTTTTCCCTAATTCAACCACAGGGGCCAGCAGCTTCTGTCCATTGGTTGGGTGCAAATATTTGCATCTGACTCTTTCAGCTGCTTGTTGAGTCTTGTTGTTTCAGCTGCTTGTTGAGTGTGGTCATGCTAGGTCCCTTTTTGTGAGTGCTCCATAGCCTCAGTAATCATGTCAGGCCTTGGGACCTCCCCTTGAGCTGGATCCCACTTTGGGCCTGTCGCTGGACCTCTTTTTCCTCAGGCTCCTCTCCATTTACATCCCTGCAGTTCTTTCAGACAGGAACGATTATAGGTCAGAGTATTTGACTATGGGATGGCAACCCCCTCCCTCACTTGATGCCCTGTCTCTCTGTTGGAGGTAGGCTCTACAAGTTCCCTCTCACCACTGTAGGGCATTTCATCTAAGGTCCCTCCCTTTGAGTCCCCAGAGTCTCTCACCTCTCAGGTCTCTGGTACAGGATGGTCTCCCTATCACCTCCAGGTTGGCTTTTCTCTTATGAAAGGCATTTCTGGCCTCCAAAAGGCTTGGAAAAGGTGTTCTGAAGATAGAGAGTTGTTCACCTGGCTTGAAGTATAGGGAGGGATTCAGGGAAGTGATAGAAACAGCTGAAGAGTGACAGGAGAGAGAATAGAGGAGAGAATGGGGGCATGCGCATGCCTGTTTGAGTGCGATCCAAAAGTTCCGAGTCTCCCAATAGGACTAGAGAAGAGAATGGCGTCCCAGCACTTTTCTCCCCACTGCCCTGCTGTGATCACTCTCTCAGAGGGTAGGCCTGGGACAGCCTGGTCTGTGTGTCCCAGAGTGTGTAAGTGCAGGCTTACACTTGTACCTCGTGTGTTCTTTTATTCTATCAGTACAGTTGGTACTGATATATTTTAGTAATCACCCTTTTCAAGCAAACTCATACCATAATAAAGCTGCATTTCCTTTAGGAAAACTGAGCCACGACCTCTCTTTTGTAGAATCTGTATTTGGCTTAGGAACCAAGAACATTAACTGTCTTGCTCTTAACCGAGCACCATTCTAATTAGGATAGAAATGCATTAGGAAGCCATGGTTGTGTCTGCGAGGGGCACATTCATTCCTGAGTTTGATATTTTCAAATATAGCAGCTTACAAAAAATGCAGATTACGGAGGGGATATAGTGTTAAAATTGCTTTTGCCATTATAAAGATAAAAATAGCTCTTGGTTCAAATTTCCTGCTGCTTCTTTCTAAATGAAGGAGTTAAATACTGAAAGGCAGGTGGGTGCTGACGCTCCTTTAGAAACGGCTGAATAGAGTTGATGGCAGGAGCTACAGGGAAGCTATTGAGGCTACAGATGCAGACGCTGCCCGTACTTTCCACAAAGTTCAAAGTGGGGTGAAGCTGCCCTGGTAATTGGCTATGAAATAGCAAACCCTTTGGATAAAAATGGCCCTTGTACTTCATTATCCATGTTCTGGGCAGTGGGTAGCCACCTGGTTGATTAGTAACCCCACCTATTTTAACAGCCACCCAAGTTTAAGTGTAAGTGTGATTGTTCAGACCCTGGCACCAAGTTCAATTAAGGGCCTGGGAATTTCTATCGGTTCTGACCAGGTTTAAACAGATGGTCCTAGAAATCCCCCAGGTGAAAGCCTATTTTGCATCTAAACTGGATGGAGGCATAGATCTGTTAGAAATATAATAGTACCCGCCGTGACAAAGGAGCATTTTATTTGTTGGTACATAGTGATTTGCCACACTTTTTTTCTTTTTTGTATTCCTATTCTGGCCTTCACAAAAGGGTTTATTGTAATCAATTTTCAGATGGATTGATTAATATCAGTGTTGGTAAGTAAATTTCCCAAGACAGCACACTTTATTAAACAATTGAAAATAGGATATCATGCTGAGATAAAGAGAAGAAAAGCTGCTAAAGTGGAAAACAAAAGAAAAAAACAAGAACAAAGCCTCTAAACACAAAAATCACACCTTTGCCAGCATTTAGAACCAGCATTCTAATTTGTGTATATATATATATGTGTGTGTGTGTGTGTGTGTGTGTGTGTGTGTGTGTGTGTATAAATATATATATATATATATATATATATATATATATATATATATATATATAGTGTGTACGTGCGTTTGTGTGTGCAAGTGTGTGTGTGTGCATATGTGTGGATTTCAGATGACAACTTATGGGAGTTGATTTTCTGCTTCCATCATGTGTGTTCAAGGATCACACTCAAATGATCAGGTGTAGCAGCCAGCACCTTTACCTGCTGACTCATCTCAGTGGCCCACATTTGTGTCTTTTGATGAAAAGTTCACATTTCTTTTCACAGCACTATTTTATCCCCTTTCTATCTTCTTCTGTGACTCTGCAGGACCTAATTTCTGCCTGCTGCAGTCACAGACTACTGCTAAAAGGGTGGTATCCATAGGTCACTCATAAAAGATTCCAGGTTGTGAATTGGCCAGCCACAATGAGATTCTTTATTCTCTAAGACACAAGGGCCCTAGCCAATTCTGAAGTAGTGACAATTGCTGTCATGATACATACAGTATTGTAGTAAGCATTTCATAGGTGTTGACACAAGGTGGCCTATATCGCAACAACCTTATGAGGTACATATTGATTTGAAGTTTCATTTTAGAGTTAAAGGAACAAGAGGGAAGAAGGGAGGGAAGGAGGGAGGGGGAGAGAGAGAAAAAGGGAGGGAGGGAGAGAGAAAGAGAGACAGAGGGAGACTTTTATAATTTGTCATACAGCAGCAGTTAACAAAGGCAGGCAATGTGGACCCTCGATCTTTGTTTTTTAACATTGTACAAATTGCCTAGCTTTGGTAGAATTTAGCTATATGTCCGTGGGTACAAGATATTTGTGCTACAAAAATATTTCTAAATCACTCTTGCCCGGAAGTCTGTATTCCTTTTATTTAGTTTTGAGTGTGCAGCATGAAATTAGACAATCAGCTGTTGTCAGGGTGAGGGAATAGAAAGAGACAAAATTAAAATAGACAAACCCCAATAAAATTGGCTCTTCCATGCCAATTATTTTAATCAATTTACCTGCTTTCTTTCATATTTACATGAAATAGTATCAAATTTACTTTCCAGCCAAGAAGACTGCGATTTGGTGTGGTTAAGTAAGTTGTCTAACACAGCATGAAAGTGGCAGACCCACAGATGCATCCTAGACTGCCTGATTTCAGAGTTACATAATGACAGCCATTCAACATCTCTACTTCCTGGGAGCATGCCAGGCTCTGCCTTGAATACTTTATACACAATAAGGCACTTAATCCTCACAGGAGCCCCATAAGACTGCTCTTATTATCCTCATGGCAAGGATAAAGAAATAGACTGAGATCCAGTAAGTAGTGAGGGGAGGATTTGAACCCACTCCTGTTTGTTTCCAAAGACCTTTTAATTAGAAGGGATAGAGACAAGAATAACATTCAGATTTCCATCTATCACTTTCCTTCCTATTGCAATTCATCAGTGAGATACCCAGTTTATACCCAGCTGATTTGGAGACATTCAGGGTGAAATACATGAAAAAGAGAATGCAAAACCAACAAAAATTCAGAGGTTGACACATGATAACTTTCCTCTTGCCATACAATGAGCCAGCTGAGAAAATTTCTCATTCTTTTTTTTTTTAAGTCATATATGAATAACTTTAATGAAAAGTACATATGTTATGGAAATTTCTCATTCTTGTACATAATAAACCCCATATAGAGAGACAAATTAATGCAAGTGACGTAATAATGCTTACCTGTTTTTAAGACGGATCTACTAACAAGTTCTACTTATTAGTTATATTTTTTATAATTAAAACAACCAAACATCTACAAAATAGAACAAAACAATATTTTTATATGAAGTCAAGCCCTTTAGAGATGGTAAAGTTTGTTTGGAGATGAACCAATATAAATTTGAAAGCTGAGAAAAAACATGTTTCCAGCAGATTACATGTTCTAGATGCAGAGTGCATCCTCAAGTTTCAGGTCTTCCCTGGGCTGGTTGATTAACTTGTATGTGTCTCAGTCGTTCACCAGAAAAATGAGAATATGATGGGGCTCAAATAAAAAAATACACACAGGTGCTTTTTAACACTACGTCTGTTGTGGATGTTCAATATGTGTGTATTTGTTAGTAGAGATCACAGAAAAGAAAATTTTCAGAGGTGCAGAAGGATTGGATTTATGATGCTTTGTTCTGGCGGAGGACAGGTGAAAGTGGGTGAAAGAGGAGGAATGGGTTAAAATGAGTCTGGCTTAGGTTCATATATAGAAGATGATCTGGAGTTAGCATCTTAGGTTGGACTAGAGGATTTTTGGTTGGTTGGTTGTTTTTTTGTGTTTGTTTTGTTTTGTTTTGTTTTTGTCACGACAGGGCTTCAGGGCTTTTCTGTATAGCCCTGGCTGTTCTGGAACGCAAACTCACTCTTTTATAAACCAGGCAGCTTTTGAATTCAGAGATCTGCTTGCTTCTGCCTCCCAAGTGCTGGGATTAAAGGCATATACCAGTGCCCTTGGCTTGGGATTTTGAAACCTATAGATATAATTACAATAAGAGAAATGGAGAAGACAGTTGTACACATCCAAGATCGCTAGTTGGGAGATTAAGAGTTTTTGGTAAAATAATTCTGGGATAATAGTCACTGTCTAGGAAGAATGCCATGTTCTGAAAGAACTGAGTCAATATATAGACACCACTGCTAGTCAGAGAATTATTAGATCTATGATCTAGCATAGATTCTAATATAGGTTGACTTCATATTAAATGTCTAATGAGTGACTGTAAGTTACCTATAGTCCACTTAAACATATCATTTAATACATTAAGAAAGCAACAGGCTTAGACACTCTAAGTCAAACCCCAGCAGATTCAGTGTCACTGTCCCATAGGTGTCTACACACCATTCATTTATATAATTTGAAAGATTTTATTTATTTTTGAGCCAATGGAGCAGATTCAGCCTTCTGGAACGCAAGCCAGAAAGACTACAGTGTTAAAACTACTGGAAACACAGTTCACATCATGATAAACTGAGACTCAGTGGGTATGCACTAGGGCCACTTTGTCCTTCAGTTGGGAACGTTCTGCCCTGCCTTTCATTGTTTTCCAGAAGGACTGAACTCTAATAGGCATGGAGATGGCTGGTTTGATAAGGCAAAACTTTTTTTTGATACTTTATTTACATTTCAAAAGTTTTCCCCTTTCCAGGTCTCCCCTTTGGACATCCCCTATCCCACCCCCTCCCCTGCCTCTATGAGGGTTTTCACCCACCCACCCACTTCTGCCTTCCCTCCCTGGCATTCCCCTATACTGGGGCATGTAACACCTTCAGGCCCAAGGGCCTCTCCTCCCACTGATGGCCAACAAGGTCCTCCTCTGCCACTTAGGTGGCCAGCAACATGGGTTCCTCCATGTGTATTCTTTGGTTGGTGGTCCAGTCTCCAGGAGCACCAGGGGGTCTGGCCACTTGACACTGTTGCTCCCTCCATGGGGCTGCAAACTCCCTCAGCTCCTTCAGTCCCTTCTTCAACTCCTCCATCTGGGACCTCATGCTCAGTCCAACAGTTACTATAAAGTGAAACTTGGGTATTCTGAACTTTTGGGCTAATATCCGCTTATCAGTTAGTGCATACCGTGTTCATTCTTTTGTGACTGATTTATCTCACTCAGGATGATATTTTCAAGTTCCATCCATTTGCCTGCAAATTTCATGAAGTCATTGTTTTTAATAGCTGAGTAGTATTCCATTGTGTAAATGTACCACATTTTCTGTATCCATTCATCTGTTGAGGGACATCTGGGTTGTTTCCAGCTTCTGGCTATTATAAATATGGCTGCTATAAACATAGTGGAGCATGTATCTTTATTACATGTTGGAGCATC
>CM052722.1:100875599-100926912 GCA_028551405.1 Uromys caudimaculatus
CACTATGTTCATAGCAGCCATATTTATAATAGCCAGAAGCTGGAAACAACCCAGATGTCCCTCATCAGAAGAATGGATACAGAAAATGTGGTACAGCTACACAATGGAGTACTACTCAGCTATTAAAAACAATGACTTCATGAAATTTGCAGGCAAATGAATGGAACTTGAAAATATCATCCTGAGCGAGGTACCTCAGTCACAAAGAAGGAACATGGTATGTACTCACTGATAAGCGGATATTAGCCCAAAAGTTCAGAATGCACAAGTTTCACTTAACAGTAACCGCTGGACTGAGAGTGAGGACCCAGATGGAGGAGTTGGAGAAAGGACTGAAGGAGCTGAGGAAATTTGCAGCCCCATGGAGGGAGCAAGAGTATCAATGGTCCTGACCCCTCCTACCCCCAGTCATCCTAGAGTTTGGACCACCAACCAAAGAATACACATCTATGGACCCATGGTTCGGACCACATATGTGGCAGAGGATGACTTCGATGGCCATCAGGGAGAGAGGAGAGGCCCTTGGGCCTGAGGGTGCTAGAGGCCCCAGTAAAGGGGAATGTCAAGGTGGGAATATGGGGATGGGTGGGCGGGTGGGTGGGAGGTGGAATTCCCTCATAGAGACGGGGATGGGGAGGGGATAAAGGGTTTCCAAACAGGAGACCCCGAAAAGGGGAAACATTGGAAATGTAAATAAAGTATCAAAAAAAGAGAAAGAACTAGTATATGAATCAAATGATTAATTTTATATATCTACAAAAAGCAGACATACCCTTTGTGGAAAATTTCTTTGTTAGATGGAAAGAATTCACGTGTTACAGTAGAGAGTCAGCGGCGTGAGAATGAAATCCCCAAATATAGGGAAGTATTTGTTAGGTACAGCAGAGTAGTTAAAAGTTGAACATTTTCATTTAAGTGATGGGATTTTCCCAGCATGCTCTGAGGCTCAAGACTGACAGAGGAAACTTCAGTGGACATGTGCTTCTCTCTGAGATGGCAAGATGCCTTCATGAGAATAACACTTGCCACCTCTAAGAAAATCTGTGAAGGCGTATTTGCTTGGTAAGTTCCAAGGAACAACGTCATTGACTTTTGAGCTATAGTGCTCTAGCACATACTCATCTATTCAAAGTACAGAGGGCCAGCAGGCATCTGTAGAGCCAGGCAAGTATTTATTGAAGGCTAATATTCTTCTGTTATACCATAGTGTATGCCTTAGGATTGTCTCACACATATATTTGACCCATAATTTTAGCTATAAAGAAGTGGAATCACATTATTTTAAATCTTCAAACAGTGTTTGTAACTGCCACTACCAAGAAAATACAATAGAAGAGAAGCTATGAGAATCTTGGAGAGATTAAAAAAAGTGGTGTGACCTTTGTCAAGTTCTCTCTCTTTATCTTCTCTTCTTTCCCTCCTTCCCCCTTGTAGTGGCTATTTCTGATTGTCAACTTGACGATATCTGGAGTGAATTATAATCCAGAATTAGAAGGCTCACCTGTGATCTGGATCTTGAGACTGGAGGATACAAGTTTCAGGTGTGGTGGTATGCACACCTCTAAACTGGGCCACACCTGCTGCTGGAGATCTACATAAGGACATTGGAAGGAGGAAGATTCCATCTTTGCCTGCGAGCCTTGTGGGACTAAGTGACTGCTAGATCCTCGGGTTTTCATTCACAGCTACTGCTGACCATTGTTGGGGAGTTTGACTACAGTCTGTAAGTCATTAACAAATTCCCTTACTATATAGAGACTACCTGTAAGTTCTGTGACTCTACAGAACCCTGACTAATACACCCCTTCTCCATTTTCCCTCTCTCTTGTTACCTATTGTGGAACCATTGGAAACAAGCCACTAAGCTGTGAGGAAACAAAATTTTTCTCATAAAGACACTACATGGGGTAAGACATGTGGAGCAGAATCAAGACCCCTTGTTGATAATCAGCATGAATCAACAAACAGGCAAATGAATAAACCTTCAGATGATCTCTGCTCCCAGCCATCGAGCCTTCCAACTGAGCATGCAGCCAGGGGAGGTTGAATCCAAGCTCTTCTTCACATGCCCTGATTGAATTCCTGAGCCATAGAAATTATAAGAATGACTACGTGATTATTATTGCTGTTTTTGAAATGTTTTTCCTTTTATTGAAAAGTTTTAAAAATGTTTTTACATTAACTTATTTGTGTGTCTGTGTGTGTGTGTGTGTGTGTGCGTGTGCGTGTGCGTGTGCGTGTGTGGGAGTGGGCCTACATACATGTGGAAGTCAGGAGACAACTCACAGAACTCAGTTCTCTTCTTACACCATGTAGACTCCTGGGATTACTGTCAGGCTTAGTGGCAAATGCCTTCAGCCACTGAGTCATCTCACTAGTCAAATTTGTTGTTTTAAACCACTAAATTTTGTTTCACTTTATTTTTAAATCAGCAACAAATCATGAATATGCTAAATCTCTGTTTACCAGACTAGTGACCTATAACACAAAAAGCCCATTTAAAAATCATATGACAGCCACAGTGACCTCAAAGCCTCTCTTCTTCTGTTGTTTTCCCTTGTATAATCTTTTCCCCTTAAGTGTGGGCAGGACATTTGATTAGCTCATAATCAATACATAGTGGCTGATGGGATTATGTCCTTATATAAAGATTCATTTGCCAGGAAGCTCACTCTGTAGTCTCATAGCTCTTGTTGATTTTGATTGAACCACACTCCCAGGAATCCCATGATCAGGAGGAAGTGAATATTCCCCCAACATACAGTAAACCTGAAGACTTTTCCCCAGGGAAGCACAATGGTTACAACAGAACCCAGGCTCCCCCCACCACAGCAACCTTACGGGGGACTCTGCTTACACTCTAGACTCACAAAAAAATTTGAGAACATTAGTAAGTGTATCTTTCTTAAGGAGAATCAGGATAACCAAAGGGCTCCAGGGACCACTAGACAAGCAGGAAAGGCAGAGGCTGACACAAGGTTCATTATTCACAACATCAGTGAACACAATTTGGTCTGTGGGTTACACGTTTTTACTTTTCATTGGGAAGTTAACTTTAAGATACACTTTCCTTTTGGTCACCATTAAAATACAATGCAAATAAGAATATCTTTTCTTACTTCACTATTTAAAATTTTCTTTGTGCCTTTATTAATAACTGATATATACATGAATAAAAATGGATGACGTTGAAAATAATACTATGAATTCTGTATCACTCACATGTAAACAGCTTCATTGAAGACAGTGATCAATGTTTTGCTTAGATAAATGTCTATGACTCATGGCTATTGTTTTTTTCTATGTTATTCATTTCTTTGGTAAAGAGGCACAATCGAGTTCCGACAGTTCCAATTCCCATTTTTGACTTTAACAAAATGAAAGGTCAGGCACTTTAGGGGCCTCATGGAGTTATGGTCCCGAGATACATAGCCACATAGGACACAAGGACTCTTGGAGCTTCCTTCCTCTTCAGCTGTGTTGGGAGTTTTGAACCCAGAAAAACCAGCATGCAAGTTCTTGCATGATTCTTTAGAAACAGATTCTGCAGGAGGAAGATCTGGCTTATGAAGATGTCCTGCTTGCCTCACACTGAGTAGTTCGGCCCCTGTCTGCATCTGGATCAACCTCAGACTGCATGGACCAGTCTTCTTGTCAGCTTCATAAACAACAGTGATGCAAGTTGCACCCAGGCACACAGATTGACTTCATCTTTCTCTACGTTCCCAATCACAAACAATTTGGCTTTGCCTATTGATTTTGTAGATACCATTAAAAGGAATACCATTGCTAATGTTATATCAGACCCCATTACGCTAGTGAACTGCTTCTATTTTTTTTTCTTTCATGCTGTGGCATTTCCTTTCCCCTGAAAACACTCTTTCACTCAGTCTAGCAATTAACTGCTTGAACAGTATAATAAGGAAGCAATTAAGAGGTGACAGAGAAAAATTAACACTCCATTTCACATTAAAGGCTAAGTGAGTATCCTTGCCATTGTGAGTTAAACGTGTCTTTGAAAACCTGTAGTTTGGATGTATTTTCCTTTTGAATAAGGAGCCCAGCTCCATGTTTTTTGTCTAGCATCCCAATCTGAAAATGGATGATAACTAATTGGGTGCTGTCTGCTTAAACAGGCTATATTAATTGCAGTTTGTTCTCCTCTAAGTGTCAAGGAAAACAAAATCTTTGTAATGTGTAGGCACAATGTACGGCTGCCTTCATTTGAATATGCAGGCCATGTCCTGGTGCAAATAAAGCAAACTCCTGGATGCAATGTTGCCATGGCAGGCGGCATTTGCATAATAAATAACAGCTATCATGAGACTTTCTTTATGAAGTTCTCTGTTGTGTTGTCAGCTGTAAGGGCCTCCACTAAAGCAGCCAATATTGAGGAAGTAGAGTGTGTTTTGCTTGCAAATGCAACACACTAACTGGAGTCACTGTCAAGAAGACATTATTTTAGTGTTGCTGGCTAAATGGGATGGAGTGTGTTAAATATGTACATGCAAGACACAGTGAATTGTATCAACACACAGCTACGAGATGACAAGAATATAACTTAACTCCAAGACGGTGGTTGGATTAAGTCAGGAACATGCCATTAGCTTACTTTCTGTGCCAAAGTCTTTCAGTACAATAATGGTATGCATAATTTCTCCATCTATTGCTTAAGCCTGAGTCAAACAAGTTAGAAGTTCCTCTAATTTTTCGATTATAAGGATTTGAATGCCAGTTAAAAGACAAGGGCGTCTCAATTGCTTTATCTTCCTTTGAGATCCTAGTCTCCATAAAGTAAGACTACCAAAACCTTCCCAGTGCTTACTGGGGGCTTTCGTGTAAGCACTTTGTAAGTTTACTTGAATAGGAAACTGGAAAAAGAATCAGCTGGTTTTACTACTGAGTTTAAGTTCTTCCTTTTACTATTTGTACACCGTTTGTATTCATTGTGCATTTTCTGGATCTTAGATGGATGGAAGGTTAAGTGTATGTAGGTTTGTACACCATTAACTGAAATGCGAGGACACACAGTAACAAAACCCTGTTCTACATGCTCGTAAATGGTTTGGGTTCAGATCAGGTCCCATTGTTTTGTTTCTGATGAGGTTTAGGGTGGGCTACCTCTGTAAACACAGCACCTAGCAACCCTGAGCATTGTGGATGGAAGAAACTGGAGGAAGAGGAAAGTGTCATAAGGACTTTTCCCGCAGCAAGTCATAATGGAGAAGTGTCTGCCATGTACCTGTAAGAAGAAAATACCTGCATCTCCCAAGATGGAAGAGCACCTAACGGAATTTGAAAAACAGGCATTGCTTACTTTCTCCTGTTCAACTATGCCTAGTCAACATGTCATTTTATTTGATCTAAATGTTTTCTTGTTTTTCTTTTCTTTACCAAACCACACATGACACTTACCTTTAACTCTTTTGGGGGGCTCTTCTTTTCTTAATGAAGCTCTGTGTCATGCAAAACTTGTATTAAGTGCATTTGGATATTCTTCTCTTGGTAATCAGATTTTTTTTTTTTAAAGAAATCCAACACAGATCTAAAGAGAGTAAGGAGAAAGTTGTTGTTTTTCTTCCTTTACATCTCCAAGGCTAGAAACCACAGTTACCATCCCATCGGGTTTTGTCTGTTTGTTTGTTTTGTTTTGTTTTGTTTTGTTTTGGTTTGGTTTGGTTTGGTTTGGTTTGGTTTGGTTTGCACCTGACTCTGGGCTTAAGTAACTCTGTGGACTTCATATCATTTAATACTCATAATGTCCCCAGGCTCCTGTAGGCCTGAGAAAATCCAGGCTCAGCCTGGCACCTTCTTTGACTTAGCACAAGTTACACACTTTGGCAGAGGCAGGATTTGAATATTGGGCTGTTTTCCTCAAAGATCCGGCTCTTTTCCCTACATGGTGCCCCAGGGTTAGAATTCTCAGAACGGAACCTTAATGAGAATGTTCTGAACAATGGCTAATTTAATGACTACAAGCAGCATTTCAGGGTTTCCCCTGTTGAATCAACGAAATTGGCTAGATTCATGGCTCTCGGAAAGAAAAAAATTGGACAAATCTGGAGCTGATTCTCACCTTTTTATAGCCTGATTTATAATAGCAGGAAAAAGTTAGAAAGAAGGCTGATCTAGATGGAAGCCTAGCAGATTGTCTTTTATTTTCAAATGGCAAAAAGAAAAAGAGAGGGGAATCACAGAAAGATAAAAAGAAAAAAAAACCTTTCGTGAAATTTCAACAATTCAGTTTTTACTTTGAAGAGCTCAGCAAGGTAGTCTAAGCTGTTAAAGACTATTTATTATCCCCATTCCCCCGTTAACATTTCAACATCTTAAAATTCTCTTGTTCATGTGAGAACTTTCTGTTCAGGTGTCTTTATGGAGCAATTTTCTCTAGCCAAGTTCACATCTTAAAATAATGACTTCTAATGGAAGTTGGGTAGAAGGTGGCTGCAGCATTAGCTAAAGAGCATATTCTAATAAACACTTGGGTGCTTCGGCTTTTGAAATGAAATCCTTAAAAGCAAGGCGTCTGCCGCAAATGCAGTAATAATATTTAATAATGGTGGAGAGAATAGCAAAGAGTGACCAAACAGTTGGCACTAGTGAAAAGGTTGGAGCCTTAAGATGTGTCTTCTGCCTAGCAGGGGAATTGAGTCTCAAAAAAAGAATTTCTTAAAACTTCTCTCTCTCTCTCTCTCTTTTTTTTAAACTTTGTCTTCATGGTTTCCATCATTCCTGATCTGATAGGGTGTGTGTGGGTCATGGTTTGAGAGGCATGGCCGTTTTCTTTTTCCTTCTTTTAATATTTCTTTCAAATAAGCATATTCTTCAATTTACGTCCCGGACCCACTCAGACATTTTTCAGTTATCAAAGTTTCTTTTTTCTCCCTTGATCATTGATGAAATTTTATTAGAAATAAATCACTGCAAAAATAAAATCAGTATCTCTTTATATTACTTTGATAACATCAGTACTTTAGTGAGGGTTAGTAAGAAAGTGCCATGATTTATTGTTAGGAAGCAGGTGGACAGCAACTTTATTATTAGCCACTGTTTACATAGTGTCTGTGTTCCCATCTTACCCAGAGCCAGGTTTCAGCGAATACTTTGACAAGTGATAACAACTGCTCATTTGGTACACGCCCCCTGCCCATTTAGGAACTTGCATGAGCATGCCCTGTATCTAAACAGCAATAGGATGAGTAGAACAGGAGGGGCAAAAGGAATTCTTTTTGGAATGCAATTCAGGGCATTCCTTGCCCATGTCAGGGGTCTCAAGTAGTTTTAATTTTCTTACCTTGGTGTATGTATGTATGTGTGTGTGTGTGTGTGTGTGTGTGTGTGTGTATGTGTGTGTGTGTGTGTGTGTGTGTGTGTGTGTGTGTGTGTGAGAGAGAGAGAGAGAGAGAGAGAGGGATAGAGAGAGAGAATAGTCAGAGATGCTTGCCTTGTTGCCATCAGCCTTGTTTGAGGGAGGACTGTTTGTTTGTTTGTGCTGTATATGCCAAGTTACTTGGCCTGAGTACTTCTAAGTATTCTCCAGTCTCTACATTTGTTCTTGTAGTAGGAGCACTGGGATTAGAGATGCTTACTTGCCACATAAATTCTAGGGAACCAAACTCAAGTCCTTATATTTGCATGGGCAAATACTTTACTTACTGAGCCATCTCCCCAGCCTGAGACTTCAGGTATTACTGTGTGAAATGTTCAAGGGAGAGAAAGGCCATGATTCTGTGGCACAATTGCCTGAATAAATACCAAATGACGGAAGCTGCTAGGCTCTTAACACTTCGTACCTCGTTGTCCTCAGTAGGAATGAATTTCCTGTGTGTGTAGCACTTGATTTTCTCCAGTTCGCGGTTTGCTATGTATATCAATGCAGAAAGGTGCCATGTGTCAACTCCTTTTCTTCTCTGCCTAACTTTGAAACCAGCAGCGGTCTCTTAAGGTCATCCTATTGATCAGTCTAGAAGAAAAAAATCAAGCTCTTCAAGAAATTAGTAGTATATTCCCCAAACTTCTCTGAGTCTGTCAAGCACCTTGTCGTCAGAGTACTAAGTGAATCACTTGCAGGACCTTTTCTGCCAAACTGTTTCACTGATGCTCCCCGAGACGTAAAAACACTTTGCAAACACTCCCTGTCCCAATGAGGTTGTGCAGCTAAACATTCTCTGACCATTGAAAATGTATGAAACAAAGGGACATGCCTTATATGTGTTTAGTTGCATTTTTGTTTTATGACTTGCCAAAGGATCAGCAGTCATTAAAGAAATGTAAAGCAGAAAATAGTGGTGTCAGGTCTATGAGATATGCAGCATATAACTATCTTTGTTAAAATGTGAAATGAGATTTGTTTCAAAGTCCGTGATCTTCAGACTGGCAGTCCGTAAATTCAAAGGTTTTCCACTTTCTACCCCCACCTCCCAGATCTGGATGCTTCCCTAGCTTCTGTGCTAAATTCCACACCTCGGTAGTGGTCCTTGTGCATCACGCCTCTCCAGTCACTGACAAAATGAACTGTAGTTCAGGGCAGGGTGACAGACAGTTCTTAGCATCAACTATTACGTAGATGAATGCGCTTGTAATTTAGTTCTTTAAAATATTGCAGTACAATTTATTGTGGATTACGTGGGGTGGAGAAGGGCTCGGGTCTCATTTAGATGACCAATGAGAGTTTGATCATGCGCCAGTGAGTATATAGGCAACATGAATTAGACTTGGTGTAATTTTTTTCCTTCCTTCCTTCCTTCCTTCCTTCCTTCCTTCCTTCCTTCCTTCTCCTTCTTTCTTTCTTTCTTTCTTTCTTTCTTTCTTCTTCTTCTTCTTCTTCTTCTTCTTCTTCTTCTTCTTCTTCTTCTAATTCTTCTTCTTCTTCCTCTTCTTCTCCTTCTCCTCCTCATCTTCCCCTTCCTCTTCTTCTTTCTTCTCTTCTTTCTTTTCTTGGGGGCAGGTCACAAGGGTGGAGGTGGACCTGAGAGGACTAGGAAGTGAGTGTGGTCAGGGTGCATTATGTAAAATTCCCAAATAATCAATAAAATATTATGATGAAAAAAATGATTTCTTAGGTCACACCTTCGTCAGTTAATACTAGAAAGAAAAAGGGTAGCCCTTGTAATGACTTAGTGGATAGTCACCAATCTACTTTACTATTTTGCCTTCCCCTTAACCATACTAGTTACTATCTTAAATCCCATACTATGGGCCATGTGCACAGTCTGGAGAGATTCCATGAACTTTACCTCTCTGTTTGAATATCCTAGGTGAGTTTAATTCTTTCATGTATTCTCTCTTCTAAGTACAGACTCAAAAGTTGCTCCTCATTGTGCTGGAAACATGGTTGCCCAAGCTCTATCTACCTAGTCCTCTTAAGATGGTGCCATGAGAGGAATAGGGCAGAGAAAAGAATGGTCATGCTTCTATCCCACCCTTCAGCTCCTCAAGATCTTTTCTCCCTTTGCTCTCTTTCCTGCCTGGACATTTCTCTCTTATTGCAGACGAATGTTTTCAAGTCCTCACATTTACCTACATCGTCCATAAGAGTAACTTTTGCCTACTGGTAAAAAGGAATGTAATTACATCTCACATATAATTGAAAACTGGATTGTTCATTACACATCTGCAAACCTCAATCAGTTGTTTGTAATTTGCCTTTGGATGTCACACCAGCACCTTGCTGGAGACCTGTATAAAATGTGAACATTATTTACCTTGTCTTCTTTCTAGTGATGCTTTGTTTAATTATGTAATCATTGGACTGGTATCAGATATTTAACATGCTAATTCTGATGCTTTCAGTAAAGCCTCATGGGGAGCTGAAGCAAAATTAAATATATGAGGAGTGGAGACTTCAAATAAAAATAAGAATAGCTGACAGTATGAGTCACTTTTTGTCACTGTGTCAAAACATCTAAGCAAATAACTTAAGGAACTTTGGCTTATGGTTTCTGAGGCATCAGTGCATGGCCACTTGACCTCATTGCTTTAGAGTCCATGCATGATGAGGCAGGATGCATGGCAGGAAACATGCAGCAGAGCAAACCAGCTTATGTCATGGCAGACAGGACTCACAGAGACAGTCAGATAAAGATCAAAGACAAAATATTCCCTTCAAAGGCATGCTATGAGTAACCTACTTCCTCTGGCTAGGCCCTATCCCCTATAGTTTATTCAGTTATAAGTTCATCAATGGTTATCAACTAGTGAAATGACAGAGCTTGTGATGCATTCGCTTCTGAACAACACTACCAGCCTGGAACCGAGGCTTCCACACAGTGACCCTTGGGGAGAAGCATTTAAATCACAACCCTGACGTCCTCTGAGTACTTGCAGAACCCTGCAGTTTTTTATGACAGAGCTTGAGAATATAATAACATTTAGACTTGGATGACCCTTAGAGATCACCTAGTTTAACAGTTCAGTTTTGTACATAGGGAAATTGAGGACCAGAACATGAAAGAAATTCACCTTGGGTTGTATACTAGTCAGTGGCAAAGAAAGCATAATACTCCCAGATACTAATTTCTCTCTGTGGGAATAGAGGGGCCTTCCTCTGTATGCTGCAAAGAGATGGAGGAAGCATAAGCACCTGATACAGCTAAAAGCTAGCATTTAAGTTGTGGTTTACCTTACACAATTCACTTTAACATGCATATTGCCCTAATACAGCAAAAACAATGAGCATAAAAGGAACAAACTGTGAATAGCAGGTTTGGTGCTCACTGTTATGAGCACTTGCTTCTGTATAAAAGTGTTTCTTTTGATTTGTGACCCCAGATCAAATCCAGAAGCGCAGCATGTGTCAGTTCACACTGTGTCATGTGACACCCAGCTACTTAATCTAACCTGACGCAGAGCGACATTTCCATTGCACTGCATTGCAACAGAAGGAAATAACACTCTCTTTCACAAGTGGGTAATTATCTCTGCCAGCTGATATTGTTTTGCTATTTGCAGGTAGAAATGGAAAGCAGGTATGATCTTGAGAGCACATCCTTCAAAGAAATACCTACTGGGGTAAGGGATTTGTGGGAAGCCTATTTGATAGGGTTACATGAGTTCACGCACCAGGAATGAAAGAAAATATCATGTTTAAAGAAAAATGTATGCGTACTTTGAGAAGTAGTCAGCCTGGAAAGCAACGTACGGAAACTTACACAGGAAACAGTCTCAATGAAGTGTGATAGCCACTGTAAGCTGAGAGGAACCCCTTGAAAGTCTAAGTCTTCCATACAGAAAGAGCCATTAAGAAGTTACTACAAGAAAGAGGATAAATGATTTCACAGAAAAAAAAACTATCCACAATATTGTTAACACACACTTTCTTGCCAAGCACTATTCTAATCTCTTTATTGGTTTCAAGACTTATTCTTCACAATTCCCATGTAAACTTCCTATTAATATATTCACTTTACTGGAATATTTATTTGCTGGAAATGCCATACTAAAGTACCATAAACTAGGTGGCTTAAACAAACAAACAAAAAAAAGTACTATCTTGTAGTTTGGGAGTCTAGGAGTCTGAGAGCAAGGGGTGTGTCTCCTAGACAGCTCTCCTAGCAACTTTCCAGACATTCTTTCTCTATCTTCTCATATTGTCTTCTTTCTATGAATATCTGTTTCTGAACACAAATTTCTCCTCTGTATAAGAACATCAGTGCTATTGAATTAGGACCCACTATACTTTTGACTTAGTCCCTTTTGTAAGACTCTTTCTCCAAATACTGTCCAAGGTTCTGAAGGCCAAGACTATGCTGTGTGAATCTTGGGATGGAGAAGCAATTCAACCCATGAGATCATACTACATAATGAGACTCATTGATAAGAAAGAGAGTCTTTTCTAACCTGCCACTTTAAGGCAGCTCTCAATTTTTGACATCAATAGGAAAAATAAAGTCTAGACTTGGAGGGGAGAATGTCTTCTCCTGAGATGAGAACCTCAGGAGTTTTAATTATTCCCCTACTTGATTTGCATGTTGCCAGTCTTAAAGCTATCTGGGGGATGGTACTAAATATTAAATAAAATAGTACCAAAATAATTGTTTCCCCTCGAGTTCCAAGAACAGGATCTTACACGTAACAAATGTGTATAATTTACATGAATGTTGGTTGGATGAAATTGAAACATAGTTTCTCATCAAAGGATCTAAGGATGTGTTGAAAAAACTTAATTGTGTCTATTTTTGTAAATAGACTGACTTACATTTTTAATTACATGCTATGATAGTGTAGTAGGGTAAACACAACAACTCAACATGCTTATATTGAGAAGGTTCTTGCTTAAATAACTCATATTAGAATCTGGGCCAAGTTATGAGCCACAATAACTACTTGCATTTAAATTCATGAGTTAGGCCTGGACTGGACATTTGTCATGCTGTAAGAACATCTTCCAGAAAGAAGAGTGCAGACTGGTTGTGACATAGCTACAAGTGTATGGACAATGGCTCACAGGAATTCCTTTGCTTAAACCAATGATTAAGTGATTCTCAAGCAGCTGAGAGCATAGGGGGATAGAGGCGGAATAATGGGTGGGTCGTCAACATCCTCTATTGAACATTGCAAATCATACCCACATCTGGGTATGTTCTATTCTTTGAGGACATAGCCTATTTCTTTCAGAAAATGACCTCAGAATTCTGATAGTAGGAGCTGTGTCTAAGAGCTCATATGTATAAACTGAAAACTTCCCATGTTCTGATACCAATATCACTCTTGATCCGTCATTGAGAAGAAGTGGTATAAATTAAGATGATCTGTGAATTCTAGACCAACAAGTTATTCATTTTGATTCATCCATAAGTAGCTACAAGCAAGATAGGTACATATATTTGTGTGGGTTGTCTAATGCATGAGTATTCCAGGCTGTGGTGATGAATGGAAACTGAGATCCAGTCCAGGTTCATTTTTGGGGTTATATCTATATTTGTTGATCCCCAAACTAATATGGTGGAACTCACCTCTAAGAGAAATTATCAAGGTTCTCATGTTTGTTTACAATTTCTGTATTTCTAGAAATTATGTGAAGTTCAACAGCTTGTCATCACGGTGCCTTGAAATTCCCCCAGTAAAGGGTATGTTTTCAGTGGACCTAAATATGCATTAGTCCTATGTTAAACTTTGAGAATCAGACACGGGTAGAAGTGTTCTTGCTCTCAAAGACCTTTTAGAGCAACAAAGAAAGCAGAAAAGTAATTCTGCCATCCCAGGAATTTCTTTGCATGCACATGAATGGGTATGAGGATAGATGTACAAACATGAATTTTGGAGAAAAGACTATGAAACATGCAGAGAGGAGGGAAAATTGAGTTTTGAGGTGAGCAGCTCAAATAACCTTTCAAATATGCAGGCAAATAAGGAGGGGGCTTTTGAGGTAAAAATATTGTCTAAAGTATAACACGAGAATCAATCTTTCTCTCTCTCTCTCTCTCTCTCTCTCTCTCTCTCTCTCTCTCTCTCTCCCCCCCCCCCGGGTGTGTGTGGGGGGGGTGCTGTGAGAAATGATGTTGAGGGTCAAAATTGGAGAGGCACTAAGACAATAAGGGTGAGAGGGTGATTGATGGGGAACCTACTGCAGGCTTCTTTCTAACAGGGAGGGAAACTCTCTTATACTGCTGCTCTATAGAGGATGCTTATAATGGGGCAAGGCCTGAAAGGAACAAGAAGGCTTAGAGGACTATTAGAGTCTTCCACACTACAGATTGACAGATGCTCACAGCTTTAGAGGAGTCAGCTCATGGCTAAATCTAGGTTGCAAATTGTTTTTGTTGATAATGTTTGGTTAAAACAGGAGCTTGTTCAGCCTTTAAGGATTGCTAGGGATTGCTTTCATGTACAATACCAGAGTAGAGAAGTTGTTATAGAAAATAAACTACTCACTGCCTGGCCTTCACAGAAGGAATTTGCTAACCTATAGGCTATGGCAATGACTGGATATGAAAAGAAGTGGAAAATTCTGGTATGATATATTTCCCATCTTTATTTGTCATTCACTAAAACCTTCAACCATATAACAGAAGCATATACTGCATGCAATCATCTAAATTTAGGATTTGTTAGTATTTTGCCCTGTATATCCTGCCTAATTTTTCCCTGAATTATATGAACTACAGGTACTTAACCTGAAGACACATCTATCTGATTAAAAACTTAATAACTTGTATGCTTTTGAAGCTAACAAATTAATATAAATTCAACAACATTAAGAGGAATCATTTTTTCAATTTTCTTATTTTCACTAATGCTTTTCTTAGCTTGTTTATTCAAACATGGTTAAAGATTTCGCTTAAAGAATAACCTTTATAGAGTTTTTACTGGTCCTTTTTGTTGGAATCATATCACAAGTAACCTCCAATAATTATTTCCTTGAAAATGCTTACCAACCTGAAGAAGTCTGCATTATTACCCATTTTACTTAATATATAAGACACACACACACACGTGCGCGCACCACTATTCAGAAAAATTACTTTGCCTAAATTACACATCTGTAAATAACAGATCTGGCCTGGAATTTGGTACTTTTATTTCTATGATCCTTTATATGATCTGACTTAAAAGACATGGTGCTACATTGTGAGTTGTGGAGGAGAGGGCGCTGATCAAGAACAAAGAGTCTATAGTTTTGGGCCAGAGAGCTGAGATCTATTTACTAATAGAGGAAATATGAAAAGGAATAAGTTTTTGGTTTATCAACAGTTCAGTTTTGAAGCTTTTGAATGCCATGTGCTGATGTGACATAAATACAAGTTTTAGACAAAGCTCTGTAAGAGGGGCAAAATGTCAAGGAATTGTATGAAGGCAAGGTTAGAGGCCAGAGACTAGGTAGTATGTTAGAATTGTGGAATGTGGAGAGCCATGTTAGCTCTGATCCATTGCTGTTGGGAGGGCACTTCGGCTCCATTTGAAGAGGTTAAGAACAGTGAGGGAAGACAATCAAAGGGAGGCTAGAGTGCCCAGGACATACATGTAAGGCGGAGGACAATGGAGAGGGATGGACAAGTTTTAATGGAGGCCATTTATATTTTTCCAAATTCACACTGATTTCTCTATGGCAAGCACATAATTGGTCAGGAGTGGAAGCAGAGACAACTATTCAAGAAAGGATTTCACTGCTCCAGATGAGAAAAGTCAAGTGTCTTAACTATAGCAGAAGATGAGTTGGTACTATAGAAAGTAGTGAAGCTAATTTAACAAGGTGGCTACATTCTAAAGAAAGGTTTATTTATTTATGTATTTTATGTACACGAGTACTCTATTTGCACGTGTGCCTGCATGACAGAAGAGGTCATCAGATCCCATTACAGATGACTGTGAGTCACCACATGGTTGCTGGGAATTGAATTTAGGACCTCTGGAAGAGCAGACCACTCTTAACCACTAAGTCATCTCTCTAGCCCAACTCAAGATGGCTGTAATTGAGACACTCATCTCATTGCTAGCTCTGCCCCATTCATTCTTGGTAGGCTTGCAGCTTCTTTGAACAATAAAATACGGGAGAAAAGACACTATTGAGTACGTAGTCATCTTCTTGTCTGGACCAGTGGCCCTTGGAGCTCTAAGATGTTGTGTAAGAAGGCAAATTACCCAGATATCTGTATAGTGGAGAGGGTCCAGATAGCTGTTCCTGAGGAAAGTCTCAGCTGAAGCCACTTCTGCATAAACCATATAGCTGATAAAACCATCTTAGCAGCAGATCTTTCCAGCAAAGGTATTTAAGCCAGGCCGCTCTTGCCACTGCACCAGTCACTTGTGATGTTTCTCCGAAAGTCTCCAGCTGTTCAGAAGAAGAAATGTGCTGAAAATGTAGGAACATAAGGAAAGGTTTGTTTAATGTCACCAGGTATAAGATGACTTTGCAGGACAGCCATTGAGAATCAGAATTAGACTGATTGTAGAAACATATAGGATACAGTGTTTGCCTTCAAAGATCCCAAGAGTTTACATTCTAAGGAAAGACAGGAGAAAAGCAACCAGAAAAATGAAAGACAAAACAAACAAAAGCAAAACCAGAAAAATGTTAATAATTGTTTCAGAAATGTACTATGAAAATGTGAGCAAAATCAGTTTCTAATAGTGATGGCTAACTTTATCCAAATGCTCCTATAGTGTTTCCATATTAAATGAAAAAACCGTATACATGTGTGAAGCACTACAGGCCTATGGGACAGAAAAACACACTGAGCCCATTTTTAGATGAGAAAATTAAGACAGCCACAAATATTAATATTTCAACTCTCAAGATTTTGATTTTGAGCATGTAAATTGGATTTCCGAAATCCTTGCCTAGTACCTGTAAGACATAGCACTTCATTTAATTACAGATTGAAGATTGGAGAAGCTGAGAGCATGAACCATACAAGTTATCTTTCTTCTTCAGGAAATATGATTGGTTTTTCAATGGCAAGAGAACCATAGCAAAAATTAATGTTCCTTATAATCTTATAAATGACAGCAAGTACACCCTTTCTTTTCTGCTACAGTGATTTCCTCTTCACATTTTTGTTTTGGTTTAGATTTCCTATTTGTGTTCAAAGCAAAATTCATCTGGCAGCTGTATTTCTACACTCATGGAAAAAAAGAATTGAGTGTTCTCTGAGACCAGTATCCCACAGCGACAAAGCAGCAGCAGCATCTTGTGGATTGTAAAGAGAAAGGCACTTTGGGATTTTTCTATGCTCCGTCCTTTTCGACAGATAATGCGCAGCATAATGAGCCTGCCTTCTTGGAGCGCTTCGTCCTTGTCTTGAACTTGATTGCATTCTTGACCTAAAGATATTGCTTGCTGTGGATGGGCAGACTTGCTGCTTTCCTTTCACGGTGACCCAGCAGCCTTCATTTATTAATTTGCATTTCCTAGGACACTCCAGCCAGAAAACATTCTTAACTCTATTGCTCCCTTTGCACCTGTGATTGGAGCCTCACGTTTGCTTGTGTGATAAGCTTCCTCTCTTTCCTCATCAGCCCATATCTCCGTACAAACCTGCCCCCAGCCCCCGCCCTCAGCTTCCCAACTCATCCCGGAGAGGGACATGTTACTTGTCTTTGAGACTATGTATCTTCTGGTGCTCCTGCTTTGAGTGTGCTACATCACTTTAAAAATCTAGTTAACTCACCTCCATTGTCAGCTGTCTATAATCTTGCCTCAAACAACAACTGCAAAAACAAAGAATATGTCTCCTGAGTCTTGGGAAGTATAATGCTATTTTTTTTCTACTTCATGCTGTACATTTCCTTAGATCTCTTCCAGTAGACCTCACTTTCTTATAACGTCTCACCAGCTTCCCGCAACCCTTGAAACTTTCTACTTCACACTCTTTTCTTCCTTGCAAATCTCAGACTCTGCCGAAGCCCGACTCTCCTAGTTCAATGCTCCAGCCTCCAGCAGTTCCTTTCCTTTATCCTGTTTCCAGACACCCCGACTTGTGCCCGAGCCCAGAGACTTCTGTCTAGGTCCTCTATAGAAAATAACAACTGGATAGTTTTCATGGAGTTCTTTCTTCTGTCTCAACTTATATTGAACATATTTAAAGCATGAAGCATGATCCTCCCTTAAAGGTATTCCCTTTCCTGACCATGACTGTGCTTTGGGGTTGCCTCTGGCTTCTCCTTTCTGTCACCAATTATGTGCTTGAGGCACAGAAATCCACACTAATATTAGCATAAGAAAAAGTAATTAGGAGTGCACACCTGCCACATATACACATAAATCACATAGTGCGTTCTCGGAACCAAATCTGAGTGATTTTTGGATTATTTATTGATTGAGCACAATACATGCTCAGCCTCAGCTCGCCGAGAGTATACATTAACAGCCCTTTTTGGAGTTATTGCCTGGCATTCTAATAGAGGTTACATTGTGGAGCAGCCATCTTATTTAATAGCATAAAATTTGGGATACTCCTTTCTTCTCACCCAGAAGAAAGCAATGTTCAAGCCCAGTTAATTGATGTGTTTTGATCAAGAAGAAGCCAAGGTTAGCACGAGGCTTATTTCCACAGTGACTAAGTGGAAGAGTCAACACATCAGTCTTTTTGAGCCCACCACAGAACTCTCATTTCCATTCTTCTATCCCACAACTGACACCCTAAATAGCTCAGATTCAAATGCAAATGCAAACACAAGAATCCAGACACACTTTGAAATCAATAACATCGTTTTGTCAGGCAATTCATTTAGTATTTCTTAAAAAAAAAAAAAAAAAAACAGTGAAGTTTAAAAATCAAGGGAGTTGAAAGCTTGCTTTCCTGTTCCTTGAGTTTTAATGAGCCTATGCCTCACTCTGGGACAGAGAAGCCCTCATTATAACTTGTCAATAAAGCATTAGCACCCAAGATGGACGGAGCTCCATCATTCAGGCTAATTTTCTTTCCTTTTTTCCCCATCTGGACATAGTTGAAAAGTCTTCCAATGGGAAACCTAGCCATTTATTTGAACTCCTTTCTAAATCATAGACTTAGCTACTTAAGAATAGCATACGACTCTCATCATGTCAGTAAAGACATTTCAGGCTAAGACATTTTATGCTGGGATATTATGTGCTCATAACCCTGATGCTGCCTGTCCTCTCTCCCAAATAAACTCCACATGACTGTGCTAAGAGGTAAAAAGAGCCCAGAGAGAGGGCATTCTTTACTGCCTGATCACTTTTGTCCTTCCCTCTCGCACTCATACTTTGCAGTCGCCTGAAAATGGGAAAATCAGAGACAGCTTTCTATTTTGAGAGGGTGCTTTGGAGCTGAGTATGAGTGTGGGGCTGGCGGGGAGAGCAATGCACCTGGACTTTTGTATTACAACATCTGTTTCATTTGATACCACTGCCCTTGAAATCATGGGCAAATGTGAGACAAAGCAGAGTGCTAGTTACACTGTGTGCCTTGGCTATGTCTGGTAAGGTGGTTTCACATACCGTTATATTACAGAGGTTACTTCTCATTGCTTTGAGTTACTAAATCTCATTGATCATTATATATTTCTATGATGGAAGATTTTAGAAAAGGTATGTCTACCCCTCCTCATCCCAATTTGCTGTATAGTCCTAGATTCAGTCTAATCTAGTAGAGGCAATAGCCATGCAATCGATGGTCTAACTGGGCCCCAGTAGTAAGATTCAGTCTCTTTAGGTGGATCTGGTCATTTCTATAGTAGTGCAATAGAATCAGAAGTAGAGATATTCATGGTTTTTCAGATTCTATCAAATTCATGGCCTAGGAAACTCTATAAATGTATCCACTTAGCAAGTAAGTATTTAATTCCCTGACCCTTGTTATGAACAAGTGCTACACGTCAGACACTGCATTTGGCAACTGGTGCATAAAGGAGAATGTACAAACCCCTAGCTTTAGGAAGACAAACAGAAAATATGCAAATTGTATTAATTTTTCAAATAGGAAATGAAAAAATAAAAGAAGTGCTAAGGGGAATGACTAAGAATTCTTGGATGTCTTGACTAAAATAATTTTCTGTTCCCTTTGTCTATACGAATTGTACATAATTGCATATGTTAGGGCTCACAAGTGATGGCCAAAGTGTAGCACATTGCCATATTAAACGTTTTGAACAGAAGGCGATTGGAAGGCTTCAGAGGTAGCCTCAGAATTGAGTCATTCATAGGAAGTAGAGTTACCTACCATTCCCCAGTGTGCATCACAGAGAGTAGTTGTACTTGACTTTTCCTTTCTTTTCTGTCTAGGAGCTGGCCATAAAACAGTTGCCTTATCTACTTTATATGATGACAGATCTTAGGACCTTCATAAGAGTGGGCCCTACATTGTACACAGAAATGAAAAAAGGCGAAACAGATAGGCCTGGCCAGTTTTCCTTCTTCAGTTCATTAGCATTAAGCCAAATTTTTTTTAAAAAAAAAAATCAAATTCCATGTTTACATAACTTTGTATCCTTCACTAAATATAAGTGTAAAAATACAGTTACCTCCCCCGGGATCTTTATGTCTTCATTTGCTTGGGCATTTGTGTGTGGGCATGCTCATAGTGTGTATGTCTGTGGAGGCCTGTGAAGGTATACCCTACAAAGTGTATATGTTTGTGCACAGAGCCCAGAGGATTAGCACTGGGTGTGTTTCTCAATCACCCTTACCTTCTTTTTTGAGGCAAGTTCCCTCCGTGAACCCAGAGCTCACTAATTCAGCTATATGAGATGGCCAGAAGACTTCTGGTTCTACTAGTCACCACCTTCCTACTGGGTGGGACTACAGGCATGCACCACCATATCAGAATTTTTACATACATGCTGGGAATCCAAACTCAGGACTGCATGCTTTGGTGGTAAGCACTTGATCAACTTAGCTATCTTATTGTTTCTTTATTTCTGAAAATGTTTATAACATGTAGAACCTTGATTTAATCAATGCATCATACATTTTCTCTTATTAACCTATCATTTGTTCTAGGGACATTTGGTTGGGTTCCTTTCGATGGATGATGAGAGATATCACACTTTTCTAACATTGCATAAGTCAGATCACTTTGCAAGGACGTGTCTTTGTAACAGACATCACTGCATAACAAAGTGCTTATGTATTTAATGTCAACATTTTTTGCTTAATCATACAGTACTTGCCACCACAAAATTTGATTACATTTATCAGAGTTGGAGAGTGTATTTGATCGCAAAAGACTCCAAATTCAGCAAGGTCCTCTCTGTTAGTTAGCTTTGAAACACCATTCTGGCAAGATACTTTCTTGGCTTGGGGCTTTCTGATTTGCTTCATTCTAGAAGCAATGGGTTTTCTAGTTAAACCAGTCTGTGTTAAAATTCTGAGTCAGATTCTTGCTAGTGTTCAGCCATGACGACATTACTTACTTTATTAAATATTTTGAAATCTGAAAAACAGGGGAAAAAACCCTGAATTCCCAAGAATATCTTGAAATTTAAAGTGACTAATACAAATGAAGGGTCTAAATAATGCCCAAGGAACAATAAATAATCAAATTTCAGAGATTCCTTTTTATCATATTCACTCTCTGCTTAAGAAAACATGCAAATGAAAATACCCAGGTTCTTGTCCTACCTATGAAACTCGCCCCGTAATTTTATGGGAGCTGCTAGAGCCTACATTTCCACCTGAACAGTAATGACAATTACCTACAAGACTTTGAATATTCCTTTCTCCTCTATGGTTGACTTAGCTGCTTGGAATGACTTTGTGAGCTCTTGGGCATGACAGTCACTATGGATGTCCCGCAGGGTCTAGACGCACCCTACTTCCTGTGCAGTATCAAGATAATGCTGTGCTTCCAAAAAGGGGTTCTAAAGGCTGTAAAAATGATGTCCCAGAAGGTCTGGTAACGATTTGTTACCCAGAGTTTTAAATGGAATATGTAACTGCTGAGGAGGCAAAGTCTTCTATTAACCCCATAGGGGTTCTCTTAACTATGTAGAACTAAAGAGATTGTCAGTCAAAAGAGATCTTAATTCTAGGGTTTATTCAGTTATGCTTCTTTTTTTTTTTTTCCTCGCAAAGACACTGAAATAAAAAAGAAAAGATCAAGCATCTTGCCATTACTGCTCAAAATTTCTGTGAACTTGTTAACCCTGTGGTATTCTCAGAAGCATTTGAAGTGCTCATTACAAAACTACCTTGAACATAAGCACTTCAAAACTCCTTAAAGGCATCATAAAATCACACACAATTTCAGTTATTTTTCTGCAAAAATGCATCATGTCAGATATGAGTCAAATTAACTAGTGCATTCTACTAGCCACAGAGGCTCGCACCCCCAGCACTCCTCTCTGTTTCCAGGGCTCTTTAATGCTGTTTGCATTTTCATGATGTCTGAGGGAAAGGGTCTCATGCATTAGGGATCTATTACACCAAATTCCCCTGGCTGGGTCTTTGTATTTTTCAGGATAAAAGTGAGCAGATATTCTTTTGGCTTTTCCTGAAACAAGCAAGAATCAAGAGCAGGATAAGATCTGTGAACTCCTATGGGATTTTTTTTACTCATACTTTCAAAATTCCACCCACAAAGATCACCTCTATACAGTACTATCTGGGCAGATGCACAGAGTGAAAAAGCAACTGACTGGTTATGCTAGAAGAGTTGTCCAAAATGCTGCCACAGTCTCCCTATATCAGCTCTGAGATCTTCAGTGGATGCCTAAAATCCTGGGTAATACCAAACCCTCTATAAACTGTTCTCCTCCCTATACATAGGCATTTGCTATTTCTGTCACTATTGTGACAGAATACATGACAGAACAATGGGAGAAAAGAAGGATTTTATTGGCTCATGATTTAAGCATTCTTTATCAACAGGAGTGTGAGATGGCTGGCCACTTCACGGCAGCAGAAAAAGAAGTAGTAAAGAACAAGATCAAAAGTGGGGCTGGGTCCCTTATCAATGGTCCACCCCTAGTGGACCACCTCCACCAAATAGGCCCCACCTCCTTAAAGGTTCTGTAACCTTTCCACAGAACCATGTGATAAAGGCCATGTAGAAACACATGTGCTTTTCAGGGGCATTTTAGATTTAAACTATAGTAACATTTATATGAGTTATACCTATGATAAAGTTTGCTTTATAAATTAATCATGGTAAAAGATTAAGAAATTACTACTAATAAATTACAACTATTAAGAAAATGTGTGCTAATAAAACTACATCAATATGGTCTCTTTCTCTCAAAATATCTCACTGAATTCTTTACTCTTTTTCTTCTCTTTCTCGTCCTTCTCTTTCTTCTGCTACTTTGCTTCTCTTTCTCCTTCCTTCTCCATCTCCTCTTTCTCCATCTCCTTCTCCTTCCTCCTCCCCCTCCCCCTCTCCTCCTCCTCCTCTTCTTCTTCTTCCTCTCCTCCTCTTCTTGGTATGATATCATATGACCCCATCTGTGCATGATTAAATGAAGTGAGGTGAGTAATAAGGGCATTGTGATATTGCCTTAGGCTACCACATGAGAGCCACTGGCACACAGGACTTTCCAGAGTGTGACAGTTGATCCGATAACTGAAAAAAAAACTACTAAGGGGTAGGTGGCCTAGTGTGTATACTGTGAACATGTTGAGTCAAGAGATTAGTTCCTTCCTTGATGAACTGAAGAGCAAGAGTGAGATCTCATCATACTACTGTTATGGTTTGAGTATAAAACGTTCCCCCACAGGTTTATGTGTCTGACCATTTGGCTTTCTCTTCATAGTGCTATTTTAGAAAGCTGTAGTAATTGTAGGAGGTAGGGACTAGTGAAAGGAGTAGATAGTTGAGCAGTGAAAATCAAAGGTGTTATACCTGGCCTTAATTCTGGCATTCTCTCTCTCTGTCTCTCTGTCTCTGTCTCTGTCTCTCTCTGTCTCTCTCTCTCTCTCTGTCTCTCTCTGTCTCTCTCTCTCTCTCTGTCTGTCTCTCTCTCTCTCTCTCTCTCTCTCTCGTGTGTGCATTGTATGAATATCTACCCCATCTCTCTCTGTTTTCAATGGCCAATATAGGAGGAGCCACATGCTGTTACTACCATGAATTCTACCATGCTTTCTCTGATGTGATAGACTATACCTAACAAACTGTGAATCAAAATAAATTCTCCCTTTCAAATTGCTATGTGTTGATTATTTAGTCGTGGTTATAAGGAGAGTAACTTATGACCCAGAATTACTCAATCTGTATCTCATGATTTCTTTCTGTCTTTTTGTCTCTGTGTCTCTGTCTGTCTCTGTGTCTGTGTGTCTGTGTCTGTGTCTCCTCTCTCTCTCTTGAGTTTTCCAGGCAATGTGTTTTGGGACATTCATTGACTACAAGTAATTGACACCATAGAAAGTGACAGTATAGGTGCACATGGATCATTGTAGTTTACAATAGGTTGTTACCAGTCTGTGAGTATACGTTCAGTCTGACTGAATTCAAGTTGGATTTGTTTTTCTTCTAACCAACAACTATGCTATGATGCTGTGACAGTACTGGCTAATTTTTTATTACCAACTCGAAAACAATATAGTTAGTTGGAAAGAAAGAACCTCAAGTGAGGAATTACTTAGATCAGATTGGCTTGTGGGCACATCTGTGGGGTGTTGCCTCAGTTGTTGGTGGGTATAGCAGAAGTCAGCCTACTTGGGAAAGTATCATTCCTAGTCAGGTAGTTATGAGCCGTATGAAAGAGCTAGCTGAGTATAAGCCAGGGAGCAAGCAAGGAAACAAGTCAGCAAGCAACATTTCTTCATAGTTTCTGCTTCATTCTCCTGCCTTGTGTTCCTGCTAAGGTTGCCCTCAATAATGGAATGTAGCCTACAAGATTAAATAAAGCCTTTACTCCTCTAAATTGCTCCTGCTTTGAGTGTTTTATCACAGCAACAGAAAGTAAACTAGAAGAGAAGTTGGTGCCACAGAGAAGGTGTTGCTGTGATAGACCTGATCATAGATTGGAATGGGTATTGATTTTCCCAGGGCTTAATGGTTTATTCTGTGAGATTTTGAAAGAAATGCGTGTTTAAATAAATGCAGACAATGGGTGATACTAAATAGATGGAGACAATGCTTGTGGTATTTCAGAAAGAAGAAAAGACTCTTTTTGGGGTATTTTATTAAATTGTGGCTTAATAATACGTAGAAGTGAAATCTTCTATGTTTGACTGGGACAATGCATTTGTGAAGAGAAATAATTCATGAGTAATAGGAGACCAGAATCATGGAAGCAAAATGTTCTGGGGAATATTTTTTGGGGTCAGCACATGCTGTGCTCCAAATAGGGCCATTGCTGAATCTCATGTTGGCACTGATTTTGGTGAATTATATGTGATTCTCCCACATACTACTGGATTTGAAGGCTTGAGAGGGCCATGGAGAACAAATGAAGTTTGGTTCCATGTGGCAGGGTTTGAGTCCTTACAAAGAGGCACTGAATGTCTACTGGTGAAGATGAAGCCTCAGTTGCAGTATAGACTCCATAATCGAAGGAGTAATGGAAAGAAGCTCAGATTTGGCACTGTATGACAGGGTTGGAGTCAAGAGAAACTATTTGTATAGATGCAACCCTCAGATGATGTGGATGCTGTAGAATGATGGAGATGCCAGTACTATGGGGTATCTACCAAGGACAGCAGCAGATGTGAAGCAGAACTAGCATGAATCTACTAGACAAGCTGTATACATTGAAGATGGCAGAATTGAAGAGGTGCAATTCCACAAGCCATTTAGCGCCCAGAAGATCATGAGTTAGTCTAAGATGTCAGAAACTGAGATTTTTATACTGTTGGATTTTGGTTTTGCTTAGATTTGATTGTAACTGTACCCTGGTTCTTCCTTTTTGGAGTAAGAGAGCATTATTATACTTGTTTTGTTATTTCTATTTCGTAGGGTCAAGAGTTTTAAAGAGACACTAAACTTTTAAAGGCTTGTAACTTTGAAAGATTTTTTTGTGACTTTCAAAGTTGTAAGCTGTTTTCTGTAATACTATTAACACAGAATCTTGGAGACAAACAAAATATTATAGTTTAATAGTGATATCTTTATGTGATAGTGTCAAGATGACAAAGGTTAGATTGTGCTAAATAATTTTTATTGTTGAAGTTTCTCAAACTAGGAAAGAAGTTTCTCACAAGGGAAGAAGTAACCTTGATGGAGAAATTGCTTAGATCAGATTGGCCTGTGGCATGTTTTTTGGGGCATACTCTTGATTTCTGGTTGATGCTGCAGAGTCTATCCCACCGTGAGCAGTACCATACCTAGGCAGGTAGGTATGGGCTGCATAAAAATTCTAGCTGAGCATGAGATAGGGAGCACATACTAAGCACCATTCTTCTATAGGCTATGCTTGGTTCCTTCCTTACAGTTTCTGCCTTGAGTTCCTGCTCTGAGTTTCCTCAATGATGAACTGTGACCTTAAAGTGTAAGGCAAAATAAATCCTTTTCTGCCCAAGTTGCTTTTGGTTGCTGTGTTTATTACAGCTACAGAAATCGAGCTAGTATAGTAACTGAATTCTTCTCAAAGCCTCCTGAGTTGAGCTGTGCTACCATCCCTCTCTAGTCACATAGCTTACATGCATCCTTCATATCTTAAGGGGTCCCACCTTTATTTATAAAATAATTTCACACAGTGTAAATACTACTTAAGTGTCACTTCCGTAGGATTTTCTCTCCAAGAATGCAGCTTAACTGATGCTCTGTGCTAGCAATACACCCAATCCTTTCTTCAAACAGCTGTTATCATACTGCTGTAATGAAATCCTTTTGGTCATCTTTTCTACTTGACATGCAAACACTCTGAAACTAAGAATGTGGTCTCTGCAGCTTGCTGTTGTGCCATCGATGTCTAGTATAATGTGATATCCATTTCATTGATGAAATGAATATTTTGGTTGGCTAATTGCCTACAATTTTTTTATCCTGAAAAATATACACTTAGCTTCATCAAATATCACAATTTTTGTCAGATAATTACTTGTGTATCTAAATATTATGCAAAATAATATATGTAAAAAATTTGGTCTTTGGGGGCCTTTGTGTACTAATTACATCACTAAGATTGTGCAGTAAAAATATTTAATTTTTTTTGTTTGTTTGTTTCAGACAGGGTCTCACTTTTAGTACAGGCTAGCCTCAAACTGGTGAATCTTTTAGCTTAGTCTCCCGAGTACTGAAATTACAGGTGTGTGCTATCATACACCATACTGAAATTTTCATTCATTGTGTATTTCAGGGCTCCATCGGGGTAACTGTAATGTCCATAAATTGGTCTTGTATGTAGTATACAGTCAGTCTATCTTGCCATGAAACTCATAGAAATTAGCCATGAAATGCCATTTCCCTACAGAAGCAGTGGATATGAACATTAGCAGAGTCTCTACTTTATTACTGTGAACCCTTCGTGCCACTCGATAAATATAAAGATGCTTGTAGCTGTATGAAGATTAAAGCCTATTAGTTATTGATTTTGTTGCTTTGGGCCTTTTTAGAATGAAGATACACTGAACATAGCCCCACATTTCAGGAATAAATATATCTACTCAAAAATTGTTTGGTATACTTGTGCTCATAAATATTAGGAAAATGTGTAATATTAGTTTAATGAAATGTAAAAGTAAAAAGAAAACAAATTGTAATCTCCAAACCATATAATTTTCTATCTGAATCATTCCACATAAAGGAATATATCTGTATCATGAACCCTACACAATTGTACCACCAGTCCTGAACTCCTCTATCTATTGGTGTTCAGTTGTATCTTTTGATATTATAACCATCTTTCCCTTAAATGTATCCACACAGGCAATAAATCCACTCAAAGATCACCAGTAAAGAGTAAGTCAGTTCTAGAAAGGAACACTGAGATTTCCTAACTCAGTGGATTTTAGCCTTTACCACACCTTAAAATCACACAGGAGAGTTCATAGAAAATTCACAAATCTGGGTTCTCAAATAAAGTCAATTAAATCTAAATCTCCATGTTAGAGGGACAGACTGGACAATAGAATATTTTCTTATGCCATGAAAGCAAAATTGATAGCCACATTGCCCAAAGTACAGGATGGCTAGACCATAGAAGGCAAGGGTTAATGATGGGAGCAAGGGAGAAAAGACTAGAAACATTGAGAAAACCTCTGGTAGGTTCTTCTAATCCCTGTCAAGGAGTATCACCTCTGTTCTAGTATCTAGTCAAATAGTAATCAAGAAGTAATATCCATTCAAGACATTAAAGTTGCTTCTGAACTTTTTCTCATCCATGCAATGTAGGAAGTAGAGTAGGTGATTTTCAATATCATTTTTTATTACAGAAAATACTGTTGGTAGAGCGATCATTTCTACTCTACAAGTGCCAGAACTAATGGCTACCCAACTCTATCATTGTCACCTGAATGGAGTCTTTTGCAGAATATAGTAATTTTAAAAAGAGGACCTGTTCTCTTAGGGGGCATTTAGAAGCTGACAACCAGCTTCTACCTCACCTCAGTGAAATGGCCAAAGCTACAGACAGGGCTTTCCTTGCTTTGGAAACAGACTGGCAGCTATGGAAAGTGAGGTCTAGACCCAGCCCCACCCTTCCAAGAATGGGTCAAGAGTCCAGTATGGTTATGTGTTGAGTTGAATTGGACACTGCTTGTTAAAAATTTTACTTGAAATAATTATTAAAAAGTATGCCTTAATTTCCAGTCTATTTCTAGGCCATATTGTGAGTGTAGCTTCTAGTGATGTAACCTCTAAATGTGGCGTTGTATACGCATGTGCATAAAGGCACCTACAGAGACACGTATTTATCTATCACTGCGATCTCTTGAAGGGCAAAGGAATATTCCATGCTGGAACTGGATGAATTACATTTGGCTAATCTCTTTTCAGGACCACTGCAGATCTCTTTTCTTAATAGTAATAATATCTATCATTTACATGGCTTTCAGAAAAAAGTCTGTTTGGTAGGCATCAGTCAGGCTCATAAGCAGCTGCACGGGTATAGACAGACTTCTTCCAAATGCAAAGGAGGCCACACATGTGGATCTGGTTCAGAATATATTCCAAAATCCCATGTGCTATGTATTGAAGGGCCAGAGTCTTATCTCCCCCCATGTCCAGCCAATGTCAGCTTCCTTTTCATCTTTCTGATACACAGAAAAGCAGCACATCTGTCTAAAATTCTATTTGCTTTTCCATTGTCATCTGGAAAAAAAAGCTGCTGCTAATGAAGGTGGTGAATTAATATGGATTACTCAGGACTAAATATGATGGATACTCTCAACAAACACCTGCACCATTACAGGCAATTTTCTGAGAGCAAATGCTGTTTTAGGGAAGATATAAGCTACTGTAATTGAAGTCTTGGGGGAAATGGGACCCTTTATGCCTTCCCTCGAGCAGAAATTATCACATGTTGTTATGTTGAGGTAAGCATAAAATTTCAATTACATATTGGGATCTGAAACTGAGAATGCCCTACTTTGCCCTCGTTTAATTCCCTGGCGATGTCAGCTGTTTATCCCTTCCCTTGCTGGGTAAGAAAGGATTAGGGATTTAAAAAAAAAAAAAGAAAAAAGAAAGAAATCACTAAAACCAAGAAATCTTAATCCATGTAATTACTCTAATTGGCTAATGGAAGTCTTTTCTCAATAGCAGACAGTTCCTCACAGTTTACGGACATGTGTTTATGTTTTGAAAGGATTTGGTGAGTGTGGTTCACTTTTCTGTCTTTCACTACATGGGTGTACAGAAAACATGGCTCAGACACTTGGAAAACTGGTGCAGTCCTTGCATTTTCCTCGACATCTCTTCTTTTCCTTGAGTTTCCACCCCACTTGTTTGTTGAGATGATGCCTAATGAAGTATTCATTGATGACAGCCTTGTCACTAATAAAACATAAATCAAATTGGGCTCTCTACATACCATTCATATGCTTGAAGAAGGCAGCAGTGTGCACTGGTGCTTGTTTCCAGCTGTTTTCTTGTCATTAGCTTTTAATTTCAACAGCTACCTACTTGGGCTGCCCCTCTCTTTTCTCAGCTCAGGTATTTGTGCTGTTATGGTGATTGTCAGTTCTGTTCTGCTTGAAAGGTTTCCGTGTACGTTGCTATGGTTACAAGTGCTGGAATTGGAAAGAAATGAAGGGGGTATCAAGGGTTTGACGTAGCTGTGATGAAGGCTTAGTGCTGAAATGTTAGCTATTACTTTGGCGGAATCTATGTTATTTGACAATGAATCCATTTTAATAGAATATTTAAATGCATCTGTGAATATATGGCACATCAAGGGGGATATATAGGTAACTGGATTTAAAGCAAATGAATATTTTAAAACAGTTTTGAGTGTATACCCTATGGGACACTTGGGAACTAAATGAGCACTGTAAGCATAATATGTAGAATCACCTAAGTAATATGAGCAATTTTATTAGCTCTCTGCAGCTTCTTAGAATGCCAGCCTTCTCTTATTTTCTTTGTTTATTTTCTCCTTTTCCTCTACAACAGAATGGAATTCTGTGAAGTTGCTATTAAGGAAATGAGCACTTTAGTCATTAAGGTGTCTGGGGAGATAGAACTGATGCTGGAGCTTCCCCAAAGTCCACTTGTCTCCTGCTGGAAATGCTAAAGAGCTGCCTGGGGATTGGTTGCCTCCGTCTTTCCAATTGGGGGGAAACTGAGGAATTCTGAAGGCTCTGATTCCTTCTCTATGTAAGTAGTTATTCAAGACACTGATCTTTCTAGAATAGCTGAAGGGGCTGCAGCCTCCGGTTGCAAAGGCCGCCTCCACCTCCTCTCTCCAAGCTTCCTTTGGACCTGTGCTCTCCAAAGGCCTCTGCTCTGTCCCAACGCTCGCAGTACTTACTCCTCCCTTAGTTTGCTACTCCTGTTCTTAGTCGACTCAACAGAATGCAGGCACCTGTTTCTGCCTTCTTCCTGCTATGCTTACAATTGCCTACTGAGTCTGGGCTTTCCCATGGAACCACAGTTTCAGCCCCTATCTGTTTTCCTATTGCTGTCTCCAGAGGAAAGATCCTTCACTCTCATTCTTAATACCATGTCAACAGAATGCCAGACTCAGATCCCAACTAGTTCTGCCTTCTTCAGGATACTATTACTTAAAAGCTGTGGATGTCAGTGTCTTCATCATAAACTAGATTAATTATAACTAGCCTACAGAGGTTTTCTCAGCTGCATAAAATACATCACATGATAAGTAGATCAAGAGACACAGATCTCACAAATTCTCTGTGAACGCTTGCAATTCATAGATGTCAATAGTCTCCGGGTATTAGGCAAGCACATGTGTTAGGTGGTGTACAAATATTTGCTTTTACCAAACAAATGTTTGTTTTCTACTATGTGCTAAGCTCTGGGGGACAGGGCAGGGAACAAAAGAAACGTGGTCCTTGTTCTCATAGTGTATATATAAAGGGAAAGCAAGCAACAAGGAAGGTATTCTAATGATGGGTGATGAGAGGTAGCAGTTCTTGCAGCCCACCGTTTTCAGAACTGTCCAAACATGTCACCGCATGGAAACCACCTGTATAGTCCTAGCAGGGATTTCTCTGCTCTCTGAAGTGTTTTGGGTCTACCCAGACAGCTCTGGGAATGAGGAAAGGTAGTTGGTCTTTCAAGAAGGACTCCCACAGAGGGCTCAGGCTAGAGGGGTCATGTGACTGACAGCAATAAAAGTTTTACTTAAGCCAGAGTCTGGCGGGGACTTTCTCGCTTTTACAAACAATACAAAGGAGCTAATTCTCTCTAATAAGCAGAGCTACCAACAGCGGTCTGTACAATAACTTTTTGAAACCTGACCTTGTGACCCACGGGCCATCCTGAGACCACTGCAACCCACTTCCCCTTTCTTCTCCATTGCTCAATAAACATCCAGCCTGGTCTATTGTCCTGGGGAAGAGAAGGCCCAAGAAATAATTAGCAATCCCCTCTCTGCTCTGCAAAACTTACTCAAAACATTGAGCTTTCAGGGTCTCTGGAAAGACTAAGTGAAGATGATGTCCTAACCAGGGCGATTAGATGACAAAGAGCCTGCCAGAGCACCCTTGAATGCAGACCAGTCCTCAGCATTCCTGGAAGTAAGTTATTAAGCAACTGCCCTCGTTAAAAAACTAACTTCTTTCCACACTAGAGGGTTGTCTGGTTATAACCGTACTACTTAAAAGCAAATGGGACATGGAAACACTTCTACAGAAAGAGTTTGAACTAGGTTGTGCTAGTGTTTCTACTGGGAAAGGAAAGGTTTAGAAGTCACTATGTGACTGTGTCAACTTTGTCCAAAAGCCCTGTCATGTAGGCTTGTGAAACTCTTTGCTTTTAACCTGTCTTTGCAGCAATTTCTGAGCAGTTATCTGGACTGGAGGGAACCAGGAGGTGCTGAGCATTAGACAAATGGCATGGACTGTGGCTAGAGTAAGAGACAAAGACAGGGTTGGGTTGGATTGGATTGGATTGGAGAATAATCTGGGACAAAATGTGTCTTCACAAAAAGCAGAGCATCAGTTCCTGGGATAGCAAGGGCTACTTCTACCCCCCACAGCAATAGCTGAGTGGAAGGCTGTGGAGAAGAGTTTAAAACCAGAGGTCCGAAGACAAAGAGATAGGAATTTAACAAAACAAAACAAAACAAACAAGCAAACCACAATACCATCTCCAGTGCTAGAGAGATGGCTCAGCAGTTAAGAGCACCGGAAGCTCTTCCAAAGGACCTGAGTTCGGTTCTCAGCACTAATGGTGGCATACAACCATTTGTTACTCTAATTCCAGGGGATCTGATGTTCTCTTCTGGCCTCCACAGGCACTGAATGTGCAAAGTACAGAGACACACATGTAGGCAAAGGACCCATATACATTTTAAAAACAGTCTCCAAAGACAGGATACCTAGATGGGTGCAAATTCTCATGACTTCACTATTTCCTAGCTCTGTGATAAAAATCAATGCAATAGTAGTTTGTTCACCTAATATACACAAATTATTATCATTTAAATATATCTATAGTTTAAAATGCTAAGGACACACAGAGTATGTATGTTGTATTATTTTCTCTTGTTAGTATTTGAAATATGGTGTGTTTTCCAGTGAGGATTAGATATATTCCAAGTTGTCAGTAGCTACTTGTGACTAGTGGCTGCTACATTGGTTCATGCATATATGGCCTGCTTAGTAGCTCTAGTTTTGTACCCTGCCATACTACTGCCTGTTATTGTGCTCTCTAATATAGGTGACATCGAGCTTCCTGCTACTGATAGCTAAGCAGTATTGGAACATGTGCAGTGTCCCATACCTAGCGGTCTTCAAACATTATGGGTCTGAAAAGGCAGCGTTAGAGATAAACACTGAAGCCTCGGTGACATCATTGTCCTAACTGTCCCTAGGATTGCGTCCAAACAGCAATCTGAGAAGATATTTCCACAGCCTGCTTGGCTCTCTATCTGTTGCTGCTATGTAGGGCAGAGTCTAAGGAGAGAGGATAAGACAGCTGTCTCAAATTCTCAGCTTCTGTAAGTAAAGGCTTTTACCTTTCACTTTACTCTGTGACAAGAAGCCCTCATAGATAATCAGAAAACATTTCAACTACAGCCAGACATGTGCCATAAACCAAGTATGTGAGGTACTACTGAGTGAGGACTGTGGGTTTGTAAGCAGGAAAGCACGGAACTGAGATGCCTGCACTGCTACTCGCTGGGTAAATACAATCATGAGAGCACCACAGGTGCCCTCTGTGCTTCAACCGCAAGAAGCCCTCTGTGCTTCAATCCCCAAACAAGATGAAGCCGCCAAAGAGCATTTTTGTCTTTAAAATGAGTGGTGGTCATACTTAAGGCATCGTGTGAGGATTAAGTAAAACATGCAAGTAGCACAGAGTTTGACTTAGAATCAGTGCTTAATAAAAGCTAGCCTTTATTCCAATTCCTTTTAGATATTTTGATGACATCATGTGTCTCAGCTTATTGAACTTGGGCTAAAATAAGATTTGTTTCCTTTAAGTTTTCCATAGCTTTCTATGTTAGTCAGTTAACCTTCCTGGCTGGATGATTTCCTTGTCCAGTACAGAGATGTTCCGAACATCCATTTCTACCTTTACTAAAAGACAGTCCTGTTCTATCCATGGCATGACTGAGTACAATGCAATTCACCCTGGACAGAGAGCAAATGTATGTTTTGGATCTATCCTGATCTGTGTTATACACAGTGAGATATAGTATAGCACAAAAGCATGAGTTCCAGGTACCGCTGCTGCTCAAAATAGGATGCGTGAGCAGAAAAATGGAATGGGGTGATGTGATGATTTATCTGAAGCAGGGTCCCAAACAAGCCAGATTAGGGTCTAACCTTTAGGGAGACGTGACAAGGGCATGGTTAGAGGTCAAGATAGGTCACACTTCCCAACAGGACTCTAGTGAAACTTCTGCACTGCAGAAGTTATAACTGGAGCTTTGTGAGGGAAAGGGTGTCTTCTTTTCAGTCAGTGGAAGTCTAACTATACGTTAGCAGCTGCAGAGAAATGTGTGGCCAAGGTAGTAATGTTCTAACATATAGGTCCATTGTCATCTGAAAACAAAACAAAACAAACAAACAAAAAAGACAAATCATGCTGTCTTTCACTAGTTGGGTCTTTCGACACTTCAAATTCTGGTTCTTGGTGTTCCCTTTGGTCTGCATGCTAGGAACCCACTAACTCTGTAGAGATCATTCTACATAATGAGATCCTGATTTGCCAATAATGTTCTTGTTGGAACAGCTGTCATAGGCTAGTGGCTAGCTTAATGAAAGACTGATTTCATGCAAAGTATCTACCTGCTCTTCAGTAAACTGTGATATGAGTGTGGAAAGAAGAAAAGATGAAATTATGTACATGTGGCAAAAACAAATCATGCTAACGTGACTGATTGTTGTAAGATAACATAGCTTATAAGCAGATTGGGCCATGTGAATGGCAGAAGTTGATCATTCAGTATGGAAGTTGAATGAATGAATGAATACATAAATGAATCATAAATATACAGTAGGTTATTACTCAACCTTTGTACAAAGGAAAATCCTGTTACTTATAATAACATTGATGAACTTAGAGAACATTATTTTAAGTAAGCCAGGATCATGAAGAAAAACACTACATCATCTAATGTGTCTGTGGAAGGGAAATGGACAAAGAAGATCTCATATAACTAGGAAGACTAAAAGAAGGTGAGAAAGGGGATAGACAGTCAAGGAGTAAAAAGCCTTAGTTAAAAGAACTAGTTTCTGTCTCATCTAGAAGGGGGAATAAAGTAGTCATAGGAGGCAGATGGAGGGAGGGAACTGGGTAGAGGAGAGATGGAGGAGATGTGGAGGTCAGGATCAGGTGTGGGGAGAAACAGGAGAGATGGAAGATTGAATGGAAATCTGCAACTGATGGGGTTTGGGAGGTGGGGGCATCTCAAGGATTAGACAGAGACCTGGGATAAGGGAGGCATCCAAGAATCAATGGGAAGTGACCTCAGTTGTAACTCACAGCATTGGGGATATGGAACCTGAAAAAAATTCAAAAATTTAAAAAATGGTATCAATTTAGTCCTTCATTTGTGAAAAGTCAACAAAAAGAACTGCCAATATAAACCATAGGTTTAAAAGTGAAGAAAATGAGCAGGCTTATCATCTAAGTCCATCCAGAAATATTAGAAGTATGTCTTCTTTAACATTTTCTTTAATATTTCTGGTTCTATTACTTAAAAAACAAAATAAAAATATTTTCCATTGACTTTCTGTCGGGAGTCAAACCCATGAAATTACCCACTGTCAGTTAAGGTGCAAGGTTAGAAAGGACAGGACATTTGCGGTCTCAGGTCCCAGGAATTGAAAGAACGTCTGGAATTTCCTGAGAACCGGTTATGGTAGTGGGTTGACCTTGGGCCATGTGTAACCTTCCCGCCTGCCTGTCTTTTTAAGCCTCTGTCCTGAAATAAACTTCGAGAACTTGATCAGAAGAGACTTGTTCTCCTTCCTTGCTGTCTCTTGTCCCCCATTCGTCTGTCCCCTCCTTAGGTCCATGTTGATGACCCCGTGGGCCAGGACAATTTTCCAAAGTTATCTCTGTTCTTATACTCAAAAAACATCTTGCAAAACAATATTTTCCCCAGTAGACTCTTTCCCAGTGGTCATAATAGAGCTATCCTACTTCAGTCAGCTATGTATCTAGCCTGAACATAAGTCTATCTTCAAACACAGCACAGTCCTCAATACAGCGCAATCTTACAGAGGCAGAGACAACACTTATGAGCAGGTCAAGCCAGAAATGGCAGGAACCAGATGCCAAGTCTAAAGGGGCAGGAAAAAGAAAGGACTGCAAGCCAGAAACCTAACTGAATCGAGATATTTATGATACGAAAAACAGAATAAGATCAGCCTGGATGGGAAGTAGGAAGTAACCTGGAAAGTCTTGACATTGGGTTATACATTTCCTCATGTAATCTCAATATGATTAGTAAGCATCTATTAAATACCAAGAATTGCTTATGATTTTATCAGTTGATGCTCATATGTTTATCTTCATTGAAAATTGTATACAAAAGAAATATAAATTGAATATAAATCCTAGCTCAGTAATCTATAGCCTGTGTGACTTTAAACAGATGTATATATTCTGTGTACCAGTTTCCTATCTGTAATGTGACAGAGAATAAGTGACACCTATGTGACAGGCTTGGAGAGAGAATGAAAAGAAACAGCTTTTAAAGTACTTGACTGATACATGGTAAGTTAATGTGAAGGCCTTTCCTATTACCAGTCCTGAGACAGAACATCAAGTTGAGGGTAGAGCTGAGATTTGAATTTGTTTGGTGTATATGGAAAATAGTTTGAAAATAAAATGAATGACATACAGATAACCTTAACAATAATTTTTTAACTAGCAAGAAAATATATTAATTAATTTGTTACTCAGGTACATGTTTGTCTCTTCTTGATTTTTACCATGAGTAAATTTTAGGTAAAATCACACTGAAATACTAATGAAGAAGGTAGGAATAAAAACTGAATACTCAATCTAAGGAAGGCAAGTCCTCCAACTTCTCCAACCATAAGGGTCAATGTAATTTTTCTTGTTTACCTTCAAACCAGGTCTCTATTTTGATGTGGTGAAGGAAAAAAAATGGAGCCAATAGTCAAAGTCTAGAGATAACTTAGTACAGCTGTCCTCAACTTTCTTGGTTCTTTAACCCTTTAATATCGTTCCTCATGTTGTGGTGACCCCAACCATAAAATTACATTCATTACTACTTCATAACTATAACTTTTCTACTGTTGTGAATTGTAATGTGCATATCTGAAATGTAGGCTATCTATGACCCCTGTGAAGGGGTTGTTTGACACTCCCCAAAAGGGGACACAATCCCCAGGTTCAGAACCACTGAGTTAGTGGGAAACATACACATTTATTATTGAGGAGGAAACCTTTTCCTGTAATTAGTCTAAAACAAATTTCTCATAGTAGACTTTATCTGAGGGTCACCAAATTTGTATATAGACTTGGAGTCAAGCAGAATCCTTTTCAAAAATTTCATCTTGTATACAACCAAATCTGTGCATATTAAATTTTATATCCAGTAGTTGTTCACTGTGATCTAGGGATAGATAAAATCTTAGGACACTGATCCATATATAAGATGAAAATACTCCTAATAATAATAATAATAATAATAATAATAATAATAATAATTCTTCCTTTAAATTTGGATCCTGTGTAAATTAAATGATAGTTTAAATGTTTAATATAATACTTGATACAACCTAATTTCCTCAAAAAAGAGGAGTTTATTTTCCTATGTCCCCTTTCCTGTCCTCTTAATAATTTCCCAATGCTCTCCTCCTCTTTGTTTATTATATTTGGAAACATTCCTTCAATATTCATTCTCAGTATGATTTTAACAGCTATGCAGCACTTACTGTGTGGGAGATATTGACCTATACATTGTACTTGCTCTTCGATACATTTAACCAATCATGCATAGTACGTAACAAAAAGTTTGACTGACTCTGACAAGAAACCAACAAACAGGTGATATCAATGGAGTTTTAGGTATTACTGGGTGTGTTTTCTTAACAGGTAATTGAACTTCATCTCTTGTTAAGTTCTTTTATCTTTCATTTTAAAAAATAGTTTTGGGATTATGATATCATTAATCATTTTACCAGTCTTTATTGTCTTTCAAATTCATGTCCTCTTTTTATTATTTGTTACTGTGTGTGTGTGTGTGTGTGTGTGTGTGTGTGTGTGTGTGTGTGTGCGTATTCCTAAATAAAGCCTGATCAATCTGTATAATGTTACTTGTGTGTTTTTAGAGATGACTATTAAGTATTGAATAACTAAATAGAGTATTCTTCCATAAGGAAGACAATTTCTCCCAGTCTCAGCATTTTTCAGTTGCTCAGAATTCTTTGTGTAGATTTGAGGCTTCTGAGCTTTCCCCTGACCACTCTGGTGTCATCTTGCTAAATGTAGAATATAAGCCCAAAAGAGAAATAAAACTTAGTAGATGAATCCATACGACTCACATCTAAGTCTTATAGATAAAATTTCTCATTTCATTAATTTACACCTTTATTTCTAGACTGCTTTACTCAGTTGTAAATGCCACAAAGGCCCAAACAGAGCAACAGTGTTAACTGGCCTGGCCCCTTGGTGCTCCTGGAGACTGGACCACCAACCAAAGAATACACATTCAGGGACCCATGGTTCAGACCACATATGTGGCAGAGGAGGGCCTTGTTGGCCATCAGGGGGAGGAGAGGCCCTTGGGCCTGAGGGTGTTAGAGGCACCAGTATAGAATGCCAAGGTGGGAAGACAGGAGTGGGTGGGCGGATGGTTGGGTGGGGGAATACCCTCATAGAGGCAGGGGAGTAGGAGGGGCATAGGGGGTTCCAAAGGGGAGACATGGAAAGGGGGAAACATTTGAAATGTAAATAAAGTATCAAAAATTAAAAATTAAAAAAAAAGGTCCAAACAAAGGCATTACTTTAGTAAAGGTTTGTATCTCCTTCAGTGTCAGGGACTTTTATAAAATGTATATGAGCTGTGATTTCATGTATGTATTCCTGGAGGTGTTGTTCAAATAGTCCAGTACATTCTTGAAGGCATGTGTGCTCCCATGGTATCAGAAACTGCTATTGTAAAAGACCCCAGGAGAACAATCATGTGTAATTCAGTTCACTTCACTGGAGTTGGACCACTCTTTGAGGTAGAATTTTTATGAGATAGGGTTTAGAATGCCCAACTAAATGTTTTGAGAAAGCGTGGCAATCCTAAGTAGACCAAGACAGTATGTGGAAGAGGTTTGTATTGGGAGAATCTGAGATCCGAATGCTGCTACCACTCTCAAAAATGACAAAACCCTAAGTGGCAGCTGAAGCTGTAGGTGTGAAATGGTTTCTTAACCATGGGTACTCAACACAGGGAAGAGATTGGAGAGATGAAGAAAGATACCTGGGGCCACAGACTTTCAAAGACAGGCAAATGAATACTAACAGAAGCATATGGTATGTTTCTGGCCCTGTTCTGAATGCTTTGATCATTCCCAAGTTACTTTATTTCACAGCAACTTTATGAGGTGCATGGTAGAAATCTCTCCATTTTACAGAAGAAGAAACTGGAAGACAGACAAGTTAACTAACAAACAGCATAAATGTGATCGAAATGCAGACAGCCCTACTGTTTTAAATACTGAACTGCTTTATTCACGTGTTCCTTGGAGCATATCATTTTTGGTTCTCTCTCTCTCTCTCTCTCTCTCTCTCTCTCTCTCTCTCTCTCACACACACACACACACACACACACACACACACTATTATGTGTATGTATTAGACAAGTACTTATTGAGCGACTGACAAGTCCCTTGGGAAGTCATGGAGTCACTACAAGTGGCTTTTGACCCCCATGAAAAAGCAGTGAGCTTTGTCACAGATACAGTGTTCCTGTTATTAGTCATAAAACACAAATTCATTTCAAAATATCAGACTTCTAATGGCTTGTGTTGTTGTGACTTATAAGTCAATGGAAACTTGAAGCAAAAGACACTAAGTTCTGATTTAAGATTTTTATTATTTGTGTGTGTGTGTGTGTGCACGTGTGCGCGTGTGCACAATATATTTGGCAGTGTACATGGAGTCCAAATGTTGTATTCCATCCTTTAGATGCCTTTTTACATTTATTGACTTCAGTCTTTGAGGAGTCTAACTTTGTTTGACTACCATGTGAAAGTGAGGAGGAGGAAGAGGAAAAAAATGAAGAAGAGGAAGAAGAGAAATAGAAGGATAGGAGCAGGAAAAAGAGGAAGAAGTGGTGGAAGAAGAGAGGTAGGAAAAAAAACCAAGGAAGATTGTTAGCAAGTTTGAGTTAGTTTGCTTTTCCCTAAATCTAGCACTCTCTCAGAGGTGAAGGTGGTACGGTTTGAGTATGAATGTGGTGCTATTGAGAGATTATTGGGTTATGAGAATGCTGATGTTATAAATTGATCGAGCCATTGATGAGCTCCTAGTTGAAACAACAACTTGGGAGGTGGGACCTAGCTGGAGAAAGTCGGTCAGTGGGGATGCGCCTCTGATTTCCTGGGTGTATCTTAGTCTGGACCCTTGCCTTTCTCCCTTTCACCTTGGCTTTTACAGGGTGAGCACCTTTCCTCTTCTATGCCTTTCTGCCACAATAATCTGCCTTACCACAAGTTCACGTAGCCACGAACTAAAGCTGTGATTAAAAAAAAATCTCCTTGCTTTCTTACATTGATATTCTCTATCACTTTGTCACAGACACAAATAGAGAATTAGCACAGCTGTCCTGAGGTCTTTTTTTGAGGATACAATCTTCCCTTGGGATGCTTATGCCTTTCTAAATACCAGTGAATACTGGCACATTTGGTACCACAACGTCCCAAAGAAACTCTCTCATGTTTCTCTCAGGTGTCGTGACTATAATTTATTGCTCTGGGCAGCAGTAGTGACTTTATTTTAGAATGTCTTCAAGAAATGTCCATGGCTTTATAGCCCTGTATAATTTAGTTTGGTGAAAGCAAGTAAAAAACCTTGTGTTAGTACTTCAGGTTCCTTCTAAAGACAAGGATTAGGGCTCCATCCTGGAAAGGTGTCATCTTAAGATAACAGTCTACGTGAGATAGAGAGTAGTAAACATGCCAGAAAGTGCCCAACTCTTGTGTACTTGTCTTTTTAATTGATTCAGTGTTTTGCTTGATTGTTGCACTTTGGGTTGTATTGAAGAGTGTTCCCAAACTTGATTTAGGCAGCTTTTATTTAAAAAAAATTTTTTTTTTGTTTTATGAGCATGTTTTTATTCTGGGTTGTGTTCATTTTGTGGTTGTGTATATGTGCATATCTGCAGTGTTTCCCTGTGCATGTGAATGCTGTATATATGTGTCCATATGGGTTGTTTGTGGGTTGTATGTGTGTGTTTGTGCTGTGTGAGTGTGCACGTGTCTATGGTGTGGGGTATGTGTGCATGTATATGTGTGTGTCACTGATTTATACTGTTGATTACATTTTTATATATTAAAATATGCAGGCGGATATGAGTAGGAATGAGACTTCAGTCCAAGTAGAATTTCAGACCTTTTTGCTAGAAGCTAATTTATTAGTAAATGTGAATAAGAAACAATAAGATTGTATCTTTTATCTTGCCTTATTTTCCAAAACCATTGTGGTGATTAGTAGCATTAGACAGGAAGACATTATCAAATGGCAGTCAAGAGTATGGCCTTGAATTAAAAGGTAAAAGATTTCATCTTGATTCTGCTATTTACCAGCGTTGTGACCTGTGGAAAGTAACTTAATCCTTGATCTGGATAAGCCCTGGTCCCCTTATCTGTAAAATGGGGACACAATTCCTTCCTTCCTAGGCTTCAAGGGAGATTTAGTGAATGAATCTAATCCACATGAAAGATGTTCAGTACATATCAAGTTGTGTTTGGCAGGCTCCATCTTCATGCTAAATATGCTGCAAATCTTTCCCTGTCTTCCTTTGTGTTTTGGAGATCTGACTAGCTTGGACTACAGCAGTAGGTCTTTTACTGCCCAGTAGTTTTTATTTGGGTTTGGCCCAACTGGATGCTATCAGTACATTGAGGGTAGGAGGGAAGGAAGAGTTTAGAACGTTTGTTCCTCTGCTCCCTGTCCTACTGGAGAGCAGCTTATCAGTAACAGTGTCCCCTACCCAAAATGATAGCTGTTGTCAGCTGCTCTGGGCTTTTTGTTTGTTTGTCTCTAACTTTCACCTATGGGTGTTTTTTTCCTTTCCTGCTTGATCACTGCACCAATCAGGGGGTTTATTCTCTTCAAATACTCCTTTTGAGTTTTCTGTTTACTTGCCCAAGCCTTACATTTTCACATAGATACACAAAGAATTGTATTTGTTTATTTTATTTTAAAATATAATATAATTACATCATTTTCCTCTTCCCTTTCCTCCCTTTAAACCTTCCCATGTATCTCCGCTAGCTTTCTTTCAAATGACCTCTTCTTTCAATATATATTCCTAAAACATATACACATACAGCCTGCTCAGTCCATATACTGTTCATTTTATGTATTTTCAGGGCTGACTATTTGGTATTGGATAACCAGTGTGCTGCTCTTCCATAAAGAAGACTATTTCTCCTGCTCAGTGGTTTTTAGTTGCCTATAGCTCTTTGTCTAAGGCTGAGGCCTCCTGAGGGCTTTTTGCCTGTCCACATCTACTTGTTCAGCTCATGCTTAGGTAGTCATGTTGATGAGAATTTTTTGGAGGTGGCTTATGACATCACTAAGAGCCAATTCCCCAATCCTGTGGCTCTCACAATCTTTCTGCTCCCTCTTCCACATGATCCCCGAACCTTAAGTGTGGGAACTGTGTTGTAAATGTATCATTTGGGACTGGACTGCACTCTGTATTTTGATTGGTTGTGAATTTCTGTAATGGTCTTTATTGCAAAAAGAATCTTTCTCCATGAGGGGTGAGAATGGCACTTGTTTTTAATATACGGACAATTATTTATAATTATAATTATTTATAATGTATTCAGAGATTTTGATGATTCAGTAAAGTGGCAGTTGCAGGCTCTCCTCCAAGTTCCATGACTTCACTGACCCTGGGGAGATGACTAGTTTTCCTGTACCAAGCACACTTTGAGTATATATTTTGGAGTAACTGAATAAACCGGGAAAGTAAAAATGGGAGCTTGACGAGGGTAGGGGATTGGGTAGCAATGGAGAGGGAAATGGTACAAGCGATCTGATGGGGAAATGGAAACCTAAGGGGCTCGAATCGGCAGGGAGAGAGAAGGATAGAAATACAGAAAGACACAGACAGCCTTATAATAATAAGGATGTCTGAAAAATATCATAATAAATCATATTAGCTACCTAGCTAAAATAACCCTATAAATACATGCTGTTCTGTATATAAATATGTATACATAGTTTAAATGAAATTGTCCTATTTGGGCTGACAATGCTCCCTCTAATAGCCAAAGACCATATAACAAAAGTCTAACACCACGTATGAGAAGCCTTCTTTGGAACGGTTGGCCAGGGCTGTTTAAGGGACTCCCAAAATGTTATAATCCATTGCTATTGTTTTTGGTTGGCCCCAAAAGGTGGGAAGTAAATCCCTATTGATGAATATACCATGCATTTTAAACACAGATCCCCAAACCCCCGAACATGGAAGTGATCTGAAAACCTCCTCTGTGAGGACTAGTTTTCATAGGACCAAAAGGAGGGAAGTAATCGATAGTTCTACCCAGACATGACACCTATGGACCACAACAACCAGCATGACACCATAACCCTAAGAGTGTAGTAGTGTTACTCTTACCCTAGCAGCAGTAACTAGCAGTTCACTCAAGAATTATATATATATATATATATATATATATATGATTTAATTGTTAGAGAATTCTAGAAAAATGTTCCATATAACAGTACAAATCAATACAGTACTTCTAATGAACAGTTTACCAACAAGAATTATAATTTTAACTGTGCTGTAGGGTCAAACGTTTTTAAGCCTAGTACTCAGAAGGCAGAGGCAGGTGAATCTCTGTGAGTCCAAGGCCAGCCTGGTCTACAAAGCTATTTCCAAGACATGCAAGGCTACATAAAGAAACCCTGTCTCAGAAAACCACCAGAAAAATTTCATCTTTAAAATACTTTTCAAAACAAAATAATTGGTACAATCATTGTTCAGTGTTATCACCATGAGACTAATGGTGGCTGATATCAGGAAGGTGGAAGTGGAAGTTAATGTCTCCTGTGGTTCAGTAAGACTAGTCGTATCCATTATGAGAATTATATGGGATCAAGTGCCAAGAGATGCATGCACATGAGAGAAAAGTTACACTCTACATTCATGGTGAAGCTGAACTTGGAGGTCAACTTAAATAACAGTGAATATAGTGGACCATAACATAGTAACGAAGACTGTAAGTAAAAGATGCCTTAGGTAGGAATCTTGTCTAGATTACCTAATAACTACATGATTTCTATAAAATAAGAATAATAGTACTTACTCAGAGGGTTAGAATGAGCATTCAGTGAATGAAGTCATGTAAAGCACCCAGAAGAGTTCCAAACACCTAATAAACAGAGTGTGATTCCTGACTGAAATGTAGTTTTCCCTCTAGTTCTGATGAGGTTATGTCCTAATGAGCCTGGTACAAATCGAAAATATTGTAGGTGGAAATAAAGAAAGCTAAGACCTTCTAGAATTGGAATCATGTGATCTAGGACCATTCTAGGAGAAGATCGTGGGCTCTGGATAAGGTTGGAGTCTTCAGTGTTCACAAGCTCTTGCATCAGTGTGTCTTCTATGGACATAGTGCCATAGCTGTGCATTCACTTCATTAAACTTTGAATAAGCGAATGCTAGAATCTTCTTAGGTGGCTTTTTGGTCTAGGATTCATATTTTATTTTTACTTTGCAGTGAGTACTCGGCTCTTAGACGTCCTAACAAATGAAGGGATAACCCTTACAAAGTTTAGCGTGTCCACCAAGGGATTTTGTAGCACAGGGTACTAGAGCATACATAGCACTTACAAAAAGAGGTGATACAGTGACCCACTTTGGTGTAGTTACAACGGAAAAGAAGTCAGCAAAGTACTTCCGGGCTTGGGAAAGGACCTTGCTGAGGTTTCTACGTAAAGTGGACACTCATATCTTTTGTTCTACAGCACCCCACAAGTCCTATAGGTATGACAGATATTGTCAGTCTTGTTTTGAAAACAAAATAACTGATGCTCATAAAGATAGATCTAGAAAGACAGTAGAGGAGTATAGAATCTAAGCCAGATTCATCCGACTTTTAGTTTAAACTTATTTGGACAGCAAAATACTGTTCAATTAGAGTAAATTGTCTTTCTTAGGTATGGCTTTCTGTTTGCTAGAGAAGCACTTGTTAGGCATTTGCCAAGGGGGGAGGGGAGAGCATTATAAGTCACGAACTCAACAACTGGAAATAGCTTGATTATACTTTGCAAAAAATAGAGATGAAACTTTTTATGAGTGAGTCACGGAGAATCAGTCTATCCTCCCTCTCTCCTAAACACACACAAGCACAATAATTATTGTGATCACCATATACTAGCACAATACTCAAGACCAATAACAGTATGGTACATTTGGCTAATGTTTAGGAGATGTGAGGGTAAGGCATGGCAGAATCAAGTCTAAGAACATGATATTAAGATGTTGGGCAAGCTTACATTTCTAAAATTTGGCATGATTAAAGTGATATTGCCAGCCTTTACAGGATGTTTGTAGGTTGTGTTCAAACTTGACAGAGTATGCACATTGGCAGGAAATCCTATCTCGTTCTAGGCTATCTTGGCCCTTGACTTAAATATGAGAACCTAGTTGGACTGATGCTCTAGAACTTACAGAGAGCCATGTTGAATACAGCCAAACAAGTCCCTACACATAGTTGTCAAACTTAAGACATTTGGAAATATTTTGCCATTTTCACAGTAGTATGCCACATGAATTAAACTGTAGTTTTAGATCAAGTGGCATATTCATTCACTCAACAAATATGAATTATATCCTATGGGTGGTGGCCCACCATTCACCTTCAAATATGAATAATTGCTGAGTTGTATACAAGAAGCAGATGCAAAAAAAAAAAAAAAAAGTGTTCTGGGCTTTCCCTGTTTGTCTAAAAGTGGGACAGACAGTTGCAAAGCAAAGTCATCCAGCTCCCTATTCTACCAGGAAGAAAAGGTTAAAGACAAACTATGGGTGCCAAGAATAACTTGGACGCTTACCAGCCTGGAGACAGGTAGCAGAAGAATCTTCATTTAGAAGCTTTACTAACTAGACTTTATCTACCATTTAGTTGACTTCCTGTAAGTTTCCACCAATTAGGACTCAAAATTTGTTTCCTTTATCTTGAAATGTCCCTAAAAATTCATTGAATTTCTTGAGGATCTTATACAGAGCAAGAATTCAAATCCATTTCCTTGAGAATTACTCATTTCCGGGTGTTGCCTATGCCCGTGTGACATTTACATGTTAATACACCTCTGTTTTCAGGTTTTGTTGTTTTGTTTTGTTTTGTTTTTTGTCTTTTTACTGATCTCCTTGTTCACATTACTACTCTAACTACAAAATTTGAAAGTCATACTTCTGCTATTGTTTATTATATAGACCATGTACCTTGTTAGGTACTAGGACTCTATCAGTGATAAAAACACACTAAGAATCTCCTTCAAAGAACACAGGTACTAGATAGAGAAAGAGAACTGACAAACCATCTGACTGTTGTTTCCTATGCTTATTTGAAAGCTGTGGCTCTTGCACCGTGTCAACCCCTTTTCAGTTAGGCCTTTTGATATTACATTCTTTAGGGGATACAGATAAAAAGAATATTTGCTGACAGTCTCCTTTGAACCAGTAACTTTTCCAGACCCTTTCTTTACACTGCTTAGCTCTTTCTCATAATAAACATACTCAGAAGGCATTATCTATTTGCACTCTTTTAGATAAGGCAGTGGAAGACCAGAGAAGGCCAGCAACTTGCCCAAAGTCAGGCAGCACCGAAAAAGTTAAGAATGGCGTTCATTTCTCGATTTTATTGTATAACACATAGTCTTTTTTATTAAAAAATCCTTCCTGAAACATTTTAAAGTAATTACTGGCTCCATATCATAATACCTCAGAGAATAAATGATCCTGACAGAAGTTCTTAAATCTCTATTATAAGTTCAGAATTTAATTCATTATAATAAATTATACTTTACTTAAAATTCAATCATTGTATTTTGCCCTTCCCCAATCTTATCACAGGTATACCTTTTAATGATAACTTATCATACTCTGTTTTTCAGTATTTGGTTAAATCTTGAAGAAATGCTGACAGTATTCTCAAAGTGAACAAAGACATTTGAAAAAATAGAAAAGGAAAGTAGGAAATAACTTTCATGAAGAGAAATCATGTTATTTCTCTTAGGAATAGAACACTGGTTTGTTGTTTAGGTTTGTGATTAGCCTTCAAGCAGTGCTCCCCTGCTGTAAACATAATCTTCAGGAGTAATGTAAATTTAGCTGTTTCTAACTTTGTTATTCTAAATATGATTGACATAAACATTTATTAGCTTGTTATATGCTGAATAAATAAGCATATTGTAGAAAAACTGTGAATATGTTAATTTTGATTTTATTTTTCCATTCATGCTCTCTTTTGCCTCCTTATTAACAAAACCAGTTTTAAAAGCTCAACAGTGTCCACTAGTGGACAAATAGAAGTATAACAACGGGATGACAAAAACCAAACACTTGAAATGTGGATGATTTCTGCTACAGGCTACTGGATATGCTGTTTAAATTACACCTTCAGATAGTACAGATAGTGTTCAGCTTTTGCATTATGTTAGAAAATAAGGTTTGGCACAAAATGTCCTTTCAATACCTGCAGAGTGAGCAAAACTCTAATTCCACCTATAATTCAAGTGACATAATTTTAACTCTCTTAAAACTTGATTTTCATTGCTTGAGTGTTAACGAAAGCCAAAGGTGTCTCCATTCTAAGAAACTCATTTGACCGTCAGTCCTTCCTTGGAATTCCCATAGATAGACAGACTTTAATGAGAATGGAGGCAAATAGAGAGTTGATCTCCAGGATTGTTACTTTCAAACGTTAGACTGCTTCAGAATGATTGCAAGGGGTTAATGGAGGCATAGCAGTCAACGATCCTCTTCTGCCCCCAGTGGGGTCACCTTCTAGACACTAAAGCTTTTTTTCTGCAGACACTGGGCTGCTCCCCACCAATAGGTCATGGCTGACAGTTCTGGAGGAAATTTCCTTCAGTCACATTCTCAGGATGGGGAGTCTGTGTTTATACACTATTTAAAAACTTTACAAGTCAATTATCAAGTGTGTGCATGCAGGAGTACATGTGCATGCATGCCTGCGTGTATAGGTGTGTGTGTGCATGTGTGTTTATGCATGCATGTGCGTGTATGTGTGCAAATGCATGTGTGTGCATGTGTGTGTACATGCATGTGTGTGCATGTCCCTGCATGTGAGTGTGAGTATGTATGCATATATATGTGCATGCTATGACTCATGTATGGGTATCCGATGACAACTATCTGAAGTGATTCTTTTCCTTCACCTTTTGGGAGTGTTCTCTTCTATCAATGTTGCTATACTACACACTCCAGGCTAGTTGAGTTGAGATTTGAGTATCCCACTAATTTACCTGTCTCTTCATCCCATAATGCCCTAGGAATGCTGGGATTAAAGGTGAGATCCATAGCAGCAGGGTTTTTACTTAGATTCCCAGGGTCAAACTTGGGTTGCTAGGTATGTATGGCTAGTACCTTTACCCACTAAAACATTTCCCCAGCCTGCTCTGAAAATCTTGAATCCTTGCCTCATTTAAACATTATGGTTCTTCAGAAGTGTCCATTCCCTAAGAGATAATACAGAGGCTTCTCCACAACTTGAAAAGCAGAAGGCAGGTAGATGCAGTCACCATGAGCGTCAATGTGCGGGGACTAGTCAGGATCCCTCACCCTCAAAGACTGAGCTATGGAACTAGTCATACAACACAGTGCCACTTATGTAAGATATAGGTACAATAGTGCATTGCCCAATATATACTATCAACCACAAGCATTTCAAGAAATTGTTCCCCATATTATCTCACTATAACCCCAGTAACTTGTTTTCTTCATCCTCTTATTACCACATTAGGGGGTGGTTCTCATGACTATGTGATAAAAGATGAAGAGATCATGACTAAGGTTTGTAAGAGAAACTCAAAAATATTGCAGGACAGCATTGAAAGAGGGTCTCATAAGCAGATTATATGCATGTACCTAGTCGTCCATTCCATGTTTAGAACAAAACAGCTAAAGGCTAAAATGTATGTGGATGTTGCAACAAGGGCAGATCATTGTTTCAAAAGCCTGAAGGGGAAAATTAGAGAAGGTCAAGTTTATAAGATTAAGACCAGGGTCGAATGGACGGGGTCTTCAAAGTAAATATGAAATGAAATACTATCTTCTGTTACATATTGCAAATCAGCAGAAAATATAAACTTTAAAAGCAACAGTGAATGATCAAATACAAATACAAAGAATAATTTGGTCAAGTGATGATAGTATGCTTTTGTCATTGACTGCCCGTCTACTGGGTATTCACAGACCTCAGACTCTAGTCTTCCACTTGCCAAAGTTAATCTGTCAACGTTCTGCTGTTAAACCCATCAGGGCTTACCCCCCTCCCCCGCTTTTTCCATAGTATATATTTTTTCATGTGTTTATTTATTCATTTTACATCACAATCACATCCCCTCCTCTCCTTCCAGTTCCCCCCCTCACATAACCCCTTCCCCCATCTGAGAAATAGGAGGCCCCCTGGATATCTCTCCCTCTACCCTGGCATATCAAGTCACTGCAGGACTAGGCACATTTCTCTCCCACAGAGGCCAGACAAGGCAGCCCAGTTAAGGGAACAGGATCTACAGGCATGCAACAGAATCAGGGACAGCCCCCCACTCCAGTTGTTGGGGGAGCCAGATGAAGACCAATCTGCACATCTGCTACATATGTTCAGAGGATCTGGATCCAGCTCATGTGTGCTCTTTGGTTGGTGGTTCAGTCTCTGGGAGCCCCTAAGTGTCCAGGTTAGTGGACTCTGTTGGTCTTCTTGTGCAGTCCTTATCCTCTCCGGGTCCTTCAATTCTTTTAAAGTGTCCACCACCTATAGCCATGTGGGACTCCCAGTGGAGGAATAAGAACACCAATCTACCACAAAACCTTTGACCAAAAATTTGTTCTGCCTACAACAAGTACACAGACAAATTGGAAATGTTGGTAATCATTGGCTTCCCATAATTCTCTACCTAGGTAGTGAGACCCAACTGCTGGATCCACTATGGACATATATAATAAATGTCTTTAATGGTGCAACCTGGAGGAGGACACCTCAATCTTCATTGTATCATCACCAAGCTGGTGCCTTCAGCAGCCATCTATCCTAAGGGAATTATGACATGATCCATATTTATAAACTGTACTTTGCTATGCAAAGGGTCATGTGCTCCACTGTGATGTCATGTATAATCCCAAGCTAATAAATCAAATGTGAATGAGGCCATATTTATTATAATCAAATTGTCATAAAAAGTAGGTCTCTCTTTAAAAACTGATGTCAAATCAGAAGTTAAGAAGAGGCCCTGAACTCTTCTACAAGACTCCCAAGCTCATTCTAATATTTGGCTGTGAGTCTCTGCATCTGTTTCAGTCAGAAACTGGAGAGAGAATATACTAGCAGCTTAACAGCATATCTGAAAGCTCAAGAACAAAAAGAAGCTAATACACCCAAGAGGAGTAGAAGGCAGGAAATAAACTCAGGGCTGAAATCAACCAAGTAGAAACAAAAGAACTATACAAAGAATCAACAAAACCAGGAGCTGGTTCTTTGAGAAAATCAACAAGATAGATAAACCCCTAGCCAGACTAACCAGAGGGCACAGAGACAGAATCCAAGTTAAAAAAATTAGAAATGAAAAGGGAGACATAACAACAGATCCTGAGGAAATTCAAAAAATCATCAGATCCTACTACAAAAGCCTATACTCAACAAAACTGCAAAATCTAGATGAAATGGACAATTTTCTAGAAAGATACAAATACCAAAGTTATTTGTATTTTTTAATTTTGTTTTTGAAACAGGGTCTTACTCAGCAGCCTTGGCTGATATCAAACTCACTGTGTAGACAGACTATCTTTGAACTCACAGAGATCTCCCTGTCCTTCCCAGTTCTAGGATTAAAAGCATGTGCCAGCATTCTTTTGCATTTTTCAGAGTTCTTTATTTATTTTATGTATACAAGTACAGTGTCTCTGTCTTCAGACACACCAGAGGAGGCCATTGGATTCCATTACAGATGGTTGTGCCGCACCATATGGTTGCTGGGAATTGAACTCAGGACCTCTTAACCACTGAGGCACCTCTCTAGTCCCTGTCTTTTATATTTTTGATGACAGTCATTTTTACTGGAGTGAGGTGATATGACATTATGGTACTAAATTATACTTTTTGATGATTAGTAGCATTGTCTTCGATATACTTCTTCTGATCTTTATGTCTGTTCATTCTGTTGATCATTTTCTTATTGTTGCAAAAGGTTTTTAGTTTGATATGAACCCAAATATCTATATTTGTTTTTATTGTCTAATTTTTTAGAGTATTGATAAAAATTGCTGCTCTATTCAATGACATGGATATATCTCCTTTCTTTGAACAGTACACTTATTTCAGATCTTCCATTTAAGAGTTACCCATTTTCTTATTTATTTATTTATTTATTTATTTATCTTTGATACTTTATTTACATTTCCAATGTTTCCCCTTTTCTAGGTCTCCTCTTTGGAAACCCCC
>CM052722.1:100927412-100942927 GCA_028551405.1 Uromys caudimaculatus
CACCAGAGAGCTTCTGCAGCTGATAAACAACTTCAGCAAAGTGGCCGGATATAAAATTAACTCAAACAAATCAGTAGCCTTCCTATACTCAAAGGATAAACAGGCTGAGAAAGAAATTAGGGAAATGACACCCTTCACAATTGTCACAAACAATATACAGTATCTTGGTGTGACTCTAACCAAGCAAGTGAAAGATCTGTATGACAAGAACTTCAAGTCTCTGAAGAAAGAAATGGAAGAAGACCTCAGAAGGTGGAAAGATCTGCCATGCTCATGGATTGGCAGGATTAATATAGTAAAAATGGCCATCCTGCCAAAAGCAATCTACAGATTCAATGCAATCCCCATCAAAATTCCAACTCAATTCTTCATAGACTTAGAAAGAGCAATTCTCAAATTCATTTGGAATAACAAAATACCTAGATAGCAAAAACTATTCTCAACAATAAAAGGACTTCTGGGGGAATCAGCATCCCTGACCTCAAGCTGTACTACAGAGCAGTAGTGATAAAAACTGCATGGTATTGGGACAGCGACAGGCAGGTAGACCAATGGAATAGAGTTGAAGACCCAGAAATGAATCCACATGCTTATGGTCAGTTGACCTTTGACAAAGGAACTAAAACCATGCAGTGGAAAAAAAAACAGCATTTTCAACAAATGGTGCTGGCTCAACTGGTGGTCAACATGTAGAAGAATGCAAATTGATCCTTTCCTATCTCCCTGTACAAAGCTCAAGTCCAAGTGGATCAAGGACCTCCACATAAAACCAGATACACTGAATCTAATAGAAGAGAGAGTGGGAAAAATCTTGAACACATGGGCACAGGGGAAAAGTTCCTGAACAGAACATCAATGGCTTATGCTCTAAGATCAAGAATCGACAAATGGGACCTCATCAAATTGCAAAGCTTCTGTAAGGCAAAGGACACTGTCAATAGGACAAAATGGCAACCAACAGATTGGGAAAGATCTTTACCAATCCTACATCTGATAGAGGGCTAATATCCAATATATACAATGAACTCAAGAAGTTAGACTCCAGAGATCCAAATAACCCTATCAAAAAATGGGGAATAGAGCTAAACAGAGAATTCTCAACTGAGGAAACTTGAAGTGCTGAGAAGTACCTAAAGAAATGTTCACCATCCTTAGTTATCAGGGAAATGCTAATCAGAAAGACCCTGAGATTCCACCTCACAACAGTCAGAATGGCTAAGATCAAAAATTCAGGTGACAGCAGATGCTGGCAAGGGTGTGGAGACAGAGGACACTCCTTTATTGCTGGTGGGATTGCAAGCTGGTACAACCACTCTGGAAATCAGTATGGCAGACCCTCAGAAAATTAGACATAATACTACCTGAGGTCCCAGTTATACCACTCCTGGACATATACCCAGAAGATGCTCCAACATATAATAAGGACACATGTTCCACTATGTTCATAGCAGCCATATTTATAATAGCCAGAAGCTGGAAACAACCCAGATGTCCCTCAACAGAGGAATGATTATAGAAAATATGGTACATTTACACAATGAAATACTACTTAGCTATTAAAAACAATGACTTCATGAAATTCGCAGGCAAATGGATGGAACTTGAAAATATCATCCTCAGTGAGGTAATTCAGTCACAAAATAACAAACATGGTATGTACTCACTGATAAGCAGATATTAGCTCAAAAGTTCGGAATACCCAATATTCAATTCACAGCAACTGTTGGACTGAGCGTTGGACTCCAGATGGAGGAGTTGAAGAAGGGACTGAAGGAGCTGAGGGAGTTTGCAGTCCCATGGAGAGGGAGCAACAGTGTCAACTGGCCAGGCCCTCCGGTGCTCCCAGAGACTGGACCACCAACCAAAGAATACATATGGAGGGACCCATGGTGCTGGCCGCATAAGTGGCAGAGGAGGGCCTTGTTGACCATCAGTGGGAGGAGAGGCCTTTGGGTCTCAGAGTGTTTATGTCCCAGTATAGGGGAATGCTAGGGAGGGAAGATGGGAGTGGATGGGTGGGTGAGGGTATACCCTTATAGAGGCAGAGGGTGGGGGAATAGGGGGTTTCCAAAGGGGAGACCTGGAAAGGGGAAAACATTTGAAATGTAAATAAAGTATCAAAAGTAAAAAAAAAAAGAAAAAGATTCAAGATTCCTTTGGACATTTTTGGCTTTTTCTATTTCTATATGAGTTTGGGGTTGTTTTTCTATCCCCGAGGGGGAAAACATTGAAATTCTTATTGTATTTGTAGTATAAGAGTCACAGTGTGCTAAATTTGCAACTAATACCTGTGCATATTGGAATTTTGTACCAGGAATTAACAGGGGGAAAAAAAGTTTCATCCTTCAGACAGGGGTAATTGACTGGTCAGTAAGAGAGGACATGGGATATTGTTTAAAAAGTTGGATGTGGAAGAATACAGATGAGACCCAGATGATCCATGTGTCCATCTTTTAGAACTGTGTTAAGATGCTGTATTGGTTAGTTTTTTTGTCACTGTGACACAAGTTAGTGTCATCTGAAAAGAGGTAACCTCAATTAAGAAAATGTCTCTATAACATTGGTTTATGGGCAAGCCTATATGAGATTTTCTTGAATAATGATTAATGTGGAGAAAGCCAATCTTACTGTATCAGTGGTATCCCTGGACAAGTGTTGCTAATGCATATAATGAAAGCCAATTGAGAAAGCCATGGTCTCTGTGTTGGTTCCTGACCCCAGTCTCTTTCCATGAGCTTATGTCTTGAATTCCCTTCATGATGAACTGTACTGTGGATGCTGAAATGAATCGTTTACTTCCCCAAATTGGTTTTAGTCATAGTGCTTATCACAGTGACAACAAAGCTAAGAGAAAACACCAACACTGAAGGCTAATGGAAACATGAACTAGCTAATGACTGGAGAAGGCCAGTGTATATCATTCAAGCATGGGATCTGGATCAAAACATTGATAAACCCTCTAGACTGGCAGTTGCTGTTAGTAGCTGAGAGAAATCCATAATGGCTTCAGGGAGAGAGAGAGAAGGGGGGAGGGAAGGAGGGAGGGAGGGAGGGAGAGAGGGAGGGAGGGAGGAAGGGAGAGAGAGAGAGCACGCGCACCATTGTGCAGGGCATTAGCTATAGTTTCCAACACTGTCCTTTTATGCTTTCTCATGAACAAAATCCTAGCAGAATCCTAGAGGCGTGGTTCCTAGAACTTATACAAAGAAATATATCTGAGAGTCATACAACTGTTCTGGAAGATAGAATATGCTACCAAGCCCAAACTGAAAGTGAAGGGCCAGTACCGACAGCGGCAGAGAATGTTTTTACCTGTCCACTCAGTCTATAAATTGTCCTCATCTGACAAAATATGTCTCACTCAAGGTCAGAAATACAATCCTGACTAGCTGAAAAGGCTTAGCACCATTTGCCAAGTTCTGGCCACTGCACAGAGTCGTCTTTAGAGTTCACTTGCTATGTTTTTCCCTAACACTAAGCCCTGGTAAACCTTCTGTTTTTCATCTGTTCTCCATCCTTATCTTTGCACTTGTGCAAGTTTTGTTCTCGTGAAAATGTCTCATAAAATTCCTATTTGGCTAAGAATCTGTTTTCTTTTCTTTTTCACTTATTCATTCATTCATTCATTCATTCATTCATTCATTCATTTATTTATTTATTTTACATCCTGATCACAGCCCCTCTTCCTCCTCTTTTCTCAGTTCCACCCTCACAAGTACCTCCCCTTATTACCCCCTCCTCTTCTCATCAGACATGCATGGTATGTACTTACTTACAAGTAGACATTAGCCATAAAATACCAGATAACCGCTACACTTCATAGACCCAAAGAAACTAAGTAATAAGGAGGCCCCAAAGGGAGGATGCATGAATCTCACTCCGAAGGGGAAATAAAATAGATATCTGAGGTGGAAAGAGGGAGGAAACTGGATGGGAGAGGGATTGAGGAGTCCATAAGAAGAATCTGTTGTCTAGGGAAACTAACTAATAAGACTTACAAGCATATTCCCATTCTCAGAGTTCCTCTGTAAGTTTGAAGTGATATGAGGCCCTGTGATATGCTCCAAGTGATATGAGGCCCTGTGATATGCTCCACAATGTCCTGGGTTGCTTTTTACCATTCCCTGAGACCTTCAACAGATCTGGGAGGAATAAAGACATTGGAGTTTAGAAAAGTTGTCACTTAATTCCATTGGGTGGTTTTCGACTGGAATTAGCAAAGGATGCTGCCTTGTATTCTGAACTTGTGATTAGTAAAGGAGTTGCATGAGATTAGGATTCCACAGATGGAGAAGTTACTAATGAGAACAGGGCCATGGAAGAGGTACACAGACTAGCTGAACTGAAAGAAAAATAATGATTTTCAACTATACATCAACAACTACCTGTAAATAGAGGTACTTTGACTTCTTTCTTTCCAATTTGTAACCCCTTGATCATCTTTAGTTTTCTTATTCCTCTAACTAAAGCCTCAAGTACTATATTGAATAGATACAGAGAGAGTAGACAGCCTTCTCTTGTCCCTGATTTTAGTAGATTATTGATTGCTTTAAGTTTCTCTCCATTTAAATTGATGTTGTCTATTGGCTTGCTGTATATTGCCTTAACTGTGGAGCTTCTCAAATCTCCTTTGCCTATAATGACCAAGACTCTTCTAGTCACCAAGTAACACTTTAATACTATCTTGCTATTTTCTACATGCTTAAGATAAACACATTGTTTTACTGCTTGTGCTAATACATGTGTGAATCTGATTATTCCAGTCATCTGGATTGCTACAAAATTCTCTGAAAATTATAAGGAACACCAAGAGCTTGTGTTTTGTTTGAGCAATGGTCTTATTCCCCTCACCATTTTGTTAACAACATATGCTGTGTTTTCAAAGACTTCCTCTATTCCATGTAGTTGGTGCAAAGACGTTGGCTACAGTCTCAGGCTTCTACTAGTTAACCCAAGCTATGAGTTGTGACTGTGACCTAGATATAGATAGAGTACTTTAGACACAGTAAATGCTTCAGGGATGAGTTCATCATAATTCTTATGGCGAGTTTACTGAGGGAGCTAGTGGGAAAGAAGATTTCCCTTTACTTAGAGAGTGCTGGCCTGGTGTCAGAATAGCCATCTTTCCTTCTGTGTGAAAAAAGTTTATTTAAAGAATAGAGTCTGTGAAGACAGAAAAAGGATGACAGAGATGTAGAGAAACCCCTGGAACTCACTACCTGGATCTGCTTGAAGCAGCTCCACTTTATGGTTGAGAACCTGGGTGCATGGATTTCAGAGCCATGCAAGCATAAGTACCACGAGTTATAGAGAAATCATGTTATCTAATCTAGTTCTGAGTACAGAGAACCAGTGCTCCAAATCCAATACGTATGGAACAACATTTAATGAAAAAAATAGGCCACAAACATGAAAGAGAGCAAGGAAGGATATATAGAAGGATTTGGAAAGAGGAAAGAGAAGGAAGAATGATGTAATTACACTATAATCAGAAAAAGTCAGAAAACGAGCAGCCAGAGAACAGATCTCCAAATTGCACTCATAGAGGGCTTTTTAGAGGGAAGGGGGGTTTAAGATGGAAATATGATTATAGGTAGATAGCTACAAACAATATGGGAAAGGAATAGGAACAAAAAGAACAGAAAGAAGGGTGAATAGAAATGCCTCTGTGACTCAAGTTAATTAAGGGCGGGATGTAGAAAAAGTACTCAGTTCAAGAGATTCAGTTCATTTTCAGAGTAGAGTATTTGCTCCATTATGCAAGTTGAATGGACTTTGGAAAAGAAAGTTACATGGACTCATCAGAGACAAATGTAGCTCTTTGTAGCATCTAATGAGGACTATTGATTATAAACAACAGAAACTAACAGTTACTGGTTTAAGTGGGAAATGGTTTATGGGAAAAAGTTTAAGAATCAATATAATGCTGGTAAACCAGGCTGGGACAAGAGCCAAGTAAAGCCCACAGTCAGAATTGCATCCAGCATAGAACTGAAGTGTAGATTCTTGGCAGTTCATAGCTCATGCTGCTCAAAGCACAGGAGAGTGAAGAACTCTGTTTATGGCCGGGCAAGGCCACAGATGACAAGGAATGCTTGTGGTGAATATTCAGGCATTTTCTATTTGCCCAACTACATAAGGTTATACTCCAGGAGACAGTTGGTTTCTGAAATACCCAGGCTTTTCTCTATCTTTTGAGTAAGAGATTTAAAACTTGATTTGTTTAGTGCAGGCCACAAGTTCATAATTTAGCTTCCTGGTACAAAGCATATCTCTTCTCATATTCTTTTATGAAATCTAAAACCCGGCCTCTCACCAAGGGTTTTTTTTTTTAAGTGTATGATCAAACATAGAAATTGAATGAAAAAATTGTGAGTTGTCAGATGCCCCTTGCTTGACCACATAGAGATGCTCCTTCACTAATGGTGGCATAGCATTCTGATAAAAATCCTCTTAGGTTGAAAATGGCATAAGTAAAGATGAATTTAATAGATCTGATATATTGAGCACCATATCATAGCCTACTTAGAGTGTGCTCAAAAACCTTATAGCATTAAGTAACATAAAGCCTATGCTATAATAAAGCATTGGATATCCCATGTGATTTCTTGAATAGCTATGTTAAATATGTTGTCATCATAGTACACAGTGGAGGGTTTACTGCTTGCTTGGCCAATGGTATGACTGACTGAAGCCAGCAACTATTCACAGTGCCATGAAAATTATTGTGCTATATATCACAAGCCTTGAAAAGAATTGATCATCAAAATTCCAAGTATAGGACTGGGTCTAATGGTGAGTTGTACACAGAGGCAATTCTAGCATTGGTGAGGCTGAGCCAGGAGGAAAGTCATGAGTTCAAGGGTTGTCTAGGCTACATAGTAATATCCAGCCTAGCCTAGGCTGCAAAGTAATACTTTGTCTCAAACAAATAGAAACATTGAAATATTTACAATCACTTGTACAGAAAGGATGGCTTAAACCCCATTTGTCCCCATTTGCTAAACAGGCCTGATTTTGAAAAGAAGGACATAAGGCACCACCTCCAGGGGCAGACCATAAAATCCAGAACAAGATCATAAAATCCCCTCCCAAAGAACATCCTGGGGATAACCGCAAAAAAGGGGAAATATCTTATTTCAGAATGGACTATCTGTGCTGGGTGGCCCTATCTCATCCTCTGGTTAAATGTTCATGACATAGGAATGCAGACCACTGTCAACGTGTGACCACCTAGCACCGATCAATAAAATTTTAGATTGCCTAATTCTTCTAGAGACTTCTGCCAGTTCCCTATAAGGAAGGCACCTTTGTCTTAGGTCACCAATTTGGAGAATGGTTGACCTCCTCATGCTGGTTGTTTCTACAGAATAAATGTTCTTTGTCTTTGCATACTATCTGAGTCTTGGGTCTTCCTTCAGCGATTTTCAGACCCTTACAGTACCATTACAGTATAAAATAAATCATTAAATCAAACCCATATAAGTCAGAGATTATATGGAGTAAAGTAGGAAATTAGAACTCACTAGACATATACGGTCATGGGTGATAATGGCTGTATAAGATGAAGGAATGTGAATGGTGGTACCATTTACTCTTTAGTGTCCCTCAGGTTGGTGATTGACATCTTTCCCAGAAAGGTGTTTCTCTATTCTGTTTCCTTAAGGAACAAACTTGGACTAAAGTGGGCCAGGAAGCTGGGAAGTTCCCAAATACTAAAGTAGTTTTATCCATTCTTTCTGTAACTGGCATGTGGGTTGGCATATGGGAAGTAGAACCAGCCTAGATTAAGACTAAATTATCCCATTCTTTTGGAGCTGGTTGATTGTAGCTAGATTGTATGCCCCAGGTTGCAAGTTATACATGGTATTATGTAGCACCCATCATTTCATATATGTGACATAGGGCATGATGTTCCCCTCTTTAAACTGTTTTCTTTGATAGTATTGTCACATGACTCCCAAGTATGACAGAAGCCATCTAGGAAAGGCAATGACAAGCGAGTGAGTTTCCTGAAGATGGCCCACTGGTTTGCATGGCTGAGATGAGTGCACTCTGGAGAGGAACAGCCCAGAGACATTGTTTGAAAACTGCTTCTCACACTGATATGCCTAGGATCAACATGAAGATGAACTTTTATGAATTAATGCTGTTTAGATGAATTAATGACTTTATAGAATTTTAATAATTTTAGGAATAAAGTTCAAGGGAATAGTTTTAGTTGTTTTGCCAGAAAGATGTAATAAAGTTAGAATCATGATAGAAGGTGCCCCCTCAGAGTAGTAAGTAAAGGTTGCATAATAAAGAATGCAATGAGCTTTCATAAATTACACTATGGAGAGAAATAGACTTGGGACAAATTTGTGATTAAGAGAAAACATTCATTCTAGGTCAGGTCCAAGGATAAAGCCACAGGTATGCACTATGATAAAGCAAGGCCATGTGGAACTGTTGCTTTGAACTTATAATGAGCTTCTGGGATGAAACACTGCTTTGAACTCACTATCGACATCCTTCTGTAACTCTCCTTTTGTATATATATGAGGTAATTTTATAAAGAACTTTTGTCTAAGAAGGCATAAATTGCTAGAAAGAAGAAATAAAATATGGATTTTGGGGCTCTACTCAATCCACCAAGTGTGTGTATGTGTGTCTGTCTGTCTATATATATGTACAATATGTTTACATTTATATATTTCTGTCTGCCTATATGTATGTGCATATATACATATGTAGATATATGAGTACATATATAAGTATTCATGTGTACTTGTGAAATTGATGAAACAGGTGGTCAGACCCAGCCAGTACAGTGTGTGTGTGTGTGTGTGTGTGTGTGTGTGTGTGTGTGTGTGTGCATGTGTATGCCTGGCTTTCTTCCTTTGATTTTTCTTTCTCTGTGAAATTGCCAAAAGTCATCAGCTTTTGACCCCAGAACAGTGAGAGTTAAATTGCCAGAAGCCATTAACTTCTCACCCCCAGAACAGTAAGAGAGAGCTAAAAGGCCAGATGTCATTAGCCTTTGGACTTTGTCTGAAGCTATGTCCCGACTTAGTACTTGAATATCATGGCAGGCCCCCAGCACATATAGACCAAAACCCTTGTGAATATTTCTAAAAGGAATTACAAGGTTCTATAATAGAGAAGACATGTAAAGAATAAGGTTTAGTCTTAGGTAATTCAGAAGATGAGATTTTCCTCTACACTTTGTTAGTTATATTTCTTTGCATTCATTACCTACCCTCTCTGATAATCATTTTTGAATATGTAAAATTATGTCAATTATATGTGCCTTGCAGAAATTTTTTTAAGGATTTAATAAAAAAAGATCATACAGTATAGTTCCTGGTACATGAGTAACAAATATCAACAATTGTTATGAGTAATGGTAGCTTTCTGACCTGTTACATGTAAATTACTTCCTTTCCACTTCCTCCTTCTGTATAAAACCATGTCTCCTGTGTGTCCTTAAAGAGTTGAGGTTGCTTAAAATAGCAAGGACAGGTTAGCTTTCCTGCTCTTATTTTTCTTTCTCCTTCAACCCTCAGCAGCACAGAAAGGGCAGTTCCGCCCCTCCCCACACAACGGAGAGAAAGAGGGTGACACCTGCTCTAGAGGTCTGATTTTCTAGCTCATTGCTGTGCTCACCAGGCCAGGGATTAAAAGACAGCTGCCAGCTTATCCTTGTTGCTATGGTGACAAGAGTTCCTGTGGAATTCGTTGTTCATGGAAAATGTCCAAATCTTTCTCACAGGGGATAAGGCCATTGGTCAGCCAGTGGTTCAGTACCTGAAGTGAAGGCTTGAGGATCTGGCTTAGCCCTGGAGCAGGGTGACTCTGTGTGGTAACATCCTTGGGGCAAAGTCTGAGTGTCTCTGTCAGATAAGCGCACCAGATAGCAGAGGCGAAGACTTCTGTTTAAAGTAGCAGGTGTTAAATTGGCAGCCTAGGAGGAAGGTGTCAGAAGATTTGCCCATAATGATCAGTGAACAGAGACAAAGACAGGCTTAAAGTTGAAGACGGTCTCAAGACAAAGGATTTCCAATCACCTCATGCACACGTTTCAGAGTCTACTTCCCCTAAGCCTCATGATCCTTTAGGGCAAAGATGTGTTTTTCTTTACTCTGGTCTGCTTCATGCCCTGAACATATTAGGAGTGTCATGATTAAGAATATGAATCTCAGCGAAAGATAGGCAAAGTTCAAAGTCCAACTTATTCCAGTTCAGAGCGGTGTGAACTTACATGGATCCTTTAATCTGTTTCTATTGTCTTGTGGGTAACATGAGGTTAAAATAGTATCTATTTTGTGTGAGCATTTAGACTTTAGTGTACATAATGCACTTAAAACAGTGCCTGGCTTATGTAGAAAACTAAGCACGAGTTGCTACCAGTATTACTATTTTTCAACTTCAAAATCTAAAACTTGGCATTAGGGAGCTTCAGACTGTGGTTCTCTTACCTGCCTCTCTGCCCTCGGTCTCCATCGAAATGACAGTTTCCCTACATGTGATATTTACAGATCCCAGAGGACCCTGGCTGCTGTATGGCCGTGTTCACTCTGCTATTTCTGTCTAGAAAGTGTCATTTGAACTTCTAAAATCTCAAGAGACATTTTCTTTAACACATTAACTACCTTCTTTGGATTGCTGCCTGCATGGATAGCTGTTACCACACCTGGAGTATGCTTTTTACTTGTTTTACATCCAAATCTGTCTCTTCATTAAAATATTATGCACTCAAGGATGAGGCTATTATTCATAGTCAACACATAAGGCCACCATGCTCAACATAATACATTCTTATCATGCAAATTCATGAATAAACACACAAGTGAAAAAATGAATACATGTGGTGAGTTGGGTAGAATATGTCACTGACACAACTCTGAAAATATTAGTAAGGATAACTACTGACTAATAACTCAATCATCCATGAGCATATTTTTCGTTACTTCACAAAGAGTTTTCTTTAAGAAGATCAGGAGGGGAAGGCCCTCAGCCTTCTTCATGATAGAGTAACAGTGTCTGAGAGATTTTCAGGCCTCTGGAATTTGCTGGATTTGGACAAGTTTGTATCACCATCAGAATGACCCATGCAGTTGCCAGTAGCTATCAAGGCACTAGCTGCCACCAATGCACCTAAACCCTACCCACCCTGAGATGTAGTGAAAAACAAGGCTCATGTAGCTCTTGTCATCATCGCATTTGTTTTCTCCTGGCTGGCTGTCTTTTGTTGTTGTCCTTGTTTCCTGTATCCAAGGTGAAACTTTACTTAACATTTACTAAGCCCGGAAATAACATATAGCTGGACTCTGTAGGTTCCTCAGTGGATGGATCCAAAGTGAGAAGAATACTTTCATACTCTAGATTTGTAGACTATATCATTTGAAGATTGAATAAACTTGGACACAAATGACAAACTGCAGAAGTTTAGCTGAGAATTATTGAGTAAAGGCTTGTTTTGGGAATCACAGTAAGTCTGAAAGAACCTGCATAGGATGTAGAAAGCACTAAGAGTCTTTATTTGTGAAAAGCCATTAGCACTCTGAAGCCTAAAGGGACAAATAGAAGAGATGGAATTTCAAGAGTCTGAAGAGAGTTTGGAGGCAAGAAATAGAGGCCAACCAATTGGATTTGTAGCTAGTGATGAATACCGTCATTACGAGAACCATGAATGGATGGGATAAATGATTGTCTCCCTGTGCAATTTTATATCTTGTTCTATGACTTTCCATCGAGTAGATGCAAACCAAAACCAGATGGCAAGGGATAGAAAGTTATGAGCAATATCCAAGCATAACCCTGGACCTAAAAATTGGAGTTGTATAAGGAAAGGCAACCTGGTGTGGGTTTTCTACATTTAAAATAAAAATTACAGGGTATGCAGAGAAGCTAGGATTTTAGATACCCATAAAAACTGTTTAGCATAAACATATTCCACACTTGGTATACAAAAACTATTCATTCTTTACCTGTTGATTCAGTCTCATTCAGAATCTCATATTTTAATCTGGTAGCTCAAATAGAGAATAGTGAGAAACAGATATGTTTTCTTTTTTTTTTTTTTTTTTTCTTTTTTGATACTTTATTTACATTTCCATTGTTTCCCCCTTTCTAGGTCTCCTCTTTGGAAACCCTCTATCCCCTCCCCCTCCCCCGCCTCTATGAGGGTATTCCACCTCCCACCCACCAGCCCACCCACTCCTGTATTCCCACCTTAACATTCCCCTTTACTGGGGCCTCTAACACGCTCAGGCCCAAGGGCCTCTCCTCCCCCTGATGGCCAACAAGGCCCTCCTCTGCCACACATGTGGTCCGAACCATGGGTCCATAGATGTGTATTCTTTGGTTGGTGGTCCAGCCTCCAGGAGGACCAGGGTGCTCAGGCCAGTTGACACTGTTGCTCCCTCCAATTTGGTCACTGTACAGTTATTAATATGAATACCTTTGTATGTACCTCAGCAAGAGTGGAATTATATTTTTTCTGTGTAGTGGAACAAATGTCTTTTCATCTTCATTCCCAGAAAAATCTCACTGGATTCACTGGGATGTATGACAGACTCTCAGAAGGAACTTGCTTGCTAGATTTCAGTTTGTAACAGGAAGGCTGTTGCACGTGTGGCATTTCAGCCCAATAGCAAATAGGTGGCAGTCTTGATCAATTTATCAAAGAAAATAACAGGTTTTTTTTTTTTCTTTTGAAAAATAAACCAGCAGCCGTGAAGAAATATGATAGCAGAAAATAAAGAAAACATTTGGGTTAGTTTTTTATACAATCTGTGATTAACCCATGATTCTATAATGATGCATTGCATGTGTCTTAAGGAGTTTTTTGTTGTTGTTGTTATTTTAATGAACTATTTCTAAAAGTTAAAATAACTTTACTCTTGCAATTCCAAATAGTCACACTTAAACCTGAAGGTTAGTCATGAGTAGGAGATCAAGAGTTGCAGCTGTATATGCATTCTTAGCCCAGTAGAGAAGCTTCACACTGGCCTCGCATTAGGGAAGAATGAGACAGGAACTGGAGCCTGGCCATTCCTGCTTCACTCAATAAATAGAAACATTAGCCAGAAGTAGGCACTGAACTAGAGACCTGGAATGCATAGGAAAATCAGGCTCAATTACTTTCCTCAAGGGACTTACAACGTCATACAGGGAAGGGTCATGCATAAAACAAGCCGGCTGCTGCATATATGTGTGTGTGCACGCACATGCAAATATGGAGGCTATAAGTCAACCAGGCATCATCCACCTTGTTTTGTTGAGAGTTTCTCACTGGCCTAGACCACAGCAAGTAGGCTAGGCTATATGGGCACCGGGCAGCCAAGGGTTCACATGTCTTTGTCTTCTCAGTGTGGGGACTACAAGTGTACACCACCACACCTGCCTTTTGTTGCTTGGATTCTGGGACTCAAACTCAGGTTCTTGTGGTTGCCAGGTAAGCCCTTTACTGAGTGATCCCCACAGATGTTTAATGTGTGGTTTTTTTACTTAGTCTTTCCAACAACTTTCCCCTATTAGTGGGATGCTATGATTGTCCCACTTTTTAAATGAAACAACTGAAAGGGAGAGAGACTAAATGACTTATGCAAATTCACATAGTAAGTGGTGAGGCCAGCATTTGAACTTGCAGATGAATAAAAACACTGTGATATATTAGGTAACATTTCTCAGTGACAGAATACCTAACAAAACATATTATGAGAAGAAAGATTTATTTCCTTTATGGTATCAGAGATGCTTATTATTGTAGAAAGATGTGGCAGAGCAGAGCTGTCCAACTAGTAGCAGTGAGGAAGCAGAGCGAAGTCAGAAAGGAGTGGGCAATGCCATTAAAAGACCCAACTCACCCCTTAGGCTTCCATCACCTCTCAATAGCCTATTAAAATATTAAATTCAGCAACATGGTAAACACTCCTGATTTAGTTGTCTTTGGAATCTCCCTCACCCACATATCCAGTAGTATGCCTGAACTAGTCTCCCAGACATCTCTTCATCCAATCAAGTAAACAATGAAGATTGTTCATCACAGATGTACTAGCATAAGAAACTTTCTTCTTTATGCCATGTACCTTCAAATCAAGCACAAGAGAGACCCCTTTCATTAGAGATGACCAGGGAAGGGTTTGCTAAAGTGGCATTTCAATTGGATCTTCCTGGGCAAAGAACAGATTAAGCATAACTATGGAGGCAATGAAGTCGAAAGATTCCTAACAAATTAGATTCCTAAGGTTTGGTGGCCCACGCCAGATAATATTTTGCTGCAGTAAATATTCAGACTGATGGAAACAGTATGATAACTATAGACTAGTTATAGTGCAAATAGATGTAGAGATAGTGCAAATAGACTAGTTGAATTCCAGCACAACACATGTGCAAATGTGGAGAATGAAGGACACATGAATCATAGCCAGACTTAAATGGGCTTTGAATGCTATAGAGACAATTACTTTAAGTAAGTGCATCTTAAAGCAAACTACTATAACTCTTGAGTAGGGTAATAACATGTTGGACTGATGATGCCTTAGGAATCACAGAGGATGAGGACCTGCTAGCATTCCAAAGCAATCTATAAGAAATCTGGGAGTAAAGGAATAAGGATGTGTATTCGTGGATATATATATATATATATATATATATATATATATATATATATATATATATATGCCTATTGGTGTTTGGTTTTTGTGTTTTTGTATGCGCGTGTGACAGAGACAGAGACTGAGAAACAGAGAGAGAAGGAACATGAAGTTGGGTGATTAGAATCTTGGAGGAGCTGTGGGAAGGGAAAATATTTTTAAAAAGATATTGCATGAAAATTTAAATAAACAGAAACGAAAATAGATTCGATGAACCTGTAAAACATATGCAAAACCTATAAACAGTTGTTATGATTGTTAGGCATTATGAAGCAGAGAACAGCTAGATAAAAATTATCCTATATCAAAATACCATCATCAGTGGTCTGTGAGACCCAACTTGAAAACACTATTTTAATTTTATTCTCTTCCAGAAGCATTTTCCAATAGGAATTTTTGCTACACACTGATTCAAGATCGAAGTATTTTTTTTCTGTGACCCAGATACTCCACTTGTGGCTTTATGTCCCAATTGGGTATGTGAAGAGATATCTGCACAGCATATTTGCGACCTTATTCACAGTATCCATGACTTGAATCAACCTAAGTGCTTATCAATTAATGAATGTATAAAGGAAGTGTATATATGTGTTTGTGTGTGTGTCTGTACATGTGTGTGCACGCGAGCTGTTGAATACTATACAACACGTACATAACATAGTTGAATCCTATTCAAGCTTCAAATGGAAACCTTGTCATTTGGAACAACATGGATTAACCTAAAGAGTTTCATGCTAATTGAAATAAGCCAGGAAAAAGGGAGATAAAGATCTCATGTATACGCTGAGTCTAAAAACGTAGAACTCACACAAAGACGGAGCAGAATAATTAGTCATTACTGGGGTCTTGAATTTGGAGAAATGGTGTGGTGTT
>CM052722.1:100943027-100967884 GCA_028551405.1 Uromys caudimaculatus
GTTAGGCCCTTTACGTTTTTGAACTTTCAAGTACATACTGAAATTTGATCGGTGCCAAGAAAACTGCATACTTAAACACATATAGATTTCTGTGGGACAAAGAGAGGTTGGGAAGTGTGTGTGTGTGTGTGTGTGTGTGTGTGTGAGAGAGAGAGAGAGAGAGAGAGAGAGAGAGAGAGAGAGAGAGAGAGAGAGAGAAAGAGAGTGTGTATGTGTGAGTGTGCGTGTAAATGCAGTGTTCACCAAAGCCTGAAGCGGTACATTTTTCTGGAATTGAAGTGATAGACAATTATGAGGCCCTTGGTATGAGTGCTGGGAACCTACCTCAGGTCTCTGCAAGCACAGTATGCACACTTATCCACAGAGCCATCTCTCCAGTCCCCACTGAAACATTTCTAAAGGAGTAGACTGTAAATTCTCACGAAAACATCAAATATTGTCTGGGAGGTGCTAGTTATGCTGGTTTGATGTAATAATTTCACTAAGGATGCATGCATCAGCATCTTACCATATGACAAAAGCGTATTCATATTTAATCTATCATTTAAAAGTTCCAGAGTAATAAAACTAAAGCAAAAGGTCTGCAGTCAAATAAGCATGAAAACACTGTGTGTTCTTGCTTTCTCGGAGAGCCACAGACAACATTTGTCTGGGAAAAGGCTCTGAGAGCTTTTCCAGGAGCAATGCTAGTTCAGCCCTTGTTACTTGATCATGTCCCAAATGGTTTAACTCTCGAACTGTTTACCAAATGTGGAGCTCTAGTAACAGAGGTCGAAGTGAGTTTGTGAGACTCTGAACAGTGTTATCCTCACAGCTTACCATGCAAGCCCTCTCATGGACTCTAGAGCGCACTGCTTTCTTGCAAATGCAGTAAAGACAAACTAGACTCCTAAGGGATGGTGGCTTGCTGCCACATACTATTCTGCTGCAGTAAATATTCATACTGATGGAAACAGCTGCCATCAAGTACAGTTTGGAAGGAAAGCGAGGATGACGGCAAATGCAGAAAGGTAGCTGGAGGCTGCCAGCCTGTAAGCCCAGCTCCAGATGTTGTCAATTACTTTCTTCTCAAAGTTTATCTTATCAGTTGTTTATTCATCTGAACAAACTTTCATGGCTTTCTGTTTGTTCTCTTGACCCCAGGAGCTTTATTGATGACAGCAAAGTTATGCCTCAGTGATTTTGAAGTGTCCTTAGTAATGAAACCCCACATCGTCATCTTCTTCCAACCCCCACGTCCCCCGTTCTCTTGGCCTCAGAAGTAGAGTCAAATTATGTGCACGACTCCCATGATGCTCCGTGGCATGATCTCGATTTGCTATTTACAGCAAAGAGGCATGCTCTTTATTGTCTCTTGTGATCAACCTGCCCCTTTCCATCATTGTTAAAATGTACATCAGTCTGAGGTACCTATTAAGCCTCCTCTTCCTAGCTTTTCTAAACTTTCATTCAGAGTTATTTCTAGTTGTATCTTTGATTTTTAAAATTAGATTGACATAAAATTGTATACATATATGTATATCATGAGATATTTCGACATATGTATTGCATGCTATTTAGCTCAAATACTTAACATTTTCTATGGCAAAAGCATTTTAAGTTCTTTGGGCTTTTTAAAACTCACAGAGAATTCTTGTTAGCTGTAGAGGCTCACTTGGGTCACAGCACACTACAACTTCTTCTAATTGTAACTCGTAGCAGTGGATCAACCTGTTCCCACAGCTGTCTTCTTACTACTTTATTTTCACATTCTATAAGAGTATCTACTTTCAATGCCAAGCAAGGAATCCTCTTTGCATAGCTTTTTCCATAGTCTGTATTGCAGTTCACTCTGGGGGTCAACTAGCTTTGTAGAAATCAGTGTTCTCCTTGGATGTCAAGACCTTGAAGGAAGAATGTTTTGCTAACTCTTTAACCCCGCCAATCAATCCATCAACAAATATTTGAGTGCCTACTCTGAGTCAGGCACCAAAGCTTACACACAGTAGGGACTCTAGCATTGTTTATAGGCTTAGCATAACTCCTAGAAGTGGAAGTTGGTTCTCTGATGTAAATCCTCAGGAGGTGATTCCTGTCAACGTTAGCATGACTGATGAGACCACAGGCTAAGCATCGTTATGACCAACCACCATAACTGTGACTTTCTGTGACAAGTCCTGGATTGCCAAGCAGATACTCCAGACAAATCAACAAGTCTGGAAATGCTGGTCATCTCTGAGTGAAGCAGAGTCATGTAGAACATTTGTAATGATATTTTTCTAGTCTCTAGACAACCAGGATTAGGCTCCAAGAGGAAGGCTCTGGTCTTAGTTCTGTATTTGCGTTGGTATCAACTACAAATTGACAACATTATCAGTAAAAGAGCAAAAGAGATCACACTTGGAATTTGTTCCTCTTTTTTCTCTTTATCTGTGCAGTTGTTAACCCCCATATGATAATATTAATCACCATGATAAATTAAATATTTAATACCTGTATTGCTTGATCGGCATTACGCTATTTTGCTATTGTCATTATTATTTATTTTGTAGTTCATGGAGTGAAATTGCTGTGCTAAGTGCTTTCATGAAAACGGAACATATTAGTAAACCTGTCACTTGTGTCCGAATGCTATAAATCTTTTTACTCTTATCTAGCCATTAAATTTCTATTAAAAACAGTGAGTATGTGTGACTACATACTGCATTCTAGGTCTCTCTGTAATTAATTGTTCTTATATTACACCTTGTTTATAATCCTTTGATGGTCTTTGCATAGTAAAGATGGGAATAATTAGGTCAGGAGGTTAACAACTATCCAAAGTCACACAATAGGTAAAGATGGCTAAATACAAAGGCAAGTTTCTCTGACTCTGGATTTGCTACTCCTCCACTATATCCCATCAACTTCTTTTCTAATACAATGGAGAGCCCAACATCTGTTGTGCGGAGGGTTTAACAAGTCGAAATTCACAGAGCCCTCAAAATGAGAATTTGCCTGGTAATCCCAGGATATGTGTTCTCTCCTCTCTAAATGGCAGAACTTCAAAGTTCAGATATTAGAGTGGAAAAACTCCATCATAGCTCTCATGACTTGGAAGTAGCTTCATTATATGAATGCTGGTGCAGCTAATTGGCTGTCTTCTGGCATCTCCAGCAAGGAAGTAAGAACATTTACGTTGGCCTAGTTGGGGGACAGAGAGTAGTAATAGTCTTTTTCTTTCTGTCTGTATTCAGTATACTCACCAAAGAGCAAGTTAGAAACTTCAAAGAACACCTTGGCAATGACAAACAGTGAATCTAATGCAAACTCTAGCATCTCTCAAACACATTCTAACTAAAACAAAAGGTTCAGGCCCAGAAGGGGGTCCTTCAAACCCTAATGAATGAATGCTTCTTTAACAGATAGCAAAATCGAGAGAGGGAGGAAGGGGGTGAAGAGCTGAGGATGAAACAATCTATTTGGAATTTGATTGTTCACACTAAGCCAGGTAACCCCTATGGTCTTGAGCTTGCTTTGAAAACACAAATGGGCTAAAAAGATCAGGATTTGATGGGAATTTTCACACTTGGACATTTGCTCAGCTCTTCAGAGAAGTGCTGAAATCAGTGGGAGAGTCCTTGGCACCTCTGTGATTACAATCACAGGCAAGCCCTTGCACTACAGTGGTGCAGTACAAATGATGCCCAAGACAAGCCTTTTGAGACAAAATACAGATAAGAGACCTCTATTTGTTCAGGGACAATCTTTCTGAAAACACTTGTAAGGTCAGCTGTTTATACTTGATTTGTTTAGAATGTAGGAATCCAAAGCTATTCAGGACCATAAGAGCATACCAAGGCCAAAGGCTATACAGAAATCAAAGTGACCTGAGAAATATTGAAATTTATTAGGTTACTTAATTCTTTATGAGGAGTGTTTGCCCAAGGTTTTTATATGGAAAGAATCTGATGTTTCTTCTGAGGGGAGTGGAGGGAAGCAAACAGTGATAAAAAGCCTACTGTCATATCTCTGTGTTTTATGTTCTGAAATCAAATTCACACAGAATGGTGTTGGATTTGGGAGTCACTGAGCAGATTTTCTCATTTATACTTCTCGTTTTACAGATAGGACAATATATTATACTGGCATACAACTCTGGCAATGAATAAAATGATGAAACACAGATCTCAGGTCTTCTGATACCTGTCCCGGAGGCTCTTTGACACATTTGTATATAGAATATATGTTAAAAGCTACCTTGGACATTTTGTATCTAAATGTCCCCCTGATATGGTCAGGGATTTGGTTGGTCACACCTCCCAAAGAATCTTGGGATTGTATTATCTTAACAACTTCCCTTTTGTCCAGCTTTCTTTCTTGGGCTTTCAGCAAATACCATTCCATGTTATTTTGATTTCAAAATATCAAGTATTTGAAATTTATTAACCTAATAAATAAATTTGAAATTTAGTAGCCTAATAAATTCCATACTCTTCACCCACACTGAGCTTCTCATCAGCCTATTGAGAAGTGCAAATCTTTCTCCTTCACTGCAGAGCTTACATACCACTGCTGTGATCATCATGGCTCTGGTTCGCTTCTCTTCTTTGAGTGCATAGTACAGAATAGATCTAGCTTATACCCTATCATCTTGAGGCCAGCAAGATTGCTTGCTTTTGACATTATTAAAACTTTCTCTGATTCTGTGAACAACATGTTTTCCTAATTTTTATCTTGGTATTTTTTAATGCTAGACTTTTTGTTTTTTTATTTTTTTATTTTTTTGTTTTTTTCGAGACAGTTTCTCTGTGTAGCTCTGGCTGTCCTGAACTCACTCTGTAGACCAGGCTGGCCTTGAACTCAGAAATCTGCCTGCCTCTGCCTCCCAAGTGCTGGGATTAAAGGCGTGCGCCACCACTGCCCGGCTTAATGCTAGACTTTTAACATTTAAAAATAAGTAGATAAAAGGCTAAATAACCAACAAAATATACAACTTTTAGCTATTGTCAGAAACATGTTGAAAACCCAAGCCCTTGAAAAACATGAACAATACTTCTTTGTCTAAAAGGCTAGGACAAAATGAAGCAAAATAGAATGATATATTATGAGGTCTAAGAATCAGTTCTAAAAATAAAGTGCATCAAATATAGATCGATAGAAAGCAAACAAGCCAAAGGAATGCCTGTGTCCCTGTGAATATTGTTTAACTAAAAATAAATACTGCAGAAGAAGAAAACATCATATAGAAACCACAATGAGCCATTAAAAACCCCATCAGGTCATATTCTATTGTGACCTGACTTATTGAATAAAATACATTTGTGAAAGTTGCACGAAACTGAAAAGAATTAGGATGACTGAGCATTTTCTGTGTTTCACCTTCTTTACACATTTTATACCATTTCATCATTTGAATAGCTATGAAGTATATGGAGTCTTCTCTCCATCTCATACCATTTCATCATTTGAATAGCTATGAAGTATATGGAGTCTTCTCTCCATCTCCCGTGACAGAAAGCTGAGGCTGTCACTGGAAGGGTGAATGACTTGTTTACTTTCACACAGCAAGTAAGAATGGAGCAAAGACTAAAGTGCTTATGATTAGAATAACTTTTTTTTTTTCAAAGCACAAGAAAGGGAAATTGCAAGTGATCTGAATAGTAATTTCTGTGACGACAAACACCATAAAAAGGGGTTTGTTTATTTGTTTGTTTGTTTCTTTGTTTATGGGTTCACTTTATAGCCCACACTGGCCTCAAACTCCTGCTGCGTCAGCCTCCTGAGTGTTGTGATTATCATCTTGACCCATGATATTAGGGGAAAAAGAGGATTTGTCTTAAAGTGGCAAGCAAATCAGCGTTCTGTCCTACCAGTCAATATAAAAACAGTCCCCAAAGGCTCAGCTGGGAATGGAGTACTGGTGAAGATAAATTTCAGGACTGAATTTGAGAAAACAGTCTTCCCAGCAAATGAGTAATGGCCTTTCAGATCATACCACTTTGCTGAAGGAGTTCAGTTGCCAGTATTTGAAGCTCAGTTCAGTGTCCGTGACTGGATGAGCTTTTGATTTCATGTTTGTTTGTTACCTAGATTTCAGCAACAAGAACAAATAACACAAAAACTTTCCAGGCACTCAGTGTACACAGAGTAGGAGGAACGAAGCTGACATCAATATTTAATGTCTCTTTATTGATTTTTTTTTTAAACTAGAGAATGCTATCATAAGCACTTGCGAACCACATGTGGTCGCATGGAATGTTTCCATAGAGCAGCTCAGGCCGCTCCAGCAAACACCTCTCTGAGAACTCGTTTGATAAAACGAAAGAGCGTGCAGAAAAACAAATTTCAGCACTACCATGACTGTCACCAGGAAAAGACAGAACCAGTTCTGTCTGAGGTAATAGTGGCTATCTAGCTACTGAAGCACTTAGGCAGACAGAGAAGAGCAAGGGCTGAGTCAGTGAATACCCACCCCTCTGGGCACATCTACCATCCCACATGGCTCATCTTTCTCTGAAAGAATCAGGAACTATGTAGAGACATGGGTAAAACCTTGAGTACTTGCATCATGTTTAGGTCAGATTTGAGGTTTGTTTTTAATTAAATAATTAACTTATTCATTAGTGCTAGGGTTTCATCCAGGTTGGTCTAGAACTCACTATGTACCCCAGACTAGGTTTGAACTCATGACAGTCCTTCTGTCTCAATTTCTGAGTGCTAGGAATAAAAATGTGAGCTACTAAACCAGGAAGTCAGATGTAGCCTTTCTCTATTTCACAGACATGGTCTTATACAGATAGCAGGCTAGTCTCGAACTTGCTATGCAATCAAGGATGACTTTGACACTTTGACCACTGTCTCTCTAGTACTGGGATTACAGGTATGTACTACATTCAGTTTCTATGTATGCTAGGCAAGAACTTTGCCAGCTGAGCCACATCCCCAGGTTAGACATGTTTTTAAACTTTTCTCCAAGAGTATAAGATGCTTGAGCTTCTTTTTCCAGCCCAACTCATTTAAGTGTTCTAAACGCCATACTCTTGCTGCAGGAGTGGGGCAGAACCTAGTGAACTTCATGATCAGAAGTCAGTGCATTTGGTAATCGTTTTGGTAGGCAAGTAGGTCTTCCAGGAGTGACACGGCAAATTAGCCTACAGGTTAGCATCTCACCACCCACTGACAACTTCAGTTGCTTCTTTCCTATCCCTGGTATTGGCTAATAATATGCACACATACGCATACACTTTTCGTCTGTTCCTCTTCTTCTCATTTAGTTGAAGTTACCACTGTCACTGGTATCCAGCCATTTAATGTTTTCAGTCATTGTAATAGACTTTTTTTCTTCTAAAATACCCCCTCTCTTTCCCTCTCTTCATCCTTCCCTACGCCCCCCCCTCCTTTTTCTTGAGTCTCTCCAAGTTTGTATTAACCAGATTTGCTGAACTTTTCCTGACTATTCCAATTTCAAGGTTTTGGCTTCATTGTCAGTCTATGTGAGTCCATCTAGACAAAGATTATTCAGAAGAGATCCTGAGCAGGTAGATTACAACTGCTGATGTTTAGGCTTTTTCCTCACAAGGACCACATCATAACTGTAGCCATTCCAAGAACTGGCAGTAAACTCTACATCACTAGGGGCCTTCAAACAATAGGACGTGATTCCCACCTGAAATGTGAAATGGCTCTTAGAAAATATTAAAGTCCTTCTCCATGTTTTTCTTTCAGAATTTTTCCCTTTTGGAGCCCCACTAAAATGATTGCCAGCGAGTACAGTGAGATAGTACAGTGAGAAAGCGTGGCAGGGCTATCAATTTCATGAGTAGTTGTAGTAGCTGTTTGCACAAGTGCTTTCAGGGAAGAGGTTATAAGTTTTGTGTTTGTTTCCGCTAAGGATTCTGCTTTCTTAAAAAGTTGCAGCCTAGGTTTTCTAACTCCTGGGTTGTCTCCCTTTGTGATTTCTTTATTGTTTCTGTTTCCATTTTTAGATTCTGGATGGTTTTGTTCACTTCCTTCACCTGTTTGGTTGTGTTTTCCTGTATTTCTTTAAGGGATTTTTGTGTTTCCTCTTTAAGGGCTTCTAGCTGTTTACCTGTGTTCTCCTCCTGTATTTCTTTAAGGGAGTTATTTACGTCCTCCTTAAAGTCCTCTATCATCACCATGAGAAGTGATTTTTGATCTGAATCTTGCTTTTGTGGTGTGATGGTATATCCAGGACTTGCTATGGTGGGAGAATTGGGTTCTGATGATGCCAAGTAACCTTGGTTTCTGTTGTTTATGCCTATGCTTGCCTCCTGCCATCTGGGTATCTCTAGTGCCACCTGCCCTCACTATATCTGACTGTAGCCTGTCCTTCCTGTGATCCCGGTTGTGTCAGAACTCCTCAGAGACCGGATGTCTCTGGGATCCTGTGATTCTGGGATCCTGTGATCCAGAGATCCTGGGTGTGTCAGAGCTCCTGGGAGTCAAGCTGCCTTGGGACTCTGAGATCCTGGTGTGATGAAACTCCTGGGATCCTGGAATCTTGTGATCCTGGGAGTGTTAGAGCACCTGGGAGTGGAACTTCCTCTGGGTGTTGTGGGACTGTCTGTGGAGTTCATGCCCAAGGTCTGCTCAAGACACCGGCCCAGACCCGAAGGAACCTGTGCCACTGGTCGGGCAGGGTTCCTGTGTCCCTGGATCCCGCTGGTCCCAGTTACTCCCAGTGTTGGATCAGATGTTGTGTCCTCCTCCAAAATGTATACTTTTCATTATTTCTATTGTATGAACCTGAAGGGATATGTCTGTCTGCTGTGCATGTACCTGGACCCTGTGGAGGTCAGGTGCTAGCTAGCATCAGATCCCCTGGAGCCGGAGTTACAGGTGGCTGTGAGACACAGCGTGGGTCCTGGTAATGGAACCCTTGATCGTCTTCGAGAGCTGACAGTGCTCTTATCCTCTGAGTCACGCCTCCATCTCCATGGTTTTTCATATCAGAAGAATGATGTGGGAATAGAACATTTCTCAAAAGATCCAAATTTATCTAAGAATTAATTAATGCTTGCAAAGGGCTGGCAGAAAACAAAACTAAACAAAACACAACAACAACAACCAGAGCAACAACAACAATTAGAACAAAAAAAAAAAAGCCAACATAAGAAAAAGAAAGTGAAGAAAGTGAAAAGGAAGTTTGTCTGTGAGCTACAATGGGTTCTGAGCAGGACTCAGCTGCCAGACTGAATGAAGCTGTCCCGAGAAGCAGAGAGCGGGCAGGTACCACACTCCGACCAGTGAAGGTTGTTCCAACCAGATTTGCCTTATTCATCAGGGGCTTCCTGGCAGAAAGGGACACTCTTTACCAGATCCATGACAGGAGCACTTCAGATGTGCCTCGGTTCCACGGTTGGGCAGGGCATATGTTAGAAGCAGCAGGAAGGATTAGGCTACTCGTCCCCTAGCCCAGAAACCATTTTTAGAAACACTATGGCTTCCAACAGGTCGTCTCCAGACTCCATAACATCAATTCTTCCTTGACCTGACTGCAAAAGTAGAGCCAGCACCTGCAAGGATAACTTATCTGCTCCAAAAGCTTACTGTTTTCAAAGAGGTCATAGGTTCGATTCCCAGCACCTACACTGTGGCTCTTTCTCTCTCTCACTGCCTACAAGTCCAGCGCCATACGCTGCTGCGCTCTCTTCTGGCCTCGGCAGCAACTGCACACATTGAAGTGTAAATGCAAGCATGCATGTACACACAGAACCATCCCGGCCATCACGGGTTGTAAACTAAAATAAATAAAGTCTAGAGTAGAAGTCTCATTCTAGTGGGAAAAGTAAAATAAGAGAATGCGGTCACTGGGCGTGGCCTCGCAGAGAATCCCGGAAATAGAGCTTTCTCTCCACCCCCTAGGCACGGACGGAAAGCACGGGTAGGAGGGATTTTGCACGAGGGACTCTTTGCTGGGTTTGCTAGAAAGACCCTTTGTTTGGCCCGCGCAGCTACAGGGCAAAGGCCTGTCCAGCAGGAAAGCGGGACCTGGGAAGCCAAAGTCGCCTTGATGTGACCAGGAGCAGACCGGCTGCCTTTGCAGGTTGCTTCGACTTAGCTGCCTTTTGAGAGAGCGATTGGAGCAGCTGCTGCCTGCTGGTGAGTGGGGCTCTAAAGGGACGCCATCTTGGCTGTGGAATTGAAACAAGTTTGGAGCCTGGGAAAGCAATGGATTGCCGAAATACTCGTGGAGTGAGAGTCTTGGGGGAGCAGTAGGGAACTTCTCAATCTGCACTGCCATTCAGACATTGGGCAAGCAGGGGTGCTTCGCTCCTTCTCTTAGACAGGCAGATTTGTCCTGGAAGAGATTCTTTGATATCCTTTGTACGGTTTGCCTTTGGAGATCGGCTCTTGAAAGGGCTCTACCCAGCACCCGACTTGCATAGGCACACAGCTAGAGCGTTGCTTCCTTCGGAAGCCTAGAAGAGGCTGACAGCGTTGTATGGGATCCTAGCTGAGGACAGGATCTGAGGAAGGATTCTAGGTAGAGAATACACGTGCAGACAAACGAGCAAGTGCAAATTGATGTACGTTGATGATCATGGACCTGAACCAGAGAGCACCTGTACATTGGACCGAGTGCATGATTTTTGAGACAGTTGGAAGAGATTTAGCTAGTTTTGAATTCTTTGTGTAGGTATGGATACGTTGACTCTGGGGGAAGCTGAGCCGTGGAATCCCTGTGGTCACTGAGGTAGAAGGGGTTGTAAGCCACCTGTGGAGTTGTTGCAAGTAGATGTCTATGCAGTCTGAAGAGCCGCCAGTGCTCATAAGGACTGAGCAATTTCTCCAGATGCAATAAGCTATTTAAAAAAGAAAACCACAGCAGAAAACAAGACAGGAATTTGGAGAGTTTTGCTGTTGTTGTAGTTGTAGTTGTTGTTGATGATGATGATGTTGTTGTTTTAGTTATTCTTGTTTTTACCTGCTACTAGGCAGGCTGGCTCCAGTGACTTAGAGCCCAATCCTGTCTCTCTCTCTCTCTCTCTTTTTTTTTTGTTTTTTTGTTTTTTTCGAGACAGGGTTTCTCTGTATAGCCCTGGCTGTCCTGGAACTCACTCACTCTGTAGACCAGGCTGGCCTCGAACTCAGAAATCCGCCTGCCTCTGCCTCCCAAGTGCTGGGATTAAAGGCGTGCGCCACCACTGCCCGGCCAATCCTGTCTTTAAGGGCACCTTGTCTTGTCTTGGTGTGTTAGATCCTGCACATGTTCCTACTGGTCGCCTGGGGGAGGTCAAACCACTTTCCAAAGCCACTTCCCTGGGATTTCAGTTCGTCTCCCCCAGCTCTTGGCCCCATTCCTTACTTTCTTCTCTTTTCCAAAAGATTTCTTTGTGTTTCCGTTCCAAGTATGAGTGCTTCACCTGCATGTATGTATTTATGTATGTTATCACTGGTCTGGTTCTTTGGAGGCCAGTAGCCATCCCAGTTCCCTTGGCACTGTAATTTAATAGTTGTCAGTCTGACAGAATGTGGTGTGTAGGAATCGAACCATGATGCTCTGAAAGCATAGTATATGCTCTCAGCCTCTGTGCCACCTGTCCTACCCTATGATTCCCAGGGCTGTGAGTCAAATCATCAGGGTCATTGAAATGCTCCAGTTATTGCCACCTTCCCAGTCTTAGAAGAAGACATTTTTGAAATATGTAATTATGTAATTTTTTTCCTGCCTGTGTGTGTGTGTGTGTGTGTGTGTGTGTGTGTGTGTGTGTGTGTATGTGTTTTAGTTTTATGTAGCCCAGGCTTAAAACCTTGAAAGTTGATTTTCCTGTTTTGTTTTGTTTTTGCCAAGATACTACTGAGTAGCACTTGCTGGCCTAGAATTAGCTATGTACACCAGGCTGTCTTTGAAGTCAAAAGAGATCTGCTTACTTAGGTTCCATTGTGCTGGGATTAAAAGCATCAATCACTGTGCTGGGCTTACTTTTTAAAACATTTTAAGGATGTACATTATATGAAGAAATCTAGTCTTTGAAATTACTTCCTAACAGCCAGGCAATGGTGGCACACACCTTTAATCCCAACACTTACTAGGCTGAGGCAGGCAGACCTATAGAGCAAGTTCCAGGAGAGCCAGGGATATTCCAAGGAACCTAGTCTGGACAAAACCAAAAAATAAATAAACTACCTAGTTAATTAATGAATAAAAGAATTATGTGCACTAGAAACTGATGTCATACTTTGTTCATATTATGGAAATCTTGGTTGCAAAACTTTCAGTTTGAAACACTGGCTTTGTGAATAGTGGTGCAGGGAATAGACAGATGCCCTGAGTAAATGATGATTTCAGTTGTTATGGAGACAAAGCCTGAATTATACACCTCAGTGTGACTTGAAATTCTAAATCCTCCCTCTGCCTCTGTCTTGGCCTCTGTCTCTGCATCTGGATTTCTCTCTCTCTGTCCACGTGCCTCTGCCTCTCCTTCTGTCTCTGCCTCTACATTCTCTACCTTTGCCTGTGTTTCTCTATCTGTCTCTACCTCTTTTCTTGGTTTCGCTGGCGCTCTGTTTCTCTGCCTGTGTCTCTGCCTGTACCTGTGCCCCTGCCTCTGCCTCTGCCTCTGCCTGTACTTATGCCCCTGCCTCTGACTCTACCTATGCCCCTGCCTCTGACTCTGCCTGTGCCTCTGCCTGTACCTGTGCCCCTGCCTCTGACTCTGACACTGCCTCTGCCTGTACCTGTGTCCCTGCCTCTGCCTCTGGCTCTGCCTCTGCCTGTACCTCTGTTCCTGCCTCTGACACTGCCTCTGCCTGTACCTATGCCCCTGCCTCTGCCTGTACCTGTGCCCCTGCCTGTACCTGTGCCCCTGCCTCTGACACTGCCTCTGCCTGTACCTGTGCCCCTGCCTCTGACTCTTGACACTGCCTCTGCCTGTCCCTGTGCCCCTGCCTCTGACTCTGACTGTGCTTCCACCTGTACCTGTGCCCCTGCCTCTGACTCTGACTGTGCCTCTGCCTGTCCCTGTGCCCCTGCCTCTGACTAGGACACTGCCACTGCCTGACCCTGTGTCCCTGCCTCTGACTCTGACTCTGTGCCTCTGCCTGTACCTGTGCCTCTGCCTCTGCCTCTGCCTCTGCCTCTGCCTCTGCCTCTGCCTGTCCCCCCTCCCCTTTAGTGCTGGTATATCTTGCAGATTAGTTCAGTTTTAGAACTGATCTCCTCTGGAATTCTTTTTACATCACCACTTGTTGTCTCTCTAGCTTGTAGTGAAGCCATTTAATTAGAGTCATCAATAAACTCAAAGGTGTATTCCAAATTCATAGGACAACAACTGAAATGTGACCGTCTCTAGCTCATCAGTCACTGCACAGTTCTGAACATTATATTTAAGCAAAAGTTTAAGCACAGGCACATAGCATTAGTGTTCATGTACAATGCTGTCTCGGTTTCACTGTGATAAATACCAGGGCCAAAAACTACTAGAGGAGGAAATAGTTTCTGTCTGTTTGCAACTCTCAGGTTGTAAACTGTGTCACCTAGGGAAGTCAGGTCTAAGATGGTGTCTGCCAAGTGAAGATGACTGGAGATGTAGATCTGTGACCAGGTTCTAACCTAACATGTGTAGGGCCATGGATTTGATCCATGGGACTATGAAAACACACCAATAAAATGCATAAAAACCATACATCTTTTATTTTTTTAAATAAGAGGCTTAATTTAAATTTTACTGTAAAAGTCCTCTTTTGTCCTCAGAGATATATATCAACACTGTGGATGGGTACATGAAACAGCAAATATTACCAAATCCTGTGGTTTTTTTCCCTGTACATACACACCTATAACAATATATGTTAAGGTAGTAAGAAATAAACAATAACTAGTAATAGAGTAAAATTATAACAATTTAATGTAACAAAATTGGCGGTATCACCACTTTTGCATCACAGAGCTACAGAAAGGTTCCTTGTACACAAGCACTACAATACCACAGCAGTCAATCTCATAACCTAAGATGTACAGGAAGTAAGGGAGCAACTAATTTGCAGGCAGCACAATGAGTAGACATAAGCCAGACAAAGGGATGATTATCATCCTACGCAGGGTACTATGCGATTTTATCAGGCTACACAGAATGGTGTGCAATTTAAAGCTTATGAGTTGTTTCTTTCTGAAAATTTCCATGTCGTATTTTCAGACCAAGTTGACCACAGATAACAAAGACTGTCATAATGAAACCACAGATAAGATGGGGATACTTAGAAAATAAGCAAGTCAGAGTTATTCCAAATGAAGCTGACGTGAGGCGTTCATCCTGCATGCCACTTCCCTAGCCCCTGAGATAACACCCTAGAACATATTTTATTAATTTTTAAAATATGGTACTGAGGATCAAACCCAGGATCTGGTCCATGCTAGGCAAGTGCTGTGTCACTACCCTACATCGCAGGTCTACCTGAAACACATTTTAAATATGCTGACAGAAGATAGCATATGTTTTGTGAGTCAGAACCACTGGGTTCAAATCCTAGCCTATAAAGTATATGTTGTTGAGAAGTTTAAATAATCTCCATGAATTTCAGTGTTCTCATGTGTAAATGGGGAATAATAATATCTATCTCACAGCATATTTGGAGGATTAAATAAAATTAGATATGTGTTACAATTCAATTCAGTTCCTAACAAAGACTATCCCATGGATAAATTAATTTTTTCCCTTTCCAGGCTTCTCTCTTCGACCTAACTCCTTGCTTCTTTTTATTGTCTCAGACAGGGTTCTTATTCACAAGCAAAGAAACTTGGTTATGACATTAAGAAAGTAACTCAAGAAGTGTGGGATTGAGCACAATAGTCAGAGAGTACTATCGAACCAGTTTGGCTTATAAATCCAGGAATATTGGATAAAATATAGCTGTTGAAAAGGATCAGGTAAGATGGGGATGGGTGGACGGGGGTGGGGGTGGGGGTGGGAGATGGAATTCCCTCCTAGAGGCGGGTTGGGGAGGGGATGGGGGGTATACAAAGAGGAGACTCAGAAAAGGGGAAACATTGGAAATGTATATAAAGTATCAAAAATAAAAAAGGAGGGAAAAAAAAAAAAGAATATCGTTACCATGGCCATTGAGTCAGGTGGAGATTTCAACTCCTCTCTCTGGAGGTTGAGCTTCTTATTTCTGTCACCATGTCAAATCCATTGAGCCTCTTTAGGGAATTTTTCATTTCTGTCTTGACCTCTCCCAAATTTCTCTATAAATACCTTTATAGAGCTTTCTTTGTCTTCCTTGATAGGGCACATTTGGACAGGCATCATTTTCATATTTTCTTTTAGGGCTTTAGCTACATGTTAAATTGACTTAAGAGAGCTAACATAAGTGGTAGGCAAGGTGAACATCTTGAATTCTAAGGGTCAGCTCTCATTCCCCGCTTCGATCTGTACGAGGGACGCACTTCCTTATTTTATAGAAAATAACAGGGCGCGATAGCTCTCAATATCTAGTTTCCCCATCTTCCCAGTTTGAGGTTATTGTTTAGTAAATTTTCTGCTCTGAATCCCTAACCTCTCTACTTAAATGTTTAGTCTAGTCTGTGCTGATGTGTGTTTAATGTATTGGTTGTCTAAAGATTCTTCAGTGATTTCCTTAACCTGGAAATAATTTTGTTTTGTTGACAGGTTTTAATTATGTGCATTTTTTTTAACACTCATATGGAATTTACAAATCTGCCTTACTTTTTACTTCTTGATTGTGAAGAACCTTGTTTGTTTACTGTGAGAATTTAGAACACTCTAAAGTTGTAGAAATAAATAATGACAGAATAGCATTTACAGAGTCTGAGGAGACTATTAAAATCTGCTATGTAAAAGCATGGATGTGTGACTAAACATAGGTAGTCATTGTAAAGAAGAGATACTCTCAGAGGAATATCATGACATGACACAGCAGGACTTGTTTGCTTTATAAGGAACCTAAGTCTCATGTAGATTAAACCCCATAGTCTTCTATGTTAAAGAATGAGAACAGTACTCAGAAAACTTTTCATCCATTCTATAGAAAAGTAGATAATACTTTAGGCTTTTAGGCCACATGTTGTTTCTATTTTATAGTTGTGTGTGTGTGTGTGTGTGTGTGTGTGTGTGTGTGTGTATGTGTGTGTGTAAAATTTTTAGAGCTATTTTTTAAAACGTTATCATCTCATGGATTTCATATTTATATAAAATATTGGTATGGATTGGATTTGGCTCAGTGTCCTTAACTTGGTACCTCCTCGATTAGATAACAGAGCTTAAGCTGTCTGGAATAACTGAACGCAAGGAAGGATTGCAGAAATGAGACAGAGAAAAGTAATGAAAGCTTGTGAGTGAGTCGTGGAAGTACACATGTGAAGGAATGGCTCCAGACAATCCCAATGAACTTAGAGTAGTCAGAGATGTTTAATTATATCCCATGGCAAAATGCCAGGAATCTATTTGAGTTCAGCCAAATACATTGTCTGGGAAAAAAGGTAATATTTCTTAAGAGAACATCATAGAATTTATAACATCTACAATATATCATCAAACACTAATTCTGTCTCAGAAAAATTAAAGACATGAAGAATTAAGAACATTTTATTGATACTCATAATAGATTTCAAGTTATACAGAACAACCTAGGCCTACCTAGATGTGGCCATCAACCCAGATGTCCCTCAACAGAGGAATGGATACAGAAAATGTGGTACATTTACACAATGGAATACTACTTAGCTATTAAAAACAATGACTTCATGAAATTCGCAGGCAAATGGATGGAACTTGAAAATATTATCCTGAGTGAGGTAACCCAGTCACAAAAAAAGGAACATGGTATGTTCTCACTAATAAGTGGATATTAGCCCAAAAGTTCAGAGTACCCAAGATTCAATTCACAGACCTTATTAAGCCTAAGAAGAAAGAAGACCAAAATATGGATGCTTCAGTGTTTCTTAGAAGGGGGAACAAAATACTCACAGGGGGAAATATGGAGACAAAGTGTGGAGCAGAGACTCAAGGAAAGGCCATCCAGAGACTGCCCCACCTAGGAATCCATCCCATATACAGCCATCAAACCCAGATGTTCTTGTGGATGCTGGGAAGTGCTTGCTGATGGAAGCATGATATGGCTGTCTCAAGAGAGGCTCAGGCAGAGCCTGACAGATACAGAGGTGGAAGCTTGCAGCCAACCATTGGACTGAGCGTGGGGTCCAGGATGGAGGAGTTGGAGAAGGGACTGAAGGAGCTGAGGGAGTTTGCAGCCCCATAGAGGGAGCAGCAGTGTCAACTGGCCAGACCTCTTGGAGCTCCCAGAGACTGGACCACCAACCAAAGAATGCATATGGAGGGACCCATGTTGCTGGCTGCATATGTGGCAGAGGAGGCCCTTGTTGGCCATCAGTGGGAAGAAAGGCCCTTGGGTCTGAGGGTTTTAGATGCCCCAGTGTAGGGGAATGCCAGGGAGGGAAGATGGGAGTGGGTGGGTGGGTGGGGGAGCACCCTCATAGAGGCAGGGGGAGGGAGGACGGGATAGGGGGTTTCTGAAGGGGAGACCTGGAAAAGGAAAACATTTGAAATGTAAATAAAGTAAATATCCAATAAAAAATTAAAAAAAAAATAAATAAATAAAGAGGCGAAGCTTTGAGAGCAACTCTTTTAACTTCATTCAAGAACCTACAGGGAAATACCCTCCACAGCACATATAAATAAATACACATATAAATAACCTAGGTAGAGAAATGAAACTGTAGTAATCAAGTGAAAATTCATTTTCTATTGGTTAAATTTGTACTTTGATGATTTCATATGTGTATATAGTATGTTCTGTACTCTAGACTCCTGTGTTCTTTCATCTTTAACAATTTCCACCCATCTATTCTCCATATAGCCCCCTCCTGCATATTTATGCCTTTTGTTTTATTTTGTGTCCCTCTGATTTTTAACTAGGATAGCTTGTGTGTCAGTAGGTAGGGAACTATCCACTGGAGCCTACTGGGCTCACCGTATCGTACACAGCAGAAGATAATAATCACCGTTTCCCAGAATACTCCTGTTGACTAAAGTTTTACCAGGAGTAGTAGTGCTCCATGAGCCCCTCCCTCATACGTGATTGGCTATTGGTAATAGCATCGTGCGCAGGGCCAGCGCAGGTAACCACAGTTGCTGTGAGATCATGTTTGCAATGGTTGTGCCAAGACCTAAGCATAGCACTTCCCATCTCTCTTCCAGGTTTTCTGTCTCCTACACTTTTTCATATCTCTCTTCCATAATATTTAGAAAATATAATAGCTGGAGAGCTGTGGTAGTATAGGCCTGTAATCTTGGCACTAGGGAGGCAGATGCAGAAAAAAAAAATCACCAAAATTTTGTGGCCAGCCTTATTCACAAAGCATAGGTCACAAAAGAAGACCCTACAAAAAAACAAAAAACAAAAAACAAAAAACAAAAAACAAAAAAAAACATAACAGGAAAGAAAAAAGGGAAAAACAGAAGAAAATACAATTTCTTAAATAAAAACTTCATTGAGTGGCACTAGTAAAAGACTAACAGTAACAGATGATCAATCAAGGCACTTAAAGAAGAACAATGGAAGATTTCCAAACTGAAAGACAAAGACAAGCAAACTAACATATTTAAATAGAACCTCCCATCTATGTTGGCACTAAGGGCATGAAATATAGTAAAAGTCAGGAAGGATTTTAGCAAGGACTCACTTTGGCTGTGAAAACTAAGGGGGGGAAGTTTGCTGGCAAACATCAATGTTATCTTTGTTGACTAAGAAAGGGGCCAGTGACCAAATACAGGAGTAAAACACATCTTTTAAGGTATTATCACTAGCAAAGCCAAAAGGAAGAAAAGACAGGCACTGCAGCTCACTGTAAGCGTCTAATGGACATATAAACCTCAAAATCAAAACTTGGAAAATGTAGAGTTTTGTGGAATTCTAATTCCAATTGAAAACTCATAAGAGAAACAAAAGCTTGGTGCAAAAGCAAAAGCAAAGTGTTGCTGCAGTGTGTGCAAGCCCTGTGCCCTCTGCAGTTGCCCACCAGTGATCATCTGCTTCCCAGATTTCCACCAGCACACCCAGAATTCCACATTCCTGCTTGGCAGTACAAGAGGGAGTTCTGTGGTTCTCATTCCAGAAGAACTGTGGTTGGAGATTTGGATGTGCCTGCCCTGGGTGAAGACATGCTTTTTGCTTTACTTCACACGGGTGAACTGGGGAGCTTCAACTCTGTTCCCAAGCAGCTTTTGCCAGATGACATTCCTTATTTGTGAGTCAGCCTGATCCAACAGAAAGAGCCACTGCAGTCAGAATACTTAAGTTAATCCTGGCCTCAGCTTGCTCTAGCTGCATGATTTTAGGCACATCACTGCATGTCTTGGAGCCATTGCCTTCTCATTGCTAGACATGATAGTCATCCTTACTTCTGGGCTTGGAACTATTGTTTTTTGGATTCACTGAAAAAGTCAGTATCTGATGCAGACAGTCCCACATGCCATTCCTTTACTGAGTTGGTTCTCTTCTGTTCAGTTAATGGCTCTGGGTGGTGGGAATAGACATTTTGGAGGCAGGGAAAGGTTGGTGCAGGGAAGAGGCAAAGTCGTGCTTTCTAGAAGATCACATACAGCTGGGGAGGTGGCTCAGTGGCTAAAGTGCTTACCACTCAAGCATGAGGACATGAATTTGATTCTCCAGCACACACATAAGATGAGCACCTTGGTCTTCAAAAGAGAAGGGGAAGGTGGAATGGGAGGAGGACTTGTGTGGGATACTGGAAGTCGAAGTAGGGCTGATATGGGGTTGTAAAGTGAATAAATACATAAACGTAATAATAATAATAAAGCTGAGAGCAGTAGTGCACCTGTAATCCCAGCCAGGGTTTTCAGGGGTTGGGGGACAGGGTACAGAGACAAGAGGATCGCTGGGTTACAGCTGACCTGCCATCATAGTCAAATACAATTTCTGGGCCACTGAGAGGCTCTATTCTGTAAAACAAAATGGAGAACATTTGATAAAGGCAGCCAACATCAACTCCTGGTCGCTACATGTATACACGCACACACATGTATGCACACAGATAATTAGAGGAAAAATAAGAGGACCTCCCTTTTCTAAACCTCCAAAAGGAATCCTGGGAATGTCCACCAATTTCCCTTTCCAGTTATACTTTCATTCAGGTCCTAGGAGGATGCTGCACACTGAAAGCCCTCCTGCCTAGTATGCAGATGAAATCAGAGGGAGTTCTGTTGTGCTAAGCCTTTAAGCCCTGTGACCTACTTTGCATACTGCTTTTCCATAGGAAGTATATGTGAGTGAGAGAATCCTTCCCTGGTCATTCTAGGGATTATTGCTATGTATGTTCAGGGAAACCCTCATGTCTCCAGGTTAGTGATTACAGAAGTAAATTAATCAATTATTGATTATGTGGAACCTTGTACATAATCATTTCTCTGCTTTTGCTTTGTAAGAATTACTACTACTACTGCTACTACTACTGCTGCTGCTACTGCTGCTGCTGCTGCTGCTGCTGCTGCTGCTGCTGCTACTGCTAGTAGTAGTAGTTCATCCTGAGGAGCTCAAATGACTTAGGAAAAACAATAGTCTTGGCTAAAATCAATTGAGTCTTCTGAGTGAGCCTTCTGAGCAGTCTTCATTTCCCTAGCAGTTCCTGAAGGGACAGCACAGCCTGAGGTTGCTGGTGTCTTCACGAACACAGACACCAGCAGCAGTAGACAAGGCAAATGAGGCAGAGAATGACTTTTAATGGCATGTATTTTTCTAGGGTTTTTAGCGGCCTTAACCCCAAATTAGTTTAAAGATTTTATGCCATTCCTTGAAATAAAAATGTACTTAAAACTAAATGGTCGAGTAAGCATCCCCATGGTGGCAGTGCTTGGCTGGCTTCTGAATAACTTGTGTATTTTTGTGCTTCTGCAGAATGAAAAGATTAAAGCCTCTTCTTTTTTTCCCTTCAGAGACTGGCTCTCTTGGGTAATTTCTTTCACTTAGGCTGAGGTATAATGCCACCTCAGATGTCCACTGCAGCATGACCTATATATACAGAGTTATCCTGTTAAAGAACAGCAGCACTGGCCACCAAGTAAATGGATGATGTCATGGAAACATAGTAGCACGTCAGACTTGAGGAGTCTTAGAAATACATTTTTACTGACCGTATGTATCATATGTCTGTACTGTTCACTACAGACTTGATAAATTACAAGTTCATAAGTCACATATTTGTCTGTTGAGATTTGAAGCATTGCTGCTCCTAAGTCTTTCTGTTTCACTTACAGTTTAGCTGCCACTTTTAGCCTAACATACTGACTCATGTAGTCTTTCCAGGTGTTTCCTGATCAGTTTATACCAGAGTTTTAAGTATCCTATGTGTGTGCTGGAAACCAAAGACAGAACCTCTACAGAACACTATGTGCCCTTAAGCCTTCAACTACCTTTCTAGCCACATGATTCCTTTCCTTAAAAGTAGCCAGAGTTCGGAGTAGTCCAGGCTACATAAAACTATTCTAATATTTCAACTATCATGTATGGACCTGGCTACACCGAACTTGTTCTCTAAGGATTTCTGCCTAAGTATCTGTCTTCATTAAGAAAACAATCTTTAAGGGTTATGAACATAGCTCAGTCAGCATGGGCTTGTCTATTATGCAGGAGGCTCTGAGTTCAACCACAGTACATAAACCAGGCATGGTTAGTACAAACCTGTAATAGTAACACTCTGGGGTAGAAGCAGGAAAATGACATGTTCAAGGGCATACTCACCTACAGAGTGATTTTGAGTTCAGCCTGATCTAGGAAAAGAATGAAAAATAACAAAATGAAACAGAAGAGCTTTCTTCATTTCGTTGTTAGAATTTCTCCACATCATGTGTTTGTCCTTTTTCAACCAAGTACCAATACTGGAGACTATTATACTGTTAAGATGTGGAACGTGATCTGCATTAGAGTTTTGGAAGCAATTTTCTTCTCATTGTTGTTTCTTCATTGTCTGTTTACATAGTATGAGTACATGAATGACACGTGACTAGAACTTTGTATCAAGGAAATACCAGTTTACTTCTGGACATATTGCATTTGAGGGATCTGTGGAAAGGCTAAGAAGAAATAGCCAATGAAAATATGGGGTCTTTAGAGCTTTAATTTGGGTGGGAGGGACCTGAAGCTCAAAACAAATATCCTGGGTTTATTAACCATTATTGAGTAACTGAATTATGGAAGTGAATACTATTAATTATGATGACATATAAGATGAAAATAGAGCATGGCTGAGAAGGAAGCCCTGGAAAATAATAAAGTTAAGAAGAAAGAAGTGGCGTTCTAGAAGTAGATTGAGAGTGAGAGGTTCGGGAGGAGCACAGTCACCTAGGGACAGATTCTCATTGCTAACCACGGGTTCACAGGCCACATGTGGCCCAAGAGCACTGTGAATGTGGAGCAACACAAAATTATGAATGTATTGAAACTATTACAAGGATTTTCTTTTTGCATTTTTGAGAGGCTCAATACAATGAAATGACTGTGTGGTATCACAATGTCAAAGGCTGGAAAAATAGGACATTTTCAAAAGAAAAAAGTAGTTGATGATATGAAAGACAGTTGAAATGGAACATATGTTCTATTTGAATATGGCCAGAGGCCTCCATGTGACAGAGATGAATCATTTAGTAATGGTAATTATAGCTAGTGACTCGTCATTTGCTGTTTTCTGTTAGATATTAAGTGAATGCAGTTTATATGATTACTCTGAGAAATTTGGATTGGGTATAGGCTTAATGTCTAGTGAGATACTTAATTCCTATTGATGCCATGATGACCCCTTAGAAAATATACATATTCAAAATCTTGGTGAAAGCATAGCATAAAGTACTATGATGGTTCTCCTATGAATATGCAATAAGCCTATGAAAATTGGTGGCATTACATTCATTTTTACCAAATGGAGATAACACCATACATTGCTGAAATACCTACTTCTCACTGTGCCTAGAGAATACATTGTAGAATTATTAACTTTCTTAAAAGTCAAGACATATAAATTTCAGAACTTCTTTAGATTCTTTGCAATATGATTGAAGAATTAAGATTTTGCAAAGAATTATTTTCAATATTAAAAATTTTTTTTATTGACAATAGTTTTTTTTCATTAATAGATTCCCTTCCTCCAACCCCTCTGCGATCCTCCCATCCCTTCTCCATCTGATCTGAATACACACACTTTCTATCGCTATCTTTAGAAAACAATTACCAAAGTTTTTAAATCACATCTTTGGCTTTTATTTCTTAAAGCTTACTCTAGGATGTTAAGTAGCTTGTTTTCTTAATTAATCAGATAAAAATCCACCTCATTGGACATTATAAAGGCATCAAAGACATAATAAAAAGATACTATCGGGTGTAGAATTTGCAATTTTACCATCTAGTGACCATTTCTGACTTCTCACAGTATAGACCATCTAAAATCCTCTCCTGAATAAAAGCATTATACCAAAGACAATGGTAAATATTGTCAGAATTATTGAATTTATTTTTTCAAGACAGGGTTTCTCTGTGTAGCCCTGGCTGTCCTGGAACTCACTCTGTAGACCAGGCTGGCCTCGAACTCAGAAATCCACCTGCCTCTGCCTCCTGAATGCTGGGATTAAAGGCGTGTGCCACCACTGCTCAGCATTATTGAATTTTTTAAACAACCCTGAAAATTAACCAAAGGTTTGCCTTAATACAGAAAACAGTCATAAAGCTGGCTGATGCAGTCAGAACAGTGAGTTTTGAGGCACTTTATTTGCCTTTTTCCATTTTTCCTTCCCTAACTCTGAGATTTTGAAAACTAATCACAAGCTATCAGGGTGAAAAGCAGAGTGCTGGCAGTGGTGTGAGGAGAATGAATCTGTAACTTAAGCTGAATTCCCAGAGAACTGGCATGTTTTGACCTACAGATCTTCTTCATCATGCCGTGGTATGGAACTTGTATTTTTTCATTGAAATATTAACCCCTTTTTTCTTATCCGATCCTGATTTCTTTAAAACACATGTTTTATAGTTAGAATATCCATTTTCATCCCATGGTACCTAATTCTTCATAGCGTTGTGTTGTAGTTTCCTCCAAGATTGAAACATTCGATCTTGCAGCAAAGTTCCTTAAGGTAAAGAACTCAAAATAGGTTCAGGAAATGACTGAAACTGACTAGATTCACTAGGCGCCTCTCCCAGAGTAAATAATGAAGACCATTCAGACTTTCAGACAAATCAAGCTTCCTGGAAGAAAACAGAAACCAGCTGAGCTTCCTGGAAGAGGTTTATCCCAACTGAGTCTGTTGGAAAGGACTCTGTCCAACCTGTTGAGCTGCCTGCAGGCTGTGCAGTGTGCTCCAGGTCCCCAGCTTTGTGAGTTCTCACCCATGCTGGGATGGGTTTTGGTGAGGCAGCTGTCTTTGAGTCAGTTCTGCTCCTGTAAGTAACCCATAAAAATCATTATTGGTTCACCAAATGAGACTTTGGTGCCATCTGTGCTCTGATCTGGCATGGGCTCCCACGTAAATATATGTTTTATCTCCCCAGGAGCAGCACATACCTCTAAGTTTATTGTTACTGATTCATTTCCTTCAGACTATGGGTAATATTTTCTTGGTAGAATAGCTCACATGGATTGCTAGTCTCGTGCTTTTGAAAGTCTAAGTTTTTAAAATCTTTCTTTAAAGGGTTTCATTTTGCCTTTTAAAAAAATTAATTAATTTACATGCCAAGCACTGTCCCCCTTCCCAACCCCCCTCACAGAGTCCCTCCCCTCCCCCTCCCCTCCCCTGAGAGGGTGGTCGCTCCCCCCCCCCGTATCCCCCAATCCTGGTGCATCAAATATCTGGAGGATTACTCACTTCCTCTCCCACTGAGGCCAGACAAGGCAC
>CM052722.1:100967984-100978812 GCA_028551405.1 Uromys caudimaculatus
GCCTCTCCTCCCCCTGATGGCCAGCAAGGCCCTCCTCTGCCACATATGTGGTCTGAACCATGGGTCCCTCCATGTGTATTCTTTGGTTGGTGGTCCAGCCTCCAGGAGGACCGGGGGAGTCAGGCAGTTGACACTGTTGCTCCCTCCATGGGGCTGCAGACTCCCTCGGCTCCTTCAGTCCCTTCTCCAACTCCTCCATCTGGGACCTCACTCTCAGTCCAGTGCTTACTGTAAAGTAAAACTTCGGTATTCCGAACATTTGGGCTAATATCCATTTATCAGTGAGGCACCCCCCTTTAAAGAAAACTTTTATAAAGGAAATCTAGAGTAACTAATTCTAGAGATAGTTTCACTGTTAATATTTGACTTCTGAATTTTTTTATCTTAAATGCCCCAGTGGTCAACAAAAAGCATTGGCTTTTACTGCACTTTAGCAGCCCTACTATGTGACTTCTGCTTACAGAACAACTCACATATTTTTATTGAACTTAATTTATCCTCAAAAAATTACAGTGCATCTTGTAAATCTTTTAGTTAAACTAATAATAAAGAGAAGCTGTGGCGAAAGTTTCTGAAACTCTTTAGTTTTGTATAGCTAGCCTCTGGCCTGATCCTTAATTTTGCCTGGGTTTTGCTGGATTTCATTGTAGATCAGTGCTCTACTCCATGACTCAATTGAGGGAAGCTGTAGAGCTCAACTCACTTCACTCATTTTCCTTCCTTCACACACTGCAGTCCTCAGCTGTCTTTTGCTCAATATCTAAAAGAGTATTTTTCCTAGTTGCTAATTTTTATAATGGAGCAATAATTGTGCTTCCTGAAGTCCATCATATGTAGAAGCGAAACTCTTGATATTTGTTTTAGACTTTATTAGATGGCTCTGGAATGTCCTCTACTCTTGCAATATTTTAGCCTACTGCTGTAGATTGCTGTTCTGTTGTTTTGGTTTGGGGTGAAAGCTGAGAAAACTCACTTCAGATACAGAAGCATAAAAACTGGAGGGGGCTATCCCAAAAGCTGTTGCCTGTACGTGTGATATGTTCTTCTAGCTGGACTGACTTGTCTGGCTTTAGTGGCAGAGGACTCACAGACTTGATGTGTCACAGTGGGAGAGCCTCCCACCTGCTCAGAGGAGAAGGGGTGAAGGGTGGAAGGATTGTGGAGGGGTGACTAGGAGGAGACAGTAAGCAGGATGTAAAGTGGATAAGCAAAAACAAAAACAAAACAACACAAAAAAAGAAAAAAGCAAGCAAGCAAGCGACCTTTATTTTCTGAGTGCTCAGGGAGTCGGCCAGTTTGGGATCTGAACCTGGTCCCTAAAGGGAGACTGTACATTTTTACAGATGGGAATACAAAGTGAAAGGGGAGCTGCAGTGTCATTTAATTGTATTTTGACATTATGGGTTAAGCAAGGGAATACCCCTTGGAGACTGTGCTGTATCCAGGGTACCTGGCTTCAAGATCCTTAACTCATTCTCCTAGACATTAGGTCTGGAGCTCAAGGCCTCTAATTCATCCTCCAAGACATTTGGTCCAGAGCTCAGAGTGATTGGGGGGGGGGCAAAGGAACAGGTCAGCTGCATCTAGTTAATTAGGGCATAACAGGCAATTTGTTAAGTATTTTTACAACTTATGCACATTGGTTTAGATAACAGCAAGCTCTATATTCTTTACTGGTTAACAAACTATTAGGAAAACATTTAGAGAAGTGCCAGCCAGATGGAGAAGTTGTCCTTGAGATAACTTGAGTCAGACAACTGTCTCCTTAGAAGTTGTACCGGAGATGTCTAGACTCAGAAAACTTTTTACATCAGACAACTGTTCAGCTATTGGGAAGCCCCCAGCTGCCCTAAATTCGACTAAACTTGAATTTAGTTTCCACCTATGATTAAATGGAGTCTGAAAACTGATAGTCCTTTAGAAGTTACTTTTGCTTGTTCCCCACAATGTGATTACCCAAAACCTTGAGTGTTTTTAAGAAAGTGGTCTTCCCTCTTCATCAGGACCCCCAGGCTGCACCCCAGGAGGGGTTCAGGAAGCCTTGTCATCACAGGACATAACTGCTCCACATGTTTCTCTCCAAAGGCTTTCCAGTATGAAGTGATGTGGAGGAGGAACTTGGTGATACTTATTCTCCTGGCCCTGTGTAGGCTACATCAATGTGTGAATTTGTGTCTTAGCTTTAAATGAACAAAAAAAGAAAAAAGAAAAAGGAATTATAGAAGAAAAATGTAGTTTTCTACAGCTGTATAACATGTTTCTGTTTGAAACTAAGTGTTTTTACAAGTTAAAACGTTAAAAAACTAATGGGTTTGTAAAGTTAATCTGAAAGTCATTTGTACATCTTTAAACTTAAATTCCTTTCTCTTCTATGAAGTGACATGACACTCTTCTCAGGATCTCTATCTTTGTGCTACATACAGGCCCATGTATGGAAACCTGCTACAGTGTGCAGGGCTTTTTTTCTGGCTCTAGGTTTCCTACTGTCTTCTATAGATCTTTTACTAGTTTATTGAAACTAGTAGGAATAGGAGGGCAAATCTGATCACACTTATGCTGTTATGTCGGCAAGTCCTTGATTTCACTTTAGCTTTATTTTTATGAAGTTGATATTTTTCTTCTAAAAAGTGTTAGTACACAACATAGGAGAGAAAAAGATGCAATGATTTTCTTTCTGAATTTGGCTTATTTCATTCAATATGATCATCTATATGATCATCTGCACTTCTGTTAATTTTTCCTGCAAGTAATATGTATTTATTCTTTTTATGGTTGAAAGAAACTCGTTGTGTGTATCTGTCACATTTACTTTTACATTCATCCCTTGAAAAACACTTAGGCTTCTTTCATAACTTGGGAATAGTAAATAGCAAAATGGTATTTACTTTTATAATTAAATATGATCAAGATATAGTTTATAACTAGCATTCTCAAATTCAAATTAGGATTAACTTTTAAAACCAATAACTTTTCTTCTGAGTAACTAGTTTAAAAAACACATTGATTTACTCTAATTGAAATTCCTCAACAGACAAATGGTTAGAAATTCATTGCCAGTCAGCTTGTCTGCATAGAAACACAGAGAAAAGAATTCTCTAGGATGCTCAAGAGGCTTCTCAATTTAATTCATTTTAAAATGTTTCTTGAAAAAAACAAAAACAAAACAAAAACCACGAATCTAGCCAGATAAGACATTTTATGGGAAACAAGAGGACAAAAAACAAAGAATAAAATTGAGTTAGGTAAAATTAAGTTTTAGAGCTTTTCATGAGTTTAGTGGTCCCTAAATGTTACTTTTTGATGAAGATGTGCTCACTAAGCAAGGAAGACAGATGAAAGCAATTGGAATTAAAGGTTTGCCTTGAATGCTTGAAAGCCCAGGTTGAAATTTGCTGTTCCCTTACAGTAGTTAACGTTCCATATTTTCAGATATCTGTGCTCACATTATTTTAAGCAACATATTTCCAAGACATATATGTACACATGTATACTTTAATTACATTGCTAAATAACAATAGCTAAAAGGACAGCTAATAGGTCAGAAGGCAAAGACAATAGAGCATGGTTTGTGAAAAAGTAGAAATGATTTAATGTGTCACCACCTCTTCAGTTGTCTATATTATTCCTACTTCTACACTTACCAAATATTCAAGAGCTCATTAAAATTCTGGAGCTCATTAACTCCACTGAAGATACGCTATACAAAATTTCCACTGTACTTTATACTACAAAATCCAATAGATGCATCGAGACTGTATTTTACTTGATTTGTCTTCAGTGTTCAAATCTATTGATCATCCCTTTGAAACTCTGCTTCCTTAGTTATAAACCATCAATTTCTCCTGTTTACACCGGTTTAAAGTCTGAAAATACTCCTTTCATTTTTATATTTCAGTGTCCTTATTGGCTAATTAAGTCAGTGTTGGCTGCTGTATCACTCTGTCCATGTTTCCTCCTTCATCTTGGCTTCTCTTTTGGTCCACATGCACTCCTGACTAAATGCATGTGTACGGTGTCACTGTATGCCTGTATACAAACATTCCCCAAAACACAGAGTGGAAACTTATTTTCCTCAGCTTCAGATTCATATGTGATAATCATATAAATGTGATAATTACAGACTTTCTCATTTACCAGATCTCCAAAGAGGGCTTTGGAACCGAATTTTTCTCTTCACCATATCCCCAAACAAATATTTTTGGCTGGAAGATACTATTTATCTATACAGTAAAAATTTGAACTAGAGAAGATGCATAATATTGACCACTGAAAAGGCTGGGAGAATGTATTACTACCTTGGAATTTGCCAAAGATTAGAATCTTAGGAGTCTTGAAGTCTATGGATAATTGATTTGAAAAGAAAGAGTTTTTAATGGGATTGCTATAGATAGCATTTTGGGACATCCTCTGAAGTCTTTTAAGAAAAGTGAATGAGTTAGATTTGGTTAGTAAATAATGATTGTTTAAATTCTACTTCATGCAGATATCAAGCCACATATGTTTCCCTTTGTCGACCTATCATGATCAAATATTTGAATATATAATAGGTATTGAAGTTATTGATGGGCATCTCAGACACAATGTGTTCAAGATGTAACTCTCACAGAATTTATTTTATCTAAAACTAAACACAGTAGCATGCATAGAGAGGTTAAGGCATAGACTCTAGAAATGATCTCAGAATTTGAAACTTACCTATATCACATAATATCCAGATAAACTAGGGGGTGTTCTGAATATATCAAGTACACTCATGAAAGAGGATTTTGTGAATGTTAAGAGAAGTAAATGAGTTAATATTTGTAAATCACTTAAACAGTATTTGATGGCTAATAAATAATAGTAAATGAATAAAACAAAAATCTTCACCCTCATTTCCATCCGCATTCTTCGCGTTTATTTCTGAACACACTCTCAGTGATGATATGTCCCTGATGCCTATCCCAGAAAGCTGGATAACTAGCTTGGTGCCCCTTCAATCACCTGCCATATGTTGTGTTTTTTTATGTCCTCAAAAATGCCCCCTACCCCTTTAAACTGTCACAGTTCTTCCTCATTTCTTTTCTAAGTACTAGGACTGCAACAATCCAGAGGAAATCAAGAAAATTTCTCCTGTGAAAGATATGATTAGGAGTTAACAGTAGAAGACAGGCCTTGCACAAGTAATTAGAAATGTAAGCTGGCTACTCAGACCTTTTTGGGACCCACAGTGTACTGAGTGAGACTGTCACATAGTTTCAAGCTTACAAATTGCAATCATGTACTCACTGTGCACCTAAACTGAAAGACTTACAGAAAGCATGGAGTTCAGCAGTCATACAACAAAGGCTTCCTGAGCTGCCTGATCCTGTTTGATCTTCCTAGAGTGGGTGATTGTTTTGAGTTGGGATGAAGGAGAGGACCATGTTACATGGCAAAGCATGTGAATACAGTGCCAATGCTCGGAAATCAGACTTTCAAACTTGTCATGAGAAACCATTGTTTTTAGGAGAGTTATGTGATATTTTGTATGGGACTACAACAAAAATACTCTAGAAACAGAGGGTGGCAGAAAGATGTTAGGAAAGTTAAGGCCTCATAATGCCCCTTTGACAAACTGAGGAAGCTGTTTTTTATTTTTATTTTTAATAGTACAACTTGGCTTTATTTTTTTATTAATTAATTTATTTACTTTACATCCTGATAGTAGTTTCCCCTCCCTCCTCTTCCCCCAGTCCCCCTCTCTCACCTCACCTTCCTGCCATCCTCTTGTCCTCCCTTTTTCCCCCTAAAGGAGGCCACCCATGGATATCAACCCTCCTTAGCATATCAAGTTACAGTATAACTAGGAGCATCTTCTTCTATTCAGGATAGACAAGGCAGTGCAGTTAGGGGAAAGGGCTCCCAAGGCAGGGAACAGAGTCAGGTATAGCTCCTGCTCTTGCTGTTAGGGGTCCCATATGAAGACCCAGCTGCACAACTGTTACATAGGTGCAGAGGGCCTAGGTCTGTCCCATGTATGCTTTCTGGTTGGCCGTTCAGTCTCTGTGAGCACCTATGGGCCCGAGTTAGTTGATTCTATAGGTTTTCTTGAGGTGTTCTTGACTTCTCTGGCTCTTTGAATCATTCTTCACCCTCTTCCACTTTGCTGAAGGTATTTATTAGCTGTAGGAGTTGTCTAGTAGAATTTTTTGTGTCACTTATGTCCCTGTCCTCCTCTTCCATAGAATTCCCCTAGCTTTGCCTAATGTTTGGCTGTGGGTCTCTGCATCTGTTTCCATCAGTTGGTGGGTGATACCTCTGAGATGGCAGATAAGCTAGACACCTTTCTATAGAATATATAGAATATAATTAATAGTGTCTGGATGGGCTCTCTTTCATGACATGAGTTTCAAGCTGGGCCAGTCATTGATTGGACATTTCTTCAGTTTCTGCTCCATCTTTACTCCTGCACATTTTGTTGGGAGGAGAAATTGTGGGTCTAAGGTATTACGGCTGGGTTGGTGTCCCAGTTCCTCCATTGGAAGTCTTTTGTGGTTATAGGAGATGACCACTTCAGACTTTATATCTCCCACTGCTACAAGACTTAGTTAGAGGTCACCCTCATATATTCCTGAGTATTTCTAGGACATCGCAGAGACACCTCCCCCCCCAACTCTAATTCTCTCTCCTGGAATGCTCTCCCTCCATCCTTCCCCTACTTGATCCATCGATCCATCCTGTTGCCCTCCCCAGTCTCTCCTCCACTCAGCTCCCTCATTCCATCAATCTCTGATGTCTAATCTATTTCCCCTTCTCAGTGATACTCAAGCATCTCTCCTTGGGCCCTCCTTGTTACTAGCTTTCTTGGAGTTTGTGGTTGGTAGCATGGTTATCCTGTACTTTATGGCTAATCCCCACTTATGAGTACATACCATGTTTGTCTTTCTAGGTATGTGTTACTTCAAGCAGGATTATACGTTCTAGTTCCGTCCATTTGACTACAAATTTCATGATGTCTTTGTTTTGAATAGCTGAATAGTATTCCATTGTATAGATGTACCACATTTTTTATCCATTCTTTAGTTGAAGGAAATCTAGGTTGTTTCCAGTTTCTGACTAGTACAAATAAAAGCTGCTATGAACATAGGTTGAGTAAGTGCTATTGTGATATGATGGAGCATCTTTTGGGTATATGCCCAGGAGTGGTATAGCTGGGTCTTGAGGTAGAACTATTCCCCATTTTTTGAGAAACTGCCAGATTGATTTCCAAAGTGGTTGTACAAGTTTGCACTCCCACCAGCAATGGAGGAGTGTTCTCCTTGCTCTACATCCTCACCAGCATGTGCAGTCATTTGAGTTTTTAATCTTGGCTATTCTGATAGGTGTAGGATGGAATTACAGGGATGTTTGATTTGCATTTCCTTTTATTACTAAGATGTTGAAAATATCCTTAAGTTCTTCTCCACCATTAGAGAGCCCTTTGTTGAGAATTTTCTCTTTGAATCTGTACTCCATTTTTAATTTGTTTATTTAGTTTATTGATGCCTAGTTTCTTGAGATCTTTACATATTTAAGATATTAGCTTTCTGTTGGATGCAGGGTTGGTGAAAATCTTTTACCATTTTGTAGGCTGCTGTTTTGTCCTTTTGATGGTATCCTTTGTCTTACAGAAGGTTTTCAGTTCCCTGATGCTCCATTTATTTATTTTTTTTCTAATTTGTTTTTATTTTGTACATTTAAAAAAAATTATTTAAATATTTCCCCCTTTCCAGGTCTCCACTTTGGATTTGAAATGTAAATAAAGTATCAAAAAAAAAAAAAGAAAAAAACATTATTTATTTATTTTTTAATTGGATATTTTATTTATTTACATTTCAAATGTTATCCCATTTCCAGGTTTCCGCTCTGCAAACCCCCTATCCCATGCCCCCTTAACCTGCTTCTGTAAGGGTGCTCCCCTACCCACCTACACACTCCCACTTTACCATCCTGGCATTCCCCTACACTGGAGCATCAAGCCTTCACAGGACCAAGGGCCTCTACTCCCATTGATGCCAGATAATGCCCCTTCAGCTTCTTCTGTCCTTCTCCTAACTCCTCCATTGTGGTCCCCGTGGTTGGCTGCGAGCATCTGCATTTTTGGTCAGGATCTGTCAGAGCCTCTCAGGAGACAGCTATATCAGGTTCCTGTCAGTAGGCACTTCTTGGACTCCACAATAGTGTCTGGGTTTGGTGTCTGCATGTGGAATGGATCCTCCAGGTGGGGCAGACTCTAGATGGCCTTTCCTTTGGTCTCTGCTCCATTCTTTGTCCCTGTATTTCCTTTAGATAGGAGCCATTTTGGGTTAAATTTTGGAGATGGGTGGATGGCCCCATCCCTCAACCGAGGGGCCATGCATAACCTCTGGATAAGGTCTTGACAGGTTCTCCCTCACCTAGTGGGTTATTTCAGCTAATGTCATCCCTAAGGGGTGCTGGAAGGTTCTTGCTTTTCTGGCATCTGGGACTTCCTGGTTGCTGCCCCCAGTTCCCTATCCCCTATTGCTACACACCTCTGTTAAAATCCCGAACTTCTCTACATCTCCTCCCAGACCTGATTCTTCCCCTCTTTCCCCCATCTTCTCTTCCTCCCAAGTCCCTGGCACCCTCTACTTCCCTTGATTATTTTGTTGCCCCTTCCAAATATGACTGAAGCATGCGCTCTTTAGTCTTCCTTTGTCTTGAGCTTCCTGTGGTCTGTGAGTTGTATCGTGGGTATTCCATGCTCTTTGCCTAATATCCACTTATGAGTGAGTACATACCATGTGTGTTCTTTTGTGACTGAGTTAACTCACTCAGGATGATATTTTTTGTTCCATCCATTTGCCTGTGAATTTCATAAAGTCATTGTTTTTAATAGCTGAGTAGTACTCCATTGTGTAAATGTACCACATTTTCTGTATCCATTCCTCTGATGAGGGACATCTGGGTTGTTTCCAGCTTCTGGCTATTATAAATATGGCTGGTATGAACATAGTGGGGCATGTGTCTTTATTACATGTTGGAGCATCTTCTGGGTATATGCCCAGGAGTGGTATAGTTGGGTCCTCAAGTAGTAGTATGTCCAATATTCTGAGGGTCCGCCAAACTGATTTCCAGAGTGGTCGAACCAGCTTGTAGTCCCACCAACAGTGGAGGAGTGTTCCTCTTTCTCCATATCCTCGCTCCTCGCCAGCATCTGCTGTCACCTGAGTTTTTGATATTAGCCATTCTGACTGGTGTGAGGTGGAATCTCAGACTTGTTTTGATTTTCATTTCCCTGATGACTAAGGATGTTGAACATTTGTTTAGGTGCTTCTCAGCCCTGTGAATTTCCTCAGTTGAGAATTCTCTGTTTAGCTCTGTTCCCCATTTTTTGATGGGGTTATTTGGTTTTTTGGAGTCTAACTTCTTGAGTTCTTCGTATATATTGGATATTAGTCCTCTATTGGATGTAGGATTGGTTAAGATCTTTTCCCAATCTGTTGGTTGCCATTTTGTCCTATTGACAGTGTCCTTTGCCTTGCAGAAGCTTTATAATTTTATGAGGTCCCATTTGTCGATTCTTGATCTTAGAGCATAAGCCCCTGGTGTTCTGTTCAGGAACTTTTCCCCTGTACCTAGGTGTTCTAGACTTTCTCCCAATTTCTCTTCTATTAGATTTCGTGTATCTGGTTTTATGTGGGGGTCCTTGATCCACTTGGATTTGAGCATTGTACAGGGAGATAGGAATGGATCAATTCTCATTCTTCTACATTTTGACCTCCAGTTGAACCAGCACCATTTGTTGAAAATGCTGCCTTTTTTCCACTGGGTGGTTTTAGCTCCTTTGTCAAAAATCAAGTGAGCATAAATGTATGGGTTCATTTCTGAGTCTTCAATTCTATTCCATTGATCTACCTGCCTGTCGCTGTACCAATACCATGCAGTTTTTATCACTACTGCTGTGTAGTACAGCTTGAGGTCAGGGATGCTGATTCCCCCAGAAGTTCTTTTGTTGTTAAAGATAGCTTTTGCTATCCTGGGTTTTTTGGTGTTCCAAATGAATTTGAGAATTGCTCTAAGTCTATGAAGAATTGAGTTGGAATTTTGATGGTGATTGCATTGAATCTGTAGATTTCTTTTGGTAGGATGGCCATTTTCACTATATTAATCCTCCCAATCCATGAGCACAGGAGAGCTTTCCACCTTCTGAGGTCTTCTTCGATTTCTTTCTTCAGAGACTTGAAGTTTTTGTCATACAGATCTTTCACTTGTTTGGTTAGAGTCACACCAAGATACTTTATATTGTTTGTGACTATTGTGAAGGGTGTCATTTCCCTAATTTCTTTTTCAGCCTGTTTATCCTTCGAGTATAGGAAGGCTACTGATTTGTTTGAGTTAATTTTATATCCGGCCACTTTGCTGAAGTTGTTTATCAGCTGCAGCAGTTCTCTGGTGGAGTTTTTCGGGTCACTTAATTATACCATCATACCATCTGCAAATAGTGATATTTTGATTTCTTCCTTTCCAATTTGTATCCCTTTGACCTACTTTTATTTTCTAATTGCTCTAGGTAGAACTTCAATTACTATATTGAATAGATAGGGAGAGAGAGGGCAGCTTGTCTACTACCTAATTTTAGTGGGATTGCTTTGAGTTTCTCTCCATTTAGTTTGATGTTGGTTACTGGTTTGGTGTATATTGCTTTTACTATGTTTAGGTATGGGCCTTGAATTCCTGATCGTTCCAAGACTTTTATCATGAAGGGATGTTGAATTTTGTCACATGCTTTTTCAGCATCTAAGGAAATGACCATGTGGTTTTTTTCTTTGAGTTTGTTTATGTAGAGGATTACATTGATGGATTT
>CM052722.1:100979312-101032777 GCA_028551405.1 Uromys caudimaculatus
AGGATTAATATAGTTAAAATGGCCATCCTGCCAAAAGCAATCTACAGATTCAATGCAATCCCCATCAAAATTCCAGCTCAATTATTCATAGACTTAGAAAGAGCAATTCTCAAATTCATTTGGCACAACAAAAACCCAGGATAGCAAAAACTATTCTCAACAATAAAAGAACTTCTGGGGGAATCAGCATTCCTGACCTCAAGCTGTACTACACAGCAGTAGTGATAAAAACTGCATGGTATTGGTACAGCGACAGGCAGGTAAATCAATGGAATAGAATTGAAGATCCAAAAATGAACCCACACACCTATGGTCACTTGATCTTTGACAAAGGAGCCAAAACCATCCAGTGGAAAAAAGACAGCATTTTCAACAAATGGTGCTGGTTCAACTGGCGGTCTACATGTACAAGAATGTGAATTGATCCATTCCTATCTCCCTGTACAAAGCTCAAGTCCAAGTGGATCAAGGACCTCCACAGAAAACCAGATACACTGAATCTAATAGAAGACAAAGTGGGGAAAAGTCTCTAAGCCATGGGCACAGGGGGAATGTTCCTGAACAGAACACCAATGTTTTATGCTCTAAGATCAAGAATCGACAAATGGGACCTCAGAAAATTGCAAAGCTTCTGTAAGGCAAAGGACACTGTCAATAGCACAAAACAGCAACTAACAGATTGGGAAAAGATCTTTACCTATCTTACATCTGATAGAGGGCTAATATCCAATATATACAAAGAATTCAAGAAGTTAGACTCCAAAGAACCAAATAACCCTATCAAAAAATGGAGAACAGAGCTAAACAGAGAATTCTCAACTGAGGAAACTTGAAGGGCGGAGAAGCACTTAAGGAAATGTTCACCATCCTTAATCATCAGGTAAATGCAAATCAAAACAACCCTGAGATTCCACCTCACACCAGTCAGAATGGCTAAGATCAAAAGCTCAGGTGACAGCAGATGCTGGGGAGGATGTGGAGAAAGAGGAACACTCCTCTGTTGCTGGTGGGATTGCAAGCTGGTACAACCTCTCTGGAAATCAGGATGGCGGATCCTCAGAAAAATGAACATAATACTACCTGAGGACCCAGCTATACCACTCCTGGGTATAGACCCAGGAGATGCTCCAACATGTAATTAAGACACATGCTCCACTAAGCTCATAGCAGCCATATTTATAATAGCCAGAAGCTGGAAACAACCCAGATGTCCCTCAGCAGAGGAATGGATACAGAAAATGTGGTACATTTACACAATGGAGTACTACTCAGCTATTAAAAACAATGACTTAATGAAATTTGCAGGCAAATGGATGGAACTTGAAAATATGCTGAGCGAGGTAACTCAGTCACAAAAGAATGAACACAGTATTTACTCACTGATAAGTGGCCCAAAAGTTCAGAGTACAGAAGATTCACCTCACAGCAACTGTTGGGATGAGCGTGAGGTCCCAGATGGAGGAGTTGGAGAAGGGACTGAAGGAGCTGAGGGAGTTTGCAGCCCCATGGAGGGAGCAACAATGTCAACTGGCCAGACCCCTTGGTCCTCCCAGAGACTGGACCACCAACCAAAGAATACACATGGAGGGACCCATGGTTCAGATCACATATGTGGCAGAGGAGGACCTTGTTGGCCATCAGGGGGAGGAGAGGCCCTTGGGCCTGAAGGTGTCAGATGCCCCAGTGTAGGGGAATGCCAAGGAGGGAAGAGGAGAGTGGGCAGGTGGGTGGGGGAATACCCTCATAGAGGCAGGGGAGTGGGAGGGGATAGGGGGTTCCAATGGGGAGATCTGGAAAGGGGGAAACATTTGAAATGTAAATAAAGTATCAAAGAAAAAAGAATAATAAATAATCAGACCTCAAAAACAAATAAAGGCTAGATAATAAAACAAACAAACAAAGAGATCATTTTAATTTCAATAAAATCTGTTTCAATTTTAATAGCATTAGATAAAAAGAAAAAAAAAAGAAAAAGAAAAATCTCTACTGTTCTCCATGGTGGCTACATTAACTTATATTCCCACCACAGTGTATAGTAGTGGCCTTTCTACGACTCCTATCAGCATCTATTATTTGTTCCTGTTTCTTTAAATGTTTTTGAAATATAATATAATTACATTATCCCCTTTACCTTTCCTTCCTACAGATTTTCCTTGCTTTCTTTCAATTTCATGTCCAATTTTTCATTAATTGTTGTTACATATACAAATGTTGTTTCAGATGGCCTCACATTTGAAAGTAACCTTTCAGATTCACGTTTTCATATTCCTCTCTAATTCTTTGAGAACAGAATTGTTAACTCTTCCCTACACATACTAAACTTTTCTGCACATCTCTGCTTCTCTATATAAACTGCCCTATGTCAATCCTTTGCATATCTCTGTGGGAAACATTACATATTCTTCAGGCCATTACTCAAATCAAAAAAATATTCCTTAAGTCATATCTCATAGAAGAATTCATGACTTTAAAATTATTGTGAACATTATTATTAATAATAATAACAATTGCGGTAGCTACTACTTACTAGTGTTGTTATACGCTGACCTCTGATCATCATTAAACGTTTTTAAAACATTAAATATTAAATCAATATTAAATTTTTAGTGTACGGAGGACTTTCTGGCTAAATGAAGAAAAATTACATGGCTAAAACCAGCTGATCTGGCAATCAAACCTAGATTGCTTTGATTCCTATTTTCTCCTAGATCTGAGGACTGAATCCAGGGCACTGTGCTTGCTAGCTAAATCTCCAACTCCTTGGTCTGATTCATAAACATATGCCGTTATTGTTGTTGATATAGATCAATATCCTCTCTAATATAAAGGTATATGTCTGTGCTTGCATTTACTACTACCCAATATACTGCCTGAAGGCAGTATCTAATTCACTGAAGTGGGTTCAATGTCTATCCCAATATCTAACAGAGGCTAGGCTGTCATTCTTCGTGTTGTGTGAATAAATAAGTGAATGAATGTGTAGACCAGACAGAGGTGTATGCTGGTGCAGATGTATTGACTGAGGTAGATTACAGAAGCCCAGCCTATGTGGAAGAATACAGAACGAATTCAAACAGGAACCCCTACACATAAGAATAAAGTCCAGTCAAGGGCATGAGGTTTGCTTTAATTATACACGTGCTTCCAGAAATTTTTCTTAGCACCTCAGAGTTGAAAGAAAATGTCTAGTCTTTCAACTATTTGGAGAAGATATATTTCATATTTCAAATCTGTCTGAGGGCTTATGTGATTTAAGAGATATATGACCTCAGATTTAATCCTTATCTACTTGGCTTAGAATTTCAAGTCAAGTTAAATTAGAAATTCCTTGATAAATTCCAAGGAGGCCAAAAAGCCTGAAAAATTCTGTTTTTATAACCTAAATGTTGACAGAATTATCCTCATGAAGTTAACTTTTGGGATGAATTTAGTGCCTATGAAGCCACAGGATTAGGAGGCCCAGGAGCAGCACAAACAGTCTGCATTCAGATAGGGAAGGAAAATTTGGCCTTTGCTGTTGAATAAAGGAATGTACATTTGGACCGTTCACACAACCTGCATGCTATTCCTTGATCTTGTGTCTGGGCATCATCCTGTTTTCAAGGTCATAATGTGTCAGATCAGAAGGGCTTTATGAATTGTTTACATTTTTCATGGTTGAATGTAGAAACTAAGACCCACAGAAAGGAAAATATTTATCCAAGGTCTCAGGACTGGAAACTTTCTGTGGTACTTTAGTCTGTTGTTTATCTCTTTCTCAAAGTGTCTCTATGGGCATTGAAAAAGTTGGGAAAATATATCATTTTTTCTCAGTAAGTGGCACCTACTATGCATCATTCAGTCTCTAGACCAAACATGTTCTGCAATTAATTCTTCAACTTATTGTCTGATGTTTTCTTAGGAGATGTGTTGATATTTAGCAATTTTTAAAACATTATTCATTGGAAATCACTTTGTCATTTATTTCACTAATTCCACCAAAAAATTCTCTTCTTGCTGCGTACCCTACCATTCTAGCTCTGAGCAGATGTTCTACCACTATTCTTCAGTGGACTGGGACATCAGCTATGAGTTTCTCTAGCCTCTTGCCTCTAGCCTCTCCACCTGTGCCATATTTTCTGCCCTCTGTCATTTTTTCTTTCCATTTTCTTTTCCTTCCTTCCTTCCTTCCTTCCTTCCTTCCTTCTTCTCTTTCTTTTGGTTTTTCGAGACAGGGTTTCTCTGTGTAGCCCTGGCTGTCCTGGAACTCACTCGGTAGACCAGGCTGGCCTTGAACTCAGAAATCCGCCTGCCTCTGCCTCCCAAGTGCTGGGATTAAAGGCATGCGCCACCACTGCCCGGCCTTCCTTTCTATTTTCTCTGGAAGATGGACCTTCTAATCACAGAGAGTTCTTGTACAGGAGTGATGGCCATTCAGTGGTTAAAAGCATATACTGTTCTTGTAGAGGACTGAAGTTTGTTTCCCGGCACCCATGTTCGTCAGTTGCAGGAGGAGTTGGTACCTCTGGTGTCCATGGGCACTTTCTCCAGGTGCACATACCCTACATAGACAGATATGCATCCATATAATCAAAAATTAAAAAATAAAATTTTTTTTAAAAAAGGAATGTATCTTTTCTCTGATTCTTGATCCCTCCTAAAATCAGCTACTTCTCTGGAATCAAATAATTGCTCTTTAGTCTCTTCATTCTGCTCCCACACTGTATCATGTCTGCCTGTCATCTTCTCTAGCCTTATATTTCTTCTTGTTTATATGCATATATGTAAATATGAAAATATTTTCCTTGAAAAAAGCAAACTGACTCCTTGAATGAGTAACTTCTTGTAATATTCAAGTTATCTTCCCCTTTTTAAGTCTTCTTTTTAAAAATAATTGTAGTATTTTTTTAAATACCAGTTTGGAATGTAATTGTAATATTTTTACTACTGAAAATTTCATTAATAACATTTTTGAAATTAAAATACAGTTATATCATTTTTTCTTTTCCTCCCATTTCCAATTCCCCTACCAAATCTCCTCCCCCTTGTTCTCTCTCAAATTCATGGCTTCTGGCCCCTTTTAAATTGTTGTTTTTGTATATAAATGCATAAATATATAAATACTATTTATATACTTCCTAAACTGTTAAATTTGTATGTGTATGATTTCAGGGATGAGTACTTTATTTTGAGATACAGTCTCACTATTTTCTAGCTATGGCTGGTTTGAAACTTGCTATGTAAACTAGACTGGCTTTAAACTCACAGAGACTTTCCTGTTTCAGCTTCCTGAGTATTGGGATTAACTGTGTGAGCCACTATACTCAGCTATTTTTAAAATTTATTAAGTTATTGATTTACTTTATATCACCATTGCAGTATTCCCTCACTCCACTTCTCCCAGTCTTTATCTCTCCTCTCCCTTCCCCCCATCCACCCTTTCTCCTCTTCTCCATACATTAAGGGAGGCCGCCCATGGATATAAATCAGCCTTGGCCCATCAAATTGTAGTAAGACTAAACATGTTTCTTCTATTGAGGCTAGACAAGGCAGACCAGTTAGGGGAAAGGTACCCAAAGGCAGGCAGTATAGTCAGATACAGACCCCACTCCTGCTTTAGGAGTCCCACATGAACACCCAGCTGCACAAGTGTTACATATGTGCAGAGAGCCTAACTTAGCCCCATGCATGGTCTCTGGTTAGTGGTTCAATCCTTCTGAGCCCCTATTGTCCCAGGTTAGGTGATTGTATAGGTTTTCTTGTGGTGTTCTTGACCTCTCTGGATCCTTCAATCCTTTTTCTCCTCCCCCACAGGATTCCTTCAAAGGTCCACTTAATGTTTGGCTGTGGGTCTCTGCATCAATTTCCACCAGAAGCTAGATGAAGCTTCTCTGATGACAGTTATTCAAGGTGCCTGTCTTAGTCAGGGTTTCTATTCCTGCACAAACATCATGACCAAGAAGCAAGTTGGGGAGGAAAGGGTTTATTGAGCTTACACTTCCATGCTGCTGTTCATCACCAAAGGAAGTCAGGACTGGAACTCAAGCAGGTCAGGAAGCAGGAGCTGATGCAGAGGCCATGGAGGGATGTCACTTACTGGCTTGCTTCCCCTGGCTTGCTCAGCTGGCTTTCTTATAGAGTCCAAGACTACCAGCCCACAGATGGTACCACCCACAAGGGGCCCTTCCCCCTTGGTCACTAACTGAGAAAATGTGTTACCTCTGGATCTCATGGAGGCATTTTCTCAACTGAAACTCCTTTCTCTGTGATAACTCTAGCTTGTGTCAAGTTGACCCACAAAACCAGCCAGTACAGTGCATTTCTGAAAGTACAGTAGAATATTATTAATAGGAGTGGGCTGCCTCTCATCGTATGGGTACCAAGCTGGCTCAGTCATTGTCTGGCCATTCCTTCAATTTTTGTTCCATCTTTACCCCTGCACATCTTCTAGACAGGACTATTTGTGAGTCTAAGGTTTTGTTGCTCGGATGGTGTCTGTTAGAAGTCTTGCTTAGTTATAGGAGATGACTAGCTCAGGCTCCAGATCCTCCATGGCTAGGAGTCTTAGCTAGGGTCACCCTCCTATGAGGGTGTCCTGGGATTTTGGCAATTCAGTTGACTCTCCAAGTACTATTTCTCCCCTTCCTCCCCTACCTCATGCCTCCAGTTCCCATCCCCAACCCTCCCTCCCCCCCCACAGCTCCCTCCCTCCCTAATGTCTAATCAATGGAATAGAATTGAAGAGCCAGAAGTAAATCCATACACCTATATACACTTGATTTTTGATGAAGCCAAAACTATACAATGGAAAAAAGAAAGCATCACCAACAAATGCTGCTGGTCTAACCGGATGTCTGCATACAGAAGAATGCAAATAGATCCATATTTATCACTCTGCACAAAGCTCAAGTCCAAATGGATCAAAGACCTCAACATAAAACCAGATACACTGAACCTGATAGAAGAAAGTGGGGCAGGGGAAATAGCCTTGAATGCACTGGCACAGGAGACAACTTCCTGAACAGAACACTGATAGTACAGGCACTAAGGTACAATCAATAAATGGGACCTCATGAAACTGGAAAACTTTTGTAAGGCAAAGGACACACTGTAAATAGGACAAATCAACAGCTTATAGATTAGGAAAAGATTTTCACCAACCCCTCCTCTGACAGGCTTAATTTCTAAAACATATAATAAACTCAAGAAACTAGATATTAATAAACCAAAGAATCCAATTAAAATGGGGTACATATCTAAACAGAGAATTCTCAATAGAGGAATCTCGAATGGCTGGGAAACACTTGAACAGATGTTCAACATCCTTAGTCATCAGGGAATGCAAATAAAAATGACTCTGAGATTCCATCTTAAACCTGTCAGAATGGCTACGATCAAAACACAAGTGACAGCTCATTCTGGTGGGGCTGTGGACCAAGGAGAACACGTCTCTATTGCTGGTGGGAGGACAAGCTTCTATAGCCACTTTGGAAATCAGTTTCTCAGAAAATTGGGAAATTATTTATCTCAAGACCCAGCTATACCACTCCAAGGCATATATACCCAAAGGGCACTCTATCTTACCACAAGGACACTTGCTCAACTATATTCATAGCAGCTTTATTCATAATAGCCAGAAACTGGAAAGAACCTAGAAGTTCTTCATTGAAAGAATGGATGAGGAAAATAATACATTTATACAATGAAATATCATTCAGCTGTTAAAAAATAACATCATGACATTTGCAGGCAAATAGATGGGATTAGAAAAATCATTTTGCGTGAGGTAACCTGGATCCAGAATGACAAACGTGGCATGTACTCATTTATGAGTGGATATTAGCTATAAAGGATAATCATGCTGCAATCATCTGATCCAGAGGCTAAGTAATGAGGAGGGCTCGAGGAGGTACATAGGAATCTCCCTAGGAAGCAGAACTAGAATAGATATTGCAGGTGGATTGGGAGTGGGGGATGGGAATCTGAGGGATCGGGTTGGGGATGATGAAGGGTGAGAGTACTGGGAGAGACAACTGGAACCAAGGGAGGCGTTTCAGGGGTGAGGTAGAGACTTGGTGCAATGGAATCTCCCAGGAATCTATGAGGGTGACCTTAGCTAAGACTCCTAGTATTTGGGGATAAGGAGCCTAAATCGGCCATCTCCAGTAACCAGGCAAGCTTTCCAGAGGAGGAATTGGAACACTAACCTAGCGAGCAACGTGTGCTGGGGTAAAGCTGGTACAGAAATGTGGGAGTGGCCACCCAATGACTGGTCCAGCTTGAGACTCCTGCCAGAAGAGGGAGCCTAGCCCTGACGCGGCTAGTTACATTCTGCTATACTTGCAGACAGGAGCCTAGCATAATAATCAGAGAGTCTCCATCCAGAAACTGACCTTAAAAGGCGCAGAGACCCACAGTCAAACATTAGATGGAGTTCGAGGAATCCTGTGGAAGAGAAGGAGGGAAGATTTTAGTAACCAGAGGGGTCAAGGGCACCACAAGAAAACCCACAAAAATCAGTTAACCTGGGATCACAGGGGCTTGCAGTGACTGAACAGGCAATCAGGGAGCCTTGACAGGACTGACCTAGGCCCTCTGTAAATGTGTTACAGCTGTATATCTTGGTGTTCTTGTGGGAACCCCCAACAGTGCCTGCTTTTGGGACCTTTTCAGTCCTATTGGATTGCCTTATCCAGTAGTAATATGAGGGGAGGTGCCTAGTCTTATTGCAACTTGATATGCCATGTTTGGCTGATATCTCTAGGAGGCTTGCCCTTTTCTGAAGGGAAAAGAAAGTGGAGTGGAGCTCTCTGGGAGAGAGAAATATGTGTGTGGGGGGGGGATTGGAGGAGAGGAGCGACGGGACACTGGTCAGGATGTACTATATGAGAGAATAAATAAAAAATAGATTAAAAGAAAAACATACTTTATGCTTGTTTTTTTTCCACTTTCTTATTTACCACGCAATTCTCATTGCATCTCTTCACACAGAGGCTTTGTATCAAAGTGTACAATTATCTTACAGATGACGAGCGGAATAGGTAATTATCCACTTTTAACGTATTGCATCTCCCTTGTGTTGTTTGAATTTTAAAGTTCATCTTTGTTTGAAAATGTTCTATTTATTTGACTTAGATAATATTAGATTTGGAGTATTTTCCTTTTCTTTCAATGTGCTCCTTTCCAGTCTTAGTCACCATTTGCTTCTAATGAGGAGGGGGAAACGGAAACCTCATGGTTTCAATTCTACTTCCGGTTTCATAAACACTGATTTTCCGGTTTCATAAACACTGATTTTCCGTCTGGAATCGCTCCTTCACCCAAATGTTCTCTCTCTGCTGGATTTTCCTGTGCCATATCATTACTTACCATGGCTTTAACTAGGACTAATGTGGCTGATTACATATCCAATAAGACAAGCAGCTCATATAGTTTCTGACTTCTAGATCCAAATTTCCACTGACCTGTGTTAATACACTCCCTGAAGACTGAATTCTTGTCTTACTTATTGTAATTTTTGTGCTATAGTGTAGGCCTCCAAGTGATGTTTGTAAAATATTTAATAACATTAGCCACTTGGGCTATATTTCTCTTGGATTTTATTTGACACAACCCCATTTGACCAACTCCAGACATTTCACATCATATTTCATTTTCTCCATTGCTGCTGTTACTGTTAGCCTTACATTTCTGAACTTACGGAACTCTCCCCGATTTATTTGCCGAATTGTAGCCCGATTAGCCACTTTCACAATTTTAATCGTTATTTCTCTGTTCCTTAATGCTATTTTCTAGCTTTCTCCTTTCACAAAGGAACATTCATCTTAGCTTGACTGTCAGTGATGCCTCCTCCTGACCATTCCATCTTGACCTTTATTGCCGTACTTTCCCCTTGTTCATCATCCACATTAAAAGTGTGCTGAAGCTTTTCAGTCCTGCAAACACATTTGAAGACACTGCAGCTTTCATGGTGTCCTTTGCTTAGGACTACTTTTCCTCACTACTCCCCTCCCACCCTCCAGCGAGGAGGGAAGGCAGTGCTCCTTTAGGAGATTCAGGACTGATAGACTACTTTGATTCCCATAACCACAACAATTCCTGAGATGGAGCAAGTGCTCACTCTGTGTTGCTTAGTGAATGAATACACAAGTCTATGAAAGTGATGGTTTTGTTTGTGTATCATATAAAGATAGGAGAAGAAATAGCTTTAAAGGGGTAATAAAGTGGAGTTTTGAAGTTTCTTCAATCAGAGGAAACCTTTGGCTTCATGGGGGTTGAAAACAGAACCAAGGTCAAGTGATAATCCTGAAATCAGACAAAGGATCTGTTTCTGCTGATTGCTGCATGCTAGTAAATTTAAATGAAGCAATGCTTATATTTTAATGCCATACTTCAGCACCGTAAACACATATCTCACTTCTTTCTTCCTCTATGAGAACCACCCCTCCGATGGTTGATAGAAAGGGACTCAGGAAAACAGATTTAAGACTTTGCTTTCTAATATTTATTGAGCAAGTTGCACTGAGAAAATAGCAGGACATAACATAGAAATTAGACATAGACAAATTAGTGTAGGCATGGGTTAGTGTACAGGAACCAAATGGATGGGATGACAGGAGCTCAAGGGGAGCTGGGAGAACAAGGGAACAATTTGTAGGCAGACTTACACACATGTATCTAAAATGGGTTGAATAAAATGAAAGGCCTTCTGAAATTCAGAATTTAATCCAAATAGAGAACACAAGAGAAAAGGCTAGAAAACAGATGCCACTCCCCCCAACCATTTAGATGGTCAAGATACAAATAGTTGAATGTTAAAACAAGTGCTGTTATCCGTGGATTTGCTTCCCATTGCTGTCATAATAAAATACCACAAAACAGCTCCTTAAAATATCAGACATTTATTTCTACAGTGTGGGATGTCAGATGTCCAAATGTGTTTCTGTTGGCTGGGCTATGTTGTCCTTTCAAGCTCTAGGGAAGAATCTATTTTCTTGTAATTTCTTGGCTTGTGGCCTTTGCTGTCACTATCATAGCCAGCAATAGTCAGTCAAGTCTTTTTCAGGATGCCCTGTCACTAGTCTCTCCATTCTCTCTGCCCTCCTCCACCTTTAAGGACATGTATACGTCCATTGGTTTCATTTGGATGATCTGGAATAATCTCACCTATTTAGTAGCAAGCTGAATTCATTCTACAAGCTTCATTCCCGTTTGCCATATAACCCCAATATTGGCAAATACTGGGGGTTAAGATGCAGTCATATTTTTGAGAAGAAAGTCGATTATTTGATCTACTACAGCAAAAGGACACCCTACATGTTAAATTTTACGTTCAATTTCAGTTGCATTGCCAAGCTAATTAACACCTGAATATGAAGATGAAACGTGATCACAGAGAGACAGTTGAATGGGTCTTTTTGGGTTTTTTTTTTGAAGGCTCTTCATGCTTCATAGAGCTACTTAACATTCTTTGCCCCTAGCCCTGAGGCGTATTTTAGGTACTAGATAAAATAAATTGCTTGACAGAATACTGATCCTAGCAATGTCTGTTCTTGCATGGAGCATAGTGGTGGACGGGTGCATGGAGGTCAGGCAGTCTCATAGTTCTATACTTTCAGAGTAGAGATCCCAGGGATCTCCTGATATTCTTTTGCATCCTGGCAGAGAAGAGATAATGCCTTTAATATCCCTTGAGGATGACAGCTCCTCTTTAAATGATGAAAGCAGCTGACCAGATGATATGTGCAATTTCTATGGCTACCCTTGCTGATTACAGCCTCTGAGGGATAGCTAGGCTGAGCCTAGGAGGAAGAGAGGACCCACATAGGAAGTGTCTAGCTGAATAAATTTTACACTCAATAAATTACATATTTTGCCACCCATAATTACATATAATTGAATTTAAAGAGTCCGGTGTGCTCATTTTGATAATCATCTTAGCAGTCTTTGTAATAAAAAAGACGTTCCAAACTCACATAGACATAGGGAGGCGGCAAATTATGTGAAGAAAGAATCCTAAAATTACCTGGCACATATAAAGGCTTAGGCCAAAGGACACCCCGCGTGTTAAGTTTTACTTTCCATTCAGGTGCATTGCCATTTTAATTAGAACCTGAAATACTAAATTATACTCAGAGGTGGCTCATTACAGGAACACAGATGAAAGGATGTTGCCAGAAGCAGAATTAGCTTATTTGCCTTCTAAATGTCAGAAAACGAAGCAAAAAGACAAACTTTTGTTCAGATTATCCAGTTTATCAGCAACACTGAGAAATGCATAGACAATTACAGATTATGTATCAGTCAGGGTTTGGAGAGAGAAGCAGAACCATTGTGTGCAACACAAAAGAAATGATTTGATTTGGGAATTCAATGCTATGGTTTTTTTTTTTTTTGGTATGGTCCATTTTCACTGTACAGATATTGTTTCTGCATCTATGATGTGATGTCAAATCTCCAGGGCTGGCAATCAGGGATGAATATGAATTTGAGAAAGAGGCATAAACTAGAACCCATGATGATCAGCTAGAATGTAGGAAAATAAAGTGGTGCTGCCAAGAGCACAACTGTAAACCACAAGAACAAATGAAATGACATGACAAACTGGAATCATTAGCACTGACCTGAATGAGGAGGATAATCCCAAGAATTTAGCTACATTAACCTATTACACTGCATTATCTGTCAAATAAGATCCATGATCAGAGGAATGCCATGAGAAACATCATGAGAGGTAAGAAGACACAGTTAGTGGATATGGTAGAATTCTTATAGACCGAATAAATAAACCCATAACCAAATGCCTATTTCAGGGTTAACTCATGCCGCCTTTGCCATTACTGCAGGTAGTTTAATAAGATAAACAGATCACCTGGAAGCTGCCTTTGGGAAATGATTCCATAGTAGGAATTCACTATTCACTTCTGTCTTTGGTATATTGCGCACTCAGTAGTGGCTGTAGATAGAAAAGCCTTTGTGGGCTGAAGTCCATGTTGTGTAACTCAACTATGACATCTAGTTCTGCAAGGGTAGCTACGTTATTTATGAATATATTGGACAAAAGCAGGGGTAACTGGTGAAACAGGCTAACTATCTGATTTCTATAGAACAGTTAAATAGTGCATGAAATAATGCACCAAGAGTAGCCTTAAAAGTCTTTAATATATCATCTTTATCTGTTGGATGTGATGGATGAGTCATGCAGCCTAAGTGGCCGGGATGATTATATAGCAGTCAAGACTTTATGAATAGTCTTGGTTTAATCTGAGACATCATGAGACATCAAATTTGTCAATGGTTCAGGTCACTCAGTAGATGGATTAGGCCAAAATTGGGACCAAAATAAAGACCCAAATACTTCAGAATCCAAAAACTCCCAATGTGTTGTGTTACCACCATCAAAGACTATATCAGTTTGGATCATTAGTAAGATCACATTTGGAAGCAGCTGCAATACAATTATGACATGATTAAGTTTATGATGATCTGCTATTATCCAGTTTCCATCTAGCTCTGTTAAATGGTTGTTCTGGAAGTAGTGTGAAACAATTTTAATGGCCTCCATTCCTTTTGTTGTTAATGTGATTAGTTATCATCTCTAGACGAGAAAACTAAGGTGGAGATTTAGACCCAAGTTGAACATTTATTTTTCATCTAAAGTAGGTAATCCAGAACTGATGGAGAAGAGTGGCCTTTTGTTTTCCTAATTTTTCCCAAACATATTGTCCAGACCCCAAAATCTGATTATTCTCTTTTCTTCAGTAACATTTATGTAAGACAATTGCTTAGGAAATCTGGTAAGGGTTTGAGGTCAGCAGAGCCAGCAACAAGAGAGAAAGATTGAATATCGAATGAGAGAAGCCACAACTAAATCTTTGAACACAAATTCAAATCTATTCTATATTTCAACCAATTATAACCAAATTCTGATAATGAAATAGAACTGCAGAAGAAGGTTTTTTCCTTAAATTTGTATGTATGTTTATATGCTTGCTTGTTTGTTTGTATGTACACAGTTATGTGATCAGGTGCCTGTGTTGGCCAGAACATGGTGTCAGGTGGTTGTAAGCCATTTGATGTAGGTGTTGGCAACTGAACTCAGGTTTTATGAAAGAGCAGCAAGTGTTCTTAACCTCTCTTAGATACTTTACATTTTTTTATTGCTTTGCTAATACACCATGACCACAGAAACTTACAGAAGAAAGGATTTATTAGGGGATTTCAGTTAGAGAGGGTAAGTTCAGGGCCATCATGACAGGGACCATGGAGGAAGGCATGTCACTGGGACAGTATCTGAGAGCTCACATCTTGAGACACAAGCAGGAGATAGAACAAGACACTGAGAATGTTGTAGGCTTCTGAAACTTCAAAGTCTTCCCATTGACACAGCTCATTCAAGAAGGCTACACGAAACAATTTGTTTTACCAACTGCAGACCAAGTATTCAAATACATAAGCCTATGGGGACCATTCTTATTCAAACAAATAAAACTGCTGAGACATCTCTCTAGGTATAAACTGATGCTTTTTATCAAAAGTGCATGAATATGTAAAGGTGTATGAGGCTCACAGTCTAATGGAGATGGAGATAAAAGCTTGCTAGAGCTGCAGTCCTTACTGCTCCCCTATACCAACATAGTAAACCATCGCAGTGAAAATGTGGCTGAACTGCAAAAGTACATAACATAAGAATGGTGGTTACTTCATCTCTGCCTTCTGTATTTCACATAAAATTCTCCTGCAAATGAGCCTAGCTTTGAGCAATGTACCAAACCACCATAAAGTATACACATGAATCCTGCTATAATCAGGCTCTGTAATAGGCACTAAGTTACATGGAGTTAAATTAACCAAGTTCTGACCTCAAGAATATTCAGTCTCAAAGTAGGGAAGGCAGTCATGTGCTAAGTTTAGTATACTGTGCTCTGACAAAAATTGTCACCTACAACTCATAGGAAATACTTAAAACTATGTTAAGCTAATGAATATGTTAGAATTATGTACAGATGTTGTGGGTCTGCAGACTGGGAGGATATTTTCAGAGGCACAGTGTAGGAACTAATTCCTGAAAGAACTATTGAAAACTTAGAAAAGCTGTGCAGTTGACAGAAAGGAGAAAAGTAGTCTAATGAGAAGAAAACCCTAAGATTGGAACAGTCTAACATGCATGGGAAACAAATGGAGCATTAGGAGAATAGAAGAGAGTCATATTGCAGAATGAAGGATCTGAGTGCCACGGTGGAGAGAAGGTACTTTATTTTATGAGTGCTGATGTATCACCTCATAGTGTAAACGGGAGAGTGAAATGGCCAGCAATATAAGCAATGTTATTATCTATATAAGAAACATTACAGATTTGAAGTGGTGTTGTGGGGATGGAAAAGAATTCTTGAGGGATAGAATTGGCAATAAATGACACATAAACATGATAAGATTTGAGGTTGGAATGATAGAGAGATGTTGATCATGAGAAGTAAGGGATTCCCCTGGCTCTCCTTGTGATGCATTGGTCTACACCTCTAGAAGTAGCTCAGACTAGGGTTTTGTTTTTGTTTTTTTGTATAATAGACATGTTAATGAGAATTCAAATCATCAAAGTACACAATATGAATCCTGTGATGAAATTAAGGAGGCTCACCTGGTGTAGTAGTACATGTCTATAATCTAAGCAGTTGGAAGGCTGAGGAAAGAGAATCATCACAAGTTCAAGGTCAATCTAGGAAGTATAGTAACTTCCAGATAGGTCTGCACTCCATAAACAGACTGTGAATGAATGAATAAATTAATGAGTTGTAGATACCTTTCATCCCTGAGGCAAATATATGAAAGATAGAAGAAAACAAGGAACTGAGGAAAACCAAGAGGGAGTGCACAGAAACAATGAAGTAAGGGAAAGTTATAGCAGGAGTAATATTTCCAGAAGATCCTTCAAATGTATTTATTCATTTATTATATACATTGGTGTATTGTTTGCATATATGCCTGTGTTAAGGTGTTAGATTCCCTGGAACAGGAGTTAAAAAAAGTTATGAGCTGCCATGTAGTTGTTGGGAATTGAACCCAGGTCCTCTAGAAGAGCAGCCAGTGCTCTTAACTGCTCAGCCATCTCTCCAGATCCTCAAGAAGTTCTTGATTGTGTCAAAGTTCTGGCATGATGAGTAAAAATTGTCCATTGGATATAGTGGTATAGCATTATTAAGAACTTTGGTGTGGTCCATGTTATAAACGTGTTTGTCATGTTTCATCTCTTAGCTTGTTTCTGTAGGATTGTTCAACTACGAAGAAACACAAAACTTGTATTCATAATAAAAATAGTACAGTTGTCCTTTATTGAAAGGAATCATGTGAAGGTACGGAGGGACAATGAAGGGAAGACACTAATGAGAAATATACAAAAGGGGAAGGAATCATTTAGAACAAATTATAATATGCAAACACAGACTTCTTTGGTGGGATCAAAAGGAATAAGAAACAAGAATGTCTGACTTCAGAGTGAATAAGGGGTAAACTTATATGCATATAGCCAATAGTGTTGGGCCCCATTTTGGCCCTGGTTTGGGCCTTGAGGACAAACCCAAGCCTGGCTCAAGTTTTGAGACCTGTTTCAGTCACTTCCGTATAGGGGTGACTCAGCAAGACCTGTTTGGCCCTGCCTCTGCCCAGCCATTTCTGATGTGAAGTTTTGCCATTGGCCCTGTCAGTTATCCCTTTACTCTCTGTAGTCACCCTCCCCTGCCTCCTATGTCATCTCTTCCCATACCTAAGTGCCCACCTCCTTGCCTTCTCTATATAAGCAAGTACCTAGTTTAATAAAGTGAGTTCCTGCTTCGACAAGACTCCGAGCCTGGTGTGTTTCTTTTGGGTCGTCGACACTCGCCATCCTGCTCAGCCTCGGACAGACCCGGCTGGACCGGGTTCTCTCCTCTCGCCTGGACCTGCTGGCAAGGAGTCGACACAATAGGATGTGATGAAATCAGAGAAGGAGAAACATAGGAATTCATAGTTGTATGTATAAAGTATTATACCCAATAATTAAATCAGACATGAAACATCAACAAAACAAGCACTTAAGAACTGAGTTCAGGCATCTTCTACACTAGATACACTGTGATTGCCCTGATCTTTGGTACACTGCAGGATGTATATAGATGGATCTGATTATCAGTAACACACTGACCCATACATATCTTTTCTGCCTCCTCTTCCTCTGCTTCTTCTGTACCACTTTCTCTATTGAATAAATGTAGGGTTATTGGGTCCCATGTCCACTCTGCCACAGGACTTGGCCGCTCAGAGAGGCAGGACATGGGAAGTTGTCTGTGCTTACCCCACTCTGTCACCAGACGGGTGTCCGGTAGTAGGGAAGCCATGGGGACACCGCTCCAGTGGTGGCGAAGCACAGTCTGAGGCACTTGACAGCTGGAGCTGCCTTGGGGGTCCCTGGGTCTATGATGAGTCTAGGGCCATCTGGTTCTCAGGCTCTCGGACACCCAGGCACCACTGGATGCTGCTGAAGAGCTGAGAATAGAGTGGGGACCATGAACTGGATCTGGCTCGAGGCCAAGGGGGAAAAGGGGGGAGCTCCAGCTACATCTGGTGGGGAGAGAGTCCTTGGCTTGACAGAAGGTGGCTGGCTGTAAGCTTGAGCTTGGCTTGGACACAGCTGTGGTTGGGAGCTCAGAGAGGCCTTCTACGGGAGATTAGACAGGGGCTCTATAGGCAAAGGCCTCTATGGCTTGCCATAGTGGATCCTGGTGAAAAGAGACAGTCCATGGTTTAAAGACATTTATTGTCATGGTGGGAAGTAGATGAGTAAAACCGTATCCCCCTTCTCAGGGTGGGCCTGAAGCTAAATATCTTTTGCAGGGAGGAATGTCTGGGAAGGAGAGTTTACTGGCTAAGTCCTCCAGGCCTTTAGGTACCTCATTAAAATGGAGATCTGTCTTGAGGCTACTTGACCACAGGTCAAGTCTTTTACCTGTGGAGGGGATTAAGACATTGCTCTTACGTGACTGATGGCCACAAATCTGTGGAGGACTGCAGCCTCATTCCAGGAGCCTAGTGTCCATGACCTAGGCGAAATGCCTGCTGTGCCTTTAGGGTCACCGGGGGTTCCTTAGTTCAAAGAGGAACCAGGTTGCCTTTCACAGTCCTCCAAATAAAGATATGCTTACTTCCACATCAGAAATGGTTGAAGAAGGTATAGGGAAAGGGACAGAGGTGCTGAACTAAGAGGGAATTTGTGTTCTGGGTAAAGAAAGATCTTTTAAATTAGGTAAAAATGGCTAGGTGAGGAGGTGAGACCACACATAGGCACGGCTAAAGTTGCTTTCAAAGAAAAATTAAGATATTGGCACTTGATGAGTATCCAAGCAGGACATTAACACATTTGATAAATATGCTGTACTGAGAGCATCTTAGTAGGGTTCCTTTAAAGTCACAAAGTTCCTAATGTATGTAAAATTTGGGAAATTGTATTTTCACATACCTTTACAAAGAAGTCCTCTATCAGATAAATCAAGACGCATCAGCATTTGCTTCACTTATGGAACACAAGGAAAGACTTAAACAATAATTACAAAGCCCCTCACCACAACCCATTCCCAAACATGCATAAAATTTTGGTCATATTAAATGCTTTCTAAACCTATGCAAGGAACAGTTTTCATTTCCAAGTGCCTACTACATGGTTACTTATTATAGCTAAAGATATTTTTGCTCAGGCATTTTATAAACAATATACTGTAGGTTTGCCTTCAGCTACATCTTCCCCAAACAATTGTAGTGTTTGCTCCAGGGAAGAATATTATTTCACAAAAGTTCTTTAATGTTGATGTGGAGGAACATGCTGTACAACATATTAGAAACAGCTACATCATTAAAATAAAGTATCTCATATCACCTAAATGGATTTTGTAGACATGATGGCGTACTAATTTCTAAATCAATTACTTCTCCTAAAGTTTATAGGTCAACAACATAGTCATGATTCTAGCTGCATGGTCATTGAATCTCTATCAGCATTGATAAGACCACTGCACTACTCAGTTCTTTCTATTCAATGAAATTTTTTGGCTTAAATAAGGGCCGTTTCAGCAATGAAACAACCTGGTACTGTAGTAGCTAAATATATGAATTAATTGAGAAGGAGGTAGTTGATTTGTTTTTACATGAAGAGATATTTAGAATTGTAAATTTTATTACCAAACAAAGCAATCAAATAATAATGGTATGATTTGTTAGCAAACAAAGTAGAGAAATAATCAATAGTGGTTTAATATATTTTGAAAGAGAATTATAAAGGTACACAATTATCTGGGTGTAGTAGGCATCTCAGACTTCTAGTCCTAGCACTTAGAAGATTGAAGTAGAGGATTGCTATCAGTTTGAGGCAGTCTGGGCTACACAGTGAGTTCTAGGACAGTCTGGGGTGCAGATTAAGACCATGGCTCAGAATGCTCAACTGAGGAAATCCGCAGGGCTGAGAAGCACCTAAAGAAATGCTCAACATCCTTAGTCATCAGGGAAATGCAAATCAAAACAAGTCTGAGATTCCACCTCACACCAGTCAGAATGGCTAAGATCAAAAACTCAAGTGACAGCAGATGCTGGCCAGGATGTTGAGAAAGAGCAACACTCCTCCACTGTTGGTGGGACTGCAAGCTAATACAACCACTCTGGAAATCAGTTGGGCGGGCCCTCAGAAAAATGTACACAATACTACCTGAGGACCCAGCTATACCTCTCTTGGGCATATACCCAGAAGATGCTCCAACATGTAATAAAGACACATGCTCCACTATATGTTCATAGCAGCCATGTTTATAATAGCCAGAAGCTGAAAACAACCCAGATGTCCCTTAGCAGAGGAATTGATACAGAAAATGTGGTACATCTACACAATGGAGTACTACTCAGTTATTAAAAACAGTGACTTCATGAAATTTGCAGGCAAATGGATGGAACTTGAAAATATCATCCTGAGTGAGGTAGCTCAGTCACAAAAGAACGAACATGGTATGTACTCACTGATAAGTGGATATTAGCGCAAAAGTTCAGACTACCCAAGTTTCACTTTACAGTAACCGCTGGACTGAGAGTGAGGTCCCAGGTGGAGGAGTTGGAGAAGGGACTGAAGGAGCTGAGCGAGTTTGCAGTCCCATGGAGGGAGCAACAGTGTCAACTGGCCTGACCCCCCACTCCCCGGTCCTCCTGGAGACTGGACCACCAACCAAAGAATACACATGAAGGGAACCATGGTTCAGACCACATATGTGGCAGAGGAGGGCCTTGTTGGCATCAGGGGGAGGAGAGACCCTTGGGCCTGAGGGTGTTAGAGGCCCCAGTAAAGGGGAATGTCAAGGTGGGAATAGGGGAGTGGGTGGGTGGGTGGGTGGGAGGTGGAATTCCCTCATAGAGGTGGGGGAGGGGGAGGAGATAGGGGGTTTCCAAAGAGGAGACCTGGAAAGGGGGAAACATTGTAAATGTAAATAAAGTATCAATCAATAAATAAATAATTAAAAAAAAGATCATGGCTCAGAAAACAACAAAAGGAGGAGATATGCAATTAGATGATTTTCAATAACCAGATTACATAAACACAATGGAGCAATGAAAAGCATCTGTCCCTTACATTTTACATAATCAAGACTCCAAGGTGATAGGAATATATGAGAGAAGTCCATTAGAACACCCTTCAACTGAAATTGAAATGAAAGCATTATATAAGCATCACATTGAATGGATCCTGGACATGGATCCACTTAGCATGTTTCTTGGAATATACATGTTAAATGACATTGACAAAACACGGATAAAATTCAGCAGGCTCTCAGAATGTCTCCATTACAGCTACTGCTTCAATTGTTTCCATAGCTAACACTATACATGGTTTTTCTTTTTTTTCTTTTTTCTTTTTGACTTAAAGAATATAGCAGAAATGAATAGTTATTTTGTTTATAAAAAGAATCATACAAATTTGAAAACTTGAATTTATCTTCTTTGCTTCTTTTACCCCACACAGTTTTTTGTTACCTATGAGACCTAGTGGCATATATACCCATTACTTAGTACCCAGTATTCTCATCATATTCCCCGGAGAACTAGAGCTCCCACTTAACCTTTATCAACAACATGGCTTTTGACCCACTATTTTTTGGTCCTCCCAAGGTACAGACACAGTACTTAGTAGGATTCAGATAGCAGGTTCGAGTGCCAGATAACTGTATCGTAGAATCTAGCTTACAGTTAGTTTTCAATTGCCAGCAATTCCATGGTGCTGCTGGGAGGTTTCTAAGATTATAACTATAATTGCATTTCAGAAAGTGACAGTTGGAAGAAATAGCTAGTAGCTAGTAGGAAATTTTGTGTCTATTTTAGAAAGAAAGATCCTAAGAATACTTTGGATAGTGGTGGGAGGAAGAGAGTGAACATAGAAGAATTACTGGAATCCAGTGTTGGCAAGATTGGTCAAGCAAGAGGAAAGTTAACTTTAGGAGCCAAGTAGTTGGATCCTTAGATGTAATGTTGACAGTAAATTTGGGAAAGGAAACAGGACATCAGAGATAGGAAATATCAGGCCAGGAAGCATTATTCGTTCTCTTTTCTCTCCTAAGTGTGACCTTAATCATACTGCCTGCTCTTTTGTTCTTCATCTCAGGAGGTAACTAGATCACAATTAGTGCCTTGCAAAAGCTCAGCTGAGCTTGGGAAGATAGTGCAGATCCATTGTCATTTTCTCTTATTGATGCCATTCACTGTAGACTTCCAAATCTAAAACTATGATGCTGGAAATGCCTCCATCTCCATGTTTGTTACAACCATGTTCAATTCAGAAGCCCTACAGGTGGTCATTGGTGACTGAATGTAGTGTCCTTAGGCAAAATCAAAATAACAATAATGTATATTAAAAAATTCTGTGTTCAAATTACTGGTGGAAATTCTGTCCTTGAAGTAAAACTTCAAACACTACTAATTTCCTCATGTTAGAGTTTGCCCAAGGTCAGTGCAATGACATTCTAAAAACAAAACAGCCAACTTCTAGTCAGATTATGTTCAAACTCTGATTTTTTAAAAGAGAGACTGGACAAAATGAATCTGGATCTCAACTTATATTGGCATCTTTAGTCAAAGCATTATTTGCTTTGATACCATGTCAATTTAATAAATATCAAGACTTATATAAGCTTGCTGTTTTACCATATTTTGTATAATACTTATTTGTCAATGACATCTTCCCAGTACCATTTTTGCCAATTAATTCTTACACAACACATTTAGAAGTATTTACTCAAGAAAGGCACAAGAAACAGATATAAACAGAGATGCACTTATTCACATACTCAGGAATCCCACAAAAAAACACTAAAGTGGAAGCCATAATACACACAAGCACACACATACACACACACACATACACACACACACACACATACAATGACTTAGTATATAATATAATAAGGTCACACGTGGGAAAGAAAAGATACACACACACACACAAACACAGACACACACATACACAGGATCTATAGAGTTAAGAAGAAAAATCTATCTATCTATCTATCTATCTATCTATCTATCTATCTATCTATCTATCTATCTATCTATGAAGTGCTGAGAAGCACTTAAAGAAATGTTCAACATCCTTAGTCATCAGGGAAATGCAAATCAAAATGACCCTGAGATTTCACCTCACACCAATCAGAATGGCTAAGATCAAAAACTTAGGTGGCAGCAGATGCTGGCGAGGATGTGGAGAAAGAGGAACACTTCTCAGTTGCTAGTGGGATTGCAAGCTGGTACAACTACTCTGGAAATCAATCTGGCGGTTCCTCAGAAAATTGGACATAGTTCTAAATGAGGACCCAGCTATACCATTTCTGGGCATATACCCAGAAGACTCTCCAACATGTAATAAGGACACATGCTCCACTATGTTCATAGCAGCCATATTTATAATAGCCAGAAGCTGGAAACAACCCAGATGTCCCTCAACAGAGGAATGGATACAGAAAATGTGCTACATTTACACAATGGAGTACTACTCAGCTATTAAAAACAATGACTTCATGAAATTCTTAGGCAAATGGGTGGAATTAGAAAATATCATCCTGAGTGAGGTAACCTAGTCACAAAAGAACACACACATGGTATGTACTCACTGATAAGTGGATATTAGCAAAAAAAAAAAAAAAAAAAAAAAAAAAAAAAAAAAAAAAAAGCTCAGAATACCTATGATACAACTCATGGACCACATGACCACACGAAGCTCAAGAGGAAGGAAGACCAAAGTGTGGATTCTTCAGTCCTACTCAGAAAGGGAAAGAAAATAATCACAGGAGGTAGAGGAAGGGAGGGATATGGGAGGGAGAGAGTAGGGGAAGGGAAAAGGGGGGCAGGATCAGGTATGGGAGGAGATGGGGGAGAAGTACAGAGGGTCAGGAATTTGAAAGTAGGAGTGTAGCAGTGGGGGGGGGGTACTGGGGGTAGCCACTAGAAAGTCACAGAAGCCAGGGACCCAAGAGATTCCTAGGACCCAACAGGGAGGACATTAGCCGAAATACCTAACAAATATGAAATAGAACCTGTAGAGACCATATCCAGTGGATTGGCATGGCCCCCGGTTGAGGGATGGGGCCACTCACCCATCTCAAAATTATTAATCCACAATTTCTCCTGTAAAAAGGAAATACAGGGACAAAGTGTGGAGCAGAGACTGAAGGAAAGGCCATCCTGAGACTGCCCCACCTAGGGGTCCATCCCATCTGCAGACACCAAACCCAGACACTATTGTGGATGCCAGGAAGTGCTTGCTGATAGCAGCCTGTTATGGCTATCCCCTGAGAGGCTCTGTCAGAGCCTGACCAATACAGATGCGAATTCCCACAGCCAACTATCGGACTGAGCACAAGGACCCCAGTGGAAGAGTTAGGGAAGGACTGAAGGAGTTGACTGGGATTGCAACCCCATAGGAAGAATAACAATATCAACCAACCAGACCCCCCCCCCCCAAAGTCCCAGGAACTAAACCACCAACCAAAGAATACACATGGAGGGACCCATGGCTCCAGCTGCACATGTAGCAGAGGATTGCCTTATTTGGTATCAATGAGAGGGGAGGCCCTTGGTCCTGTGAAGGCTTGATATCCTAGCACAGGGGAATGCTAGGGCGCTGAGGTGGGAGTGGGTGGGGGGGTGAGGGAGCACCCTCATAAGAGCAGAGGGAGGGGGATGGGGGATTTGTGGAGGGGAAACTGGGAAGGTGGATAACATTTGAAATGTAAATAAATAAAATAACCAATAAAAATGAAAAAAAATAAAAAAATATGATTTAAAAAAAGCCCTGACATGACACTATGAGATGAGGAACGTCCAAAGATGCTGAGTTCATTTCTGCTGGTCATCTACTGCCATGCAGCCTACCCTTAAGAGTAGTTTGTTTATCTGGTGAGACTCTATTGGAGAAGCTTAAATTTTCGTTTGCAAGTGGTTATCAATTGGAGATTGCTTCTGGGTTAAGGATGGGGCACATGTCTATTTCTTTCAGTTCTAGGAGCCCAACTGGTACAGACCTTTGCATGCCCTGTGCCTGTTCCTTCAGTTTTTTGTCCTATTGCAATGCATTAGTTTTTCTTTTATAAAAATACTAAAATGATTTAAAATAACTTACCACTATAAGCATTCTGTTTAACACTATGTTAAACATTGTAAGAAGTAGCACAATGTCTTGATTCCCCTAAACTGTCCAAGTACATGGCACAGTTGTGCATAAACCTTTGTCAATAGCAGAGGTCTGCATAGAGTAGAACATATTGGCTAAATATAACATACTCACTGGCATATAGATATGGCCTTATCTTTACTTATTGTGTATGGCTGTTTTTATGCCTAACTGGCAGAGTAAAGTTGTGGCAGAGTTACAAAATGTAAAATATTTACAATCTATCCTTTTATAGATGTTTGCTGACCTCTGGTCTATAGGCATATTTGAGAAGAGATCTTAATTATTATTTTAAGAGCAATAAAAGCCACCATCTTTCTTCATTGAAAATTGAAAGATATGATGGTGAAATCATAGAGTTTCCATTATTAATAAATAATTTCAAAGCTTTGAAATGATAGGAAAAGTTTAATTTTAGAAGAGCCTTCAAAACATCTGTTCTCCAGCTGTCATTTTCAGAAGCAGAAATTAATGATCATAAAGGTTCAAGCCAGAAGGTCAGAAGGGTTCAAGTCTGCAGACTTAGTACATTTTTATGTATACCACACAGTTTATCTTAAACTTGAATACATCACTCTGCAGATACTCAAACCACTGGATAAATATCATTCCCCTTTGCTTTATCAGAGTCTCCTAGCTTTATGGCCTCAGACATATTGCTCAACTTGTCTATGTATTTGTTTAAGGTCTACATAGCAAATTGCTGTAAGTATAGGTCAATCTAATAAAAATGATGAAGACCCAACTGCAATATGGAACACACTAAAAATTAGTTATTAGCCTCAAATTATCACTGTCATAATCATTAACATTAGTTTTCATTTAGGAAAGAAAATATTTCTAAAATTTTAAGGCAAGTAGGAATAATATTGACTGGAATGTGTCTGTACTTCTAATATGAGATCTGAAGTGACATATGAAAAGTTTACAAAGCTCCCAGAGGATACTGGTTAGACAATTTGGAGTTCTCTGATGCTTTTTTGTGTTATACAATCTGTCCTGCTGTTCATCATTTCTATCTGGAGTTAAGTCTTCTGACTGGAACATTTGGGTGATTGTCCTTGCTGTAGGGGGCTGCCTGGTACAAATGAGTTTGCATTTCTCTTTGAAGTGTTTTAAGAAGGAACTTTATGTTGAAGTGAGTGAGTGAAGCAAAAAACACACTATTGTTTCCCAAGAAACTTGCCTAATTAAAAAATAGCTCACTTAGAATTTTACATTGTAACTTAGGAATGATACTGAACAATCAATCCTTTTCTTCTGATTGCTGACTTCTTAATTAGACAGGGGAACATGGGGTGAATAGGCAAGGCCCCTCTGTGCCCATTATACCAATGAGATATTAAGAATGAGGTGCATTGTTACTGCTCCTTCCAAATTTTTTCATTAATATGATTAATATGGATAGAGCTATCAACTTTCATTTTCATGAAGTAATAAAATGAGCCTAACCTTGTACCTATAAGTCTAACAGTCTGTGAGACAGATGAGAGGAAGTTGGTGTCTCATTAAAATTGGGTATATTATGGTCTTTGTAATTAGGAGCTCAAAATATATTGTATTCATGTGCCTAAGTTTGTTATTTGACTAAATCACAAATTGATCAAATTTTAGACATGTCTAGGCATAGCCTTCACTAATTGGGACAGATTGTGCCCAAAATGTTTCTTGACATTCTGGGAAGAATGTGAGGGCAGAAAGATATTGATATTTTAAAAGTCTCTTACAGAGAATATTTCCAGGCGATATTTGGACAAAGCAACCAGATCCTTCAAGTTAAATGAATGTTTAGGGCCGTATAAAGCAGTCTATCAATTGCTAAACACCTAACAGATATTAAATAATATATTTGCAACTAAGAAAGATATAATACTAGGCAGACAAAAACTTCATCTTGGCAAGCTAGTAATCAAGTGGAGAAATGTAGTAAGAAAACCTTCAATATAATCTGCTATGTAACAAGATAGAGACTTCCCAGGATTTTATAGAAGAATATGAAGAAAATGTGTCTAATGAAGTCAAGATGCAAAATGGGAAAGAAAGGTTGGAGAAATCCCAGATACTCCTTGATGAGGAGATAAGTAAATAAAATATACACATGAAATGGAATATCATTCATTCTTAAAAAGTAATGACATTCTAACACATGCAATCATTTGGATGAGCCCTGGGGATATAACACTATTTGCTATAGAAGCTAGACATACAAGAATAGCTATATAATTTAGTTTATATGAGTACTTAGATTAACAAAATCCACTAATATAGAAGGTAGAAGCTAAGATGGGCTGTCCTTTTATGGGTCTACAGTGCCAGCTTGGGGTAGAAGAATAGTTTGGAGATGGATCATGGTGATGACTATATGACCATATGAGTGTTTTGACTACTGAATTGTTAAAATTAGATGTAATAGTAATTTTCTGCTGTATGTATTTTAGCCCAATGAAAAAAACAACAATAGATGGAGTCCATGGTAGCTTTTCTTTTTAAGTTCATTGTTTGAGAATTTCATGTGTGCATATAATTTGTTTTTATCAAATTCATCCCTACTTCCCCCAGTGCCTCCCATTCCTCCAAGACTACTTTCTACTCCTAACTTCATGTACTTTTTAAAATCTAATTTTATACCTGAGTCCAGTTAGTGCTAGCAGTATGTGTATGGGTACAGTGATCTACTGGAGCATGAGGAGTTTATTAGGGGACTGTATCCCTAAAAATAAACAACTGACTAACCTTGTCTATACAGCCATCAGTTGTCAATAGCTCCTCATCTCAGGGTATAGGGCATTGTGAAGCCCTTCCTCATCCATGCTGGGTTTCCCCATTTTTGAGATACCATTTTACTGAGATATCGTATAGATAGTTGAGATAAGATGGTCTTTCAGTGGACACTTAAAAATTAAAAATTAAGTATTACTCAATGGAAAAGAGCATTATAGGATATAGAATATAGATACAATCCAGTTTTTGCATTTGAGTCTGATTCTCATTTAACAGAAGAAGCTGCTAACTGTAAAATACATGAGGAAACTGGAATCAATTCCTATTGTTACTTCCCGTGGTGCTTTGAATAAGAATGTTCCCCAGAGGCTCATATATTTGAGTACTTGGTCATTAGTTCCTGGAATTGTTTGAGAAGGATTGGAGATATGTCCTTCGGAACAGACTTTGAGGTTTCAGAGGCCTATGGCATTCTGGTTGGCTAACTTTCTCTGCCTCAAATTTGCTCTCAGCTACTGTTCCAGTGTCATGCCTTCTGGCCTGCTGCCATAGGTTCTGTCATGTTGGACTCTGTGAGTCCCAATAATCCTTTTATTTTATGAGTTGCCTTGGTCCCAGTGTACTGTTCATCACAATAGAAGAGTAATTAAGGCACTTCTCATGCATTATAAGTATATTGTTAATGAGGTAATGCACATTTGATAGAATATGAGTGGAAAACAGAGCTGCGGGCATGGACGCGGCTCTTAAGAGGGGATTTTCATTTTCTATTTTCCTTTTCCAAAAGATAGAAGGGTGCTGCGTGTGAAGCCATTGTGTTGATGAAAATATAAATGTTGATAAGTATGATGGCCTTTTACATGTATTTAGCAGGGGAGCCATCATGTATATATAGAAGTCAGAGGGCATCTCTTTTCACTGTGTGGATTCTCAGGATCAAATTCAGATCATCGGGCTTGACCAAAGCAAGCATCGTCATCCACGGAGCCATTTCAATCAGACCCACTGATTTTATGTGTTTTATATGCAAAGCACTTTAGTTGTAGTAATGTTAGTATTTTGGTGACAACACGTCTTAGAGTTCTTGAGCCATGATTTGTGGTACAATTGTGACATGGTCTAACAGGCCTTCCTGAAGCAAGGAACTTCTGGTATAGTGGTAATGTTCTCCATTGTCAAGAAGACACAGTTTCAAATTAAGAGGATGGTTAGGAACCACCAGCAATGAAAAGCAGAGTTATTCCAGCAGGAATCACCCTGAAGGAGAGAGGTGAGAATTCTTATATTTACAGACTGGAATCTCAGACAGATTTTGACTTTTGAAGTAAAAATATTTGGTCTAAAATGATAAAGAAGTATATAGTTGTTTGCCAGGGTTCCCAAGAGATAAGAGATTCTAAACAGAAGTGGCAATTATGAAAACATCTGTAAATGCATTTGATTCCCTCAGCAATCTCACAATACTTGCAAGACTGTCCTTTCAGGGACTAGTATCCATTCGAGGTTAAGTGACTTCGTATGAGGCCAAACATCTAGTGAGTTGGCAGGAAGGGAATGCAGATGTGTTGAATCACAATGACTGTTTTATGATTACCACAATACAGGCCTTACAGATAGAATATCTGCCTGGTAGACCCACTAATCAAATATGTCAGCCTTTTGTTTTGCGTCCAGCAATTTTAACAGTGTGCAGCCATAAACAAAGGCAGTTTTGGCATGACACACCTTTTAAGGCTGTTAAATTTAACTTCCTATTCGGTGTTTATGTATGTAAAGTCCAATGACTGTACCTTCCATATAATCTACAGCAGAGACAGGATAAACTCAGGCCACCATGAACTATTTTCTACTTGTGAATATGAGGTCTTATTTCAAAAGCACTCCAGAATTCAGTGTCTGACATATAGGTGATATTCAATAAACATTATGATGGAATGAAAACCAATCCCTGTCTAATTCCAATGCATCTATCCACACGCAGAAACATCTTTACACAGTGCAGCTTTTAAAATGTCATAGTAACAACAACAATATTAATAAGCAAAAAACCCAGGTTTTTTGAATGGCAATTTGATGATTGTTTTCTGCCTTTAATCAACACTTATTGTATTCTGGGGGAAAGCATACCATATTGGGTGGGGGTAGGCAAGAAGGGCTAGCTAAACAAATCGAAAAAAGAAAACTACAGACAGATAAAACAAAGTTTGCTTGTGCAGTTCAAGAAAGTTTTCTGTATGCAGCTCACAAAGGGTACATTTAATTCAGGACAACAGCTGTCTCGGAGGCTGTCAGGACTTGGCTTTTCTGCTGGATGCTCAACACGGAGAAAAGATTTTCCTTCCTAAAAATAGAGGCCCAAGGTGGCAGCAATGTGATTTAGAATTCCAGTGCAATCGCACTTTTGATGAGAAACTGTTTCTACCCAGCACTACCCAGACACTTTGGGAGGAATCGAGTGGTGCCCAGGGCTCTGGCTCTAGCAAGTTCTACCCACTAAGCATTTCATCTAATCTTGCTTCTACAGGCAAGCATTGCAAAGAGGTTTCTTTCTACAAGCCTCAGGTTGGCTATTGCAAAGTCAATCTGAAGATTTATGTGTCAAATAAATTAGAGATGCCTCTTCAACAGGAATTGCCAAATGGAGACGCTGATTGAAGTGCTGATCAGATACAGAGATGTCTCTATTTTTCAGTTTTCCTTCAGCTGGCCCCATTTCTCCTTTGCACTAGAGTGAAATTTGTCTGTTTACAGCATCCTAGTCTAAGGAACATATTTTAATCAAAATCCTGAACTAAACTATTTTATCTATAACTAGTTCTGTGTGCTCTTAAAAATAAGAGTACCTTTCATAGAGCATAATCAAAACTACATCAAGATATTTAAAAGAGTAATGGTAACTTCGTGTGAGTAAATAACTTTGTGATATTCATGTTTGCCTGAATTAGATTCAGACTTTTATCATTTTTGAAATTTATGATATAATAACATTACTTCATTTCCCCCTTTTCCATTCCCCCCTCCAACTACTCCCATACACACCCTCTCTTTTTTGCTCTCTCTAAAATCCATGGCCACTGGCCTCTGGCCTCCTTTTTTAAAGCATTGTAATATAGATATATAAATAGAACCTGGTCAGTCCATATAATCTTTATGTATATAATTTCAGGGCTGATCATTTGCCATTGTATAGTGAATTTAGGGACTATTTTTTGGAGGAGACTATTTCTCCTGCTCTCAGCATTCCTTAGGTGCCTGTAGTTCTTTAGTGCTGAGGTCTCATGAGATTTCACCCTTGATATTAGCACATGTGTTGGCTTCACCCTTGTTCAGGTCTTGGTTAGGTAGCCATGTTATTAACACTTCATGGGAGTATCTTCCCTAACATTTATACCAGATGCGCTCTCACAACAGGCATCCTATTCCTCCGGCTCTTACAATCTTTCTACCATTTCTTCTGGTTTGTTCTCCATGCCTGTGGTGAAGGAATTGTGTTATAAATGTGACACTTGGGGCTAGACACCACAGGGTCCCTTGTTCTCTGCAATTTGATCAGTTGTGGTTCTCTGTTATAGTCTCAGTTTGTTGCAGAGACGTTCCTTTTTGTGGAGTTTTCTCAACTTCAGTTCTCTTGTGCATAGCTTTGGAGGTTTTCTCTACCTTGTAGGATTTCAGCTCCAATGATGTATATTGAGGTATAGAATTTCATTCACCAGAAATTTTGTGTGTGGAATCTATGCTACAAAAAAAAAAGCAACCAAGCTAAACAAAAATTATCCCCTCTACCATCAACAGTGAGAGTAGAGCACCAATGGTTTTAGGCAGTGAGGTGATTGTATATAAGAACACGATGGTGGATCTATATCAGGAAGTCCAGGCCCATAGATTATGTAATACAATAATAAGAAGGAAAGGTCATATAAACTATGAGTTTTAGGTGTTAATGATGTAGTAATGCAAGCTCATTCACTACAACAAGTATTCTACTTTGTTAGAGACGTAAACAGCAAAGAGTCTCTGAGTGAGACTTGAGGGATAGATGGCAAACCTCTGTATCTTCCACTAAACTTGGCTTGTCAGTATGGATGGCTCTAAAATAGGTCTTAAAAGAGAAGGGGAGAGAGACCAAGACATAGAGACAGAGAGGATCTATGTTTACTTCTACCGAGAAAAAAGCAAACCAGGTAACGTGGAGCCTTTAGGTTTCCTGGTTTGTACACCTGTCAGTAGAGATAAACCAGAAGGTAAGAACACAGTGCTGGCAGTTATTCTGGGGATACAGATATTACATTTGCCAGATAAGCAAATTAAAGCACAGGTGCTCAGTTAGATTAGAATTTCAGGTAAATGGCAAATAGTATTTCAGTTTTCATTTGTCTGAAGTATTAAACATGATATACATGTACTACCCCAAATAATCATATATTTGAAATGGCAGCTTTGCTCTATACCTTACATTTGATCTCACATCTTAGTACAGGAAGCACAGTGAGTTTGGCATAGGGAAAGAAGTAACTAAATGAGGTACGAGGCCATGACATTTTGAAATCTACAGACATTGTTCAGTTGCCAACCTTTGTTTCTTCAAATTTGACACTATTCTGAAACTGAATCAAAATAATGCACATGATTTTCTTTCATATTCAGAATTGGGATTCCTCAACAAAAAGTTTAATCTGATTTCCCTGTCTTCTATTCTAAACCCTGGGAAAAGAAGGTAATTAGTATAAAGGCACTGCAAAAGGACATCTACATAATACCTGATAGGCAGTGACTATTACTATATAGGATGACAATAGCCATTGGGTGAATGTCTGAAACTCAAAAATAGCCTTAATAACAGACTTTTGAGAAAGATACCATCGATAATATATGCATGTATGTTATATGTTATAAGGTTTATAAATATTCTTCTGTATTTAATAAACATAGTTTCAAGAATAGAAAGAGAAATAAAGAAGTATTTCTTTACTTTTCATTAAGGAATTGATTCGGAATATTAAGGAATACCAGAATGTGATTTCTCATTCACTCTAGGAAAACTTCCATCTCATTGTTAAAGGTGCCTTTCATTTTTTTGTTTAATAAAGACTCGTGAGAAGTTACATAAAAATATGAAAAACAGGTGCATGCTCTAGATAAATGTATTTGATTCGTGCATCTTTCTTACATCAATTATTCAGAGGATAACATGGTAAGAAATGTAAAAACAATATGAAATAATTGGTACACAGTACTTTACAGTTTATAAGGCTCTTAGGTGTTACAGTTTCCAAAGCCCTTATGCCTTGGTTTCTGTATTTAATTTGCTTGTCACAAGAGTTCAATGCTTTAAGCACAGCAGAGAATAAGAAGTTAATGTACTTGATTATACACAGCCAGGATCTGGAAAAGGACATCATTGTTTGGTCCTCATTGCTTTTTCCATGAAACCACATTGACTTGGGTAAGGGTAAGGAAAAAACGTATTTAGCACACATGTTTTGACTCGGATTAGTCAGGTAATTTAGATGTGTGTTAAAGACAGCTTTATTTGCCCCAATTTTCAAGACCCTCTCATAATCAGCCATTTCCCCAAACTGCATAGACATGAAATTCATCATATGGAACATATTTGCTGTCCTCTTTGCTGTTTGTTTTGGGAATATATTTCTCAGATCTTTATTTCATTATAAAATATCAAGCCAATTGCTGAATGCTATCCAAAATGAAAAGTTCCTCATTTTCCTTGTCATGCCACCTTTGAAGCAAGAACAATGCAGGAATAGAATACACTTATCTAAAGAAGACACCTGTTTTGCACATTGTAATGTAACTTCTCAGGATTCTTTTAAAAAATGACAGGTAGCTTCACCGATGGAATGGACATTTTCCTAGAGTGAACATGTCAGTGTGGGTAAGGGGTTGGTTTAGTTAGTAGAGAAATAAAATTTCACATAAAATTCTTTTGAGAGAATGATGGGCATTTTCCCAAAACAGTTGATGTTTATCTTTGAAATTCTTTTCATATTTGCATTTCAATATGATTCCCACTGGAGTGTAAAAGCTAGTGAGTGAGGATTCTAGCTCATGGCAAGTAGTCTCTCTGGTTCACAGGATTTCAGAACATCATCTGTTGTTGCCAAGGAAGCCAGTTTTCCAGAACCTTGAACATAAATCTAACGTTAGTGCTTTTGCAGTCATTATCAACTGACTTAGAGGAACTATTTCAGGAGAGAGGACAAATACCACTTTTTTTTTTCAATTTTAATTTTAATATTTTGATACTTTATTTACATTTCAAATGTTTTCCCCTTTCCAGGTCTCCCCTTTGGAAACCCCTTATTCCCTTCCCTTCCCCCTGCCTCTCTGAGGGTATTTCCCAACCCACCGACCCACTCCTGTCATTCCTCCCTGGCATTCCCCTACACTGGGGCATCTAACACTCTCAGGCCCAAGGACCTCTCCTCCCCCGATGGCTAACAAGGCCCTCCTCTACCACATATGTGGCCAGCACCATGGCTCCCTCCATGTGTATTCTTTGGTTGGTTGTTCAGTCTCCAGGAGCAACGGGGGTCAGGCCACTTGACACTGTTGCTCCCTCCATGGGGCTACAACCCCCCTCAGCTCCTTCAATCCCTTCTGCAAATCCTCCATCTGAGACCCCATGCTCAGTCCAATGGTTGCTGTGAATTCAGTCTTGGGTGTTCTGAACTTTTGGGCTAATATCCACTTATCAGTGAGTACATACCGTGTTTGTTCTTCTGTGACTGAGTTACCTCACTCAGGAATATTTTTTCAAGTTCCATCCATTTGCCTGTGAATTTCATGAAGTCATTGTTTTTAATAGCTGAGTAGTATTCCATTGTGTAAATGTACCACATTTTCTGTATCCATTCCTCTGATGAGGGACATCTGGGTTGTTTCCAGCTTCTGGCTATTATAAATATGGCTGCTATAAACATAGTGGAGCATGTGTCCTTATTACATGTTGGAGCATCTTCTGAGTATATGCCCAGAAGTGGTATAGCTGGGTCCTCAGGTAGTATTATGTCCAATTTTCTGAGGGTCCACCAAACTGATTTCCAGACTGGTTGTACCAGCTTGCAATCCCACCAGAAATGGAGGAGTGTTCCTCTTTCTCCACATCCTCGCCAGCATCTACTGTCACCTGAAATTTTGATCTTAGCCATTCTGACTGGTGGAATCTCAGGGTTGTTTTGATTTGCATTTCCCTGATGACTAAGGATATTGAACATTTCTTTAGGTGCTTCTCAACCATTCGAGTTTTCTCAGTTGAGAATTTTCTGTTTAGTTCTGTTCCCCATTTTTTGATAGGGTTATTTGGATCTCTGGAGTCTAACTTCTTGAATTCTTTGTATATATTGGATACTAGCCCTCCATTGGATGTAGGATTGGTAAAGATCTTTTCCTAATCTGTTGGTTGACATTTTGTCCTATTGACTGTGACCTTTGCAATTTTATGAGGTCCCATTGGTCGATTCTTGATCTTAGAGCATAAGCCGTTGGCGTTACGTTAGGGAACTTTTCCCCTGTGCCCATGTGTTCAAGACTTTTCCCCACATTCTCTTCTATTAGATTTAGTGTATCTGATTTGTGTGTGTGTGTGTGTGTGTGTGTGTGTATCTTGTTTTATGTGGAGGTCCTTGATCCACTTGGACTTGAGCTTTGTACAGGGAGATAGGAATGGATCAAATTCCATTCTTCTACATGTTGACCTCCAGTTAAGCCAGCAACATTTGTTGAAAATGCTGTCTTTTTTCCACTGGATGGGTTTAGCTCCTTTGTCAAAGATCAAGTGACCATAGGTGTTGGGTTCATTTCTGGGTCTTCAATTCTATTCCATTGATCTACCTGCCTGTCACTGTACCAATACCATGCAGTTTTTATCATCACTGCTCTGTAGTACAGCTTGAGATCAGGAATGCTGATTTGCCCAGAAGTTCTTTTATTGTTGAGAATAGTTTTTGCTATCCTGGGCTTTTTGTTATTCCAAATGAATTTGAGAATTGCTCTTTCTAAGTCTATGAACAATTGAGTTAGAATTTTGATGGGGATTGCATTGAATCTGTAGATTGGTTATGGTAGGATGGCCATTTTTACTATATTAATTCTGCCAATCCATGAACAAGGCAGATCTTTCCACCTTCTGAGGTCTTCTTCGATTTCTTTCTTCAGAGACTTGAAGTTCTTGTCATACAGATCTTTCACTTGTTTGCTTAGAGTCACACCATGATACTTTATATTGTTTGTGACTATTGTGAAGGGTGTCATTTCCCTAATTTCTTTCCCAGACTGTTTATCCTTCGAGAATAGGAAGGCTATTGATTTGTTTGAGTTAATTTTGTATTCGGCCACTTTTCTGAAGTTGTTTATCAGCTGCAGGAGTTCTCTGGTGGAGTTTTTTGGGTCACTTAAGTATATGATCATATCATCTGCAAATAGTGATATTTTGATTTCTTCCTTTCCAATTTGCATCCTTTGACATCCTTTTGTTGTCTAAGTGCTCTAGGTAGAACTTCAATTACTATATTGAATAGATAGGGAGAGAGATGGCAGCCTTGTCTAGTCCCAGATTTTAGTGGAATTGCTTCAAGTCTCTCTCCATTTAGTTTGATGTTGGCTCCTCATTTGCTGTATATTGCTTCTACTATGTTTAGATATGGGCCTTGAATTCCTGATCTTTCCAAGACTTTTATCACGAAGGGATTTTGAATTTTGTCAAATTCTTTTTCAGCATCTAATTAAATGACCATGTGGTTTTTTTCTTTGAGTTTGTTTACGTAGTGGATTACATTGATGGATTTTCGGGTATTGACCCATCCTTGCATCCATGGGATGAAGCCTACTTGATCGAGGTGAATGATCATTTTGATGTGTTCTTGGATTTGTTTTGTGAGAATTTTATTGAGTATTTTTGCTTCGATATTCATAAAGGAAATTGGTCTGAAGTTTTCTTTCTTTGTTGGGTCTTTGTGAGGTTTTGGTATCAATGTAATTGTGGCCTCATAGAATGAATTGGTTAGTGTTCCTTCTGTTTCTATTTTGTGGAATAATTTGAAGAGTATTGGTATTAGGTCTTCTTTGAAGGTCTGATAGAATTCTGCACTAAACCCATCTGGTCCTGGGCTTTTTTAAAGTTGGAAGACTTTTAATGACTGCTTCTATTTCTTTAGAGGTTATGAGACTGTTTAGATGGTTTATCTGATCCTGACTTAACTTTGGTATTTGGTATCTGCCTAGAAACTTGTCCATTTCTTCCAGATTTTCCAATTTTATGGGCATAGGATCTGTAGTAGGATCTGATGATTTTTTGAATTTCCTCAGAATCTGTTGTTATGTCTCCCTTTTCGTTTCTGATTTTGTTAATTTGGATACTGTCTCTGTGCCCTCTGGTTAGTCTGCTAAGGGTTTATCTATTTTGCTGAGTTTCTCAAAGAACCAACTCCTGGTTTTGTTGATTCTTTGTGTAGTTCTTTTTGTTTCTACTTGGTTGTTCTCACCCTGAGTTCGATTATTTCTTGCCTTCTACTCCTGTTGGGTGTATTAACTTCTTTTTGTTCTAGAGATTTCAGGTGTGTTGTTAAGCTTCTAGTATATGCTCTCTCCAGTTTCTTTTTGGAGGCACTCAGAGCTATGAGTTTTCCTCTTAACAGTGCTTTCATTGTGTCCCGTAAGTTTGGGTATGTTTTACTTTCATTTTCATTAAATTCTAGAAAATCATTAATTTCTTTCTTTATTTTTCCTTGACCAACTCATCATTGAGTAGAACGTTGTTCAGCTTCCATGTATATGTGGGCTTTCTGTTGTTTTTGTTGCCACTGAAGATGAGCCTTCATCCATAGTGATCTGATAGGAGGCATGGGATTATTTCAATCTTCTTGTACCTGTTGAGATTTGTGTTGTGACCAATTATATGATCAGTTTTGGAGAAAGTACCATTAGGTTCTGAGAAGAAGTTATGTTATTTTGATTTAGGATGAAATGTTCTATAGATATCTGTTAAATCCATTTGGTCCATAACATTTGTTAGTTTCACTGTGTCTCTGTTTAGTTTGTGTTTCCAAGATCTGTCCATTGATGATAGTGGGGTGTTGAAGTCTCCCACTATTATTGTGTGAGGTGCAATGTGTGCTCTGAGCTTTAGTAAAGTTTCTTTTATGAATGTGGGTGCCCTTGCATTTGGAGCATAGATGTTTAGAACTGAGAGTTCTTCTTGGTAGATTTTTCCTTTGATGGGGATTAAGTGTCCTTCCTTATCTTTTTTGATGACTTTTGGTTGAAAGTCAATTGTATCCGATATTAGAATGGCTACTCCAGCCTGTTTCTTGGGACTGTTTGCCTGGAAAATTGTTTTCCAGCCTTTTACTCTGAGGTAGTGTTTGTCTTTAAAACGGTGGTGCGTTTCCTGAATGCAGCAAAATGCTGGGTCCTGTTTACGTATCCAGTATGTTAGTCTATGTCTTTTTATTGGGGAATTGAATTCATTGATGTTAAGAGATATTAAGGAATAGTGATTGTTGTTTCCTGTTATTTTCGATGTTATTTTTATGTTTGTGTGGCTATCTTCTTTTGAGTTTGTTGAAAGATTACTTTCTTGTTTTTTCTAGGGTGTAGTTTCTCTCCTTGAATTGGTGTTTTCCATCTATTATCCTTTGTAGGGCTACGTTTGTGGAAACATATTGTGTATATTTGGCTTTGTCATAGGATATCTAGGCTTCACAATCTATGATAATTGAGAGTTTTGCTAGGTATAGCAGCCTTGGCTGGCAGTTTTGTTCTTTTACGGTCTGTATGAAATCTGTCGAGGATCTTATAGCTTTCATAGTCTCTGGTGAGAAGTCTGGTGTAATTCTGATAGGTCTATCGTTATATGTTACTTGACCTTTTTCCCTTACTGCTTTTAATATTCTTTCCTTGTTTTGTGCATTTGGTGTTAAGTGGCAGGAGGAATTTCTTTTCTGATCTAATCTATTTGGAGTTCTGTTGGCTTCTTGAATGTTTATGTTCATCTCTTTCTTTAGGTTAGGAAAGTTTCTTCCATAATTATGTTGACGATAATTACTGGCTCTTTAATTTGGGAATCTTCACTCTCTTCTATACCTATTATCCTTAGGTTTGGTCTTCTCCTTTTGTCCTGGATATCCTGGATGTTTTGGGTTAGGAGCTTTTTGCATTTTGCATTTTCTTTGACTGTTGTGTTAATATTTTCTATGGTATCTTCTGCACCAGAGATTCTCTCTTCTATCTCTTGTATTCTGTTGGTGACGCTTGCATCTATGACTCCTGATCTCTTTCCTAGGATTTCTATCTCCAGGGTTGTCTCCCTTTGTGATTTCTTTATTGTTTCTATTTCCATTTTTAGATCTTAGATCGTTTTGTTCATTTTCTTTACCTGTTTGATTTTTTTCCTGTAATTCTTCCTGTTTGATTGTGTTTTCCTGTAATTCTTTAAGGGATTTTTGTGTTTCCTCTTTAAGGGCTTCTACCTGTTTACCTGTGTTCTCTTGTATTTCTTTAAGGGAGTTATTTCCTTCTTAAAATCTTCTATCATCATCATGAGATGTGATTTTAAATCTGAATCTTGCTTTTCTGGTGTGTTGGGGTATCCAGGGCTCGCTGTGGTGGGAGAACTGGGTTCTGATAATGCCAAGTTGCCTTGGTTTCTATTCCTTATGTTCTTGCTATTGCCTTTCACCATATGGTTATCTCTTGTTTTAACTGGTCTTGCTCTCTCCGACTGTGGCTTGTCACTCCTGCAAGCCTCTGCATAAGTACTCCTGGAAGACCAGCTCTCTCTTGGCACTATTTGAGTATGGAGCCCTGTGTCACAATTTCAGCTCCCCTGCCGCAGAAGGAAACCAGAAGGCCACGCCTCAATCCCTGTGTCCTGAGGGTTCTGGGTGGGTCCTTCTGAGCAGAGGTGCTGGTCTTACCCCTGCTCACAGGCGTGTCCACATTCCTTGGAGTATAGGTCTTTCCCAGCGCTATTTGGCCATGGAGCCCTGTGGTCCAGGCTGATGTCCCCAGCCACAGATGGAAACCGGAAGGCTCTTGTCCCCGGCTGCTCCTCAGTCCCTGAGTCCGCCACTTACAGGCTTGTCCACACTCCTGAGAGGGTAGCTTTCTCCTGGCGCTATTTGGCTATGGAGTCCTGTGGCCCAGGCTGAGGTCTCCAGCCACCGATGGAAACCGGAAGCCAAATACCACTTTTTCCTTAGTTCCCAGTCAAAAGAACTGCCATCGAATTTATCAACACAAATGATACCTGATTAAAATTAACGAAATATAGCTTATAGACACAGTGGAAAGGGAATTGATTGAATAGAGTATGAGTCTAGCCATTCATTGTATCCTCAATCATTGTTTCTCTCATCTCTTTCTCACTTTTATTCATTCTTCTATGTTTAAGTCAACAAATACAATTGTACATATTGATTGCATAGAATGTTTTGAAATACATATGCACATACTAGAGAACATGCTAATTAACATATATGAGCTTAGCTTTAGCTTTTGTTGTGAGAAATCCTACTTTTTATTATTTATTCCATTTGTTAATCATGTGGCTCATTCTGACATTTTAATACTTACTCATTTCCCTCCCCGATTTCTCATATGACATTTGTCACTATCTTTCTAGTACCTTTACTTGTCCACAGGAGTCCCCGTTTTGCTTTCCATTACATGATAGTTAATCTCAATTGTCAACCCCATAGGATCTAAAATCACTTGGTATATGGGCCTCTGAACATGTCTTTGGGGGATTATCCTGGTTACATTAGTTGTGGTGGAAAGATTCACCCATCATTGGTGGCACCATTCCCTGGACTAGGATCCTGGCATACATATAAATGATAGAGTGAATCATCTTTGCTTCCATAGTATGGATACAATGTGCCTTGATTTCTTGCTGTCAGTGATTTCCCACCATGATGGACTGTACCTCCCAGTTGTGAGCCAAAGTAAATCCTAAGTCTTTGTTCTTTACTTTCATTTTCAGGGTATTTTAACACAGGAACAGCAAAAGTAACTGAGGCACACATTCTCTCTCTCTCTCTCTCTCTCTCTCTCTCTCTCTCTCTCTCTCTCTCTCTCTTTTACAGTTTTTTTCTTTTTTCCTCCTCAGGTCTCTGGTCATGGTCTATGGAAACATACAGATATACACAGACAGACATACACACACACACAGAAAGTATGTGCACAAAGCCTAAGTTCCACATATAAAAGAAAATATAATATTTGTGTGTCTAAATTTGTCTTATTTTGCTTATCATAATAGTTTCCAATTCCACTCATTTTCCTGCAAATACCTTGATCGTTTTAAGTGGCTGAATAAAAGTGCAGTATATACATTTGCTGTTTTATTTATCCACTCATCTGTTGAAGTACATTTAGGATGGTTCCATTTTCTACCTATTATGAATTAATAATAATAATTCATAAAAATGGATGTGTAGGTATCTCTGTGTGGGAGTTAGAGTCTTTTGAGTACTGTCTTTGCTACTTTTCATGTTGCTATGATAAAATAAGTTGACAAAAGCAATTTAAGGATAAAAGGGTTCATTTTGGCTCAGAGTTGGAAAGTACTAGCTGATTGCAGAGAAGACATGACATCAGGAGTGTGAAGCAGCTAGGCACATTGCATTTGCAGTCAGGAAAATAGAATAATGAATGTCAGTGCTCAGGTAGCTTTCTTTTTTTATATGCAATCCAGACCACAAGGGCATAGAATAAAGTAGCCCACATTAAGGATATCTTTCTCCACCTCCATCAAAATGAAGATAATCCTTTGAAGGCATGCCCAGATGCTAACAAGATATAAATATTTTCTCACAGATGTTCAGGTGGCCTGTTTGCAAACTCTGTCAAGTTGACAATCAATACTAACATCATAGGTATATATCCAGGAGTGATATACAAAATTCTTCCAGTTAATACATAGGCTAATTAACTGAATGGCCATTTCTACAAAGAAGAAAACCAAATTACCAAGAAATTCTATAAAAATGTGCCCAGCGTCCTTAATGTGACTACATAATTTTATGCACCATAAATTGGTGCTTGATATTGTCATCATTTATTTGTTCTAGAACTACCAGTCTGAAGCATAGGTGGCAATTATCCGGTCCTTTCAGTTGTCTCTTCGCTTTAGTAACTGCTTCCTTTTGCACAAAATAATTTTATAATTTAATATATCAGTTCTTTAATTCTTGAGGCCATTTCCTGGAATACTGGAGTCTTTTCCAGAAAATACTTGCCTACAATATATATCTTGAAGTGTTTTTTAATAGTACTTTATTAGTCTAGGTCTTGCATTAGGAACTTTCAATGATTTTGACTTGATTTTCAACAGAGTGAGGGACATGGGCACTGTATCATTCTTCTGTATGTGGAGACCAAGTTTCTCCAGCTCCATTTGTTGAAGATGCTGTCATTTCACCCATGTGCGATTTTGCCACCTTTGTCAAAGATTAAATGGCTAAGGCTTTTTTTTCTGGCTCCTTTATTTTATCACTAGGTTCTATATATCTGGTTTTTTTTGAATGTGTGTGTGGGCGACATGCAGTTTTTCCTGCTATGGCTCTATAGTGTAATTTGAAATTGGATATTGTAGTATCTACAATATTATTTTTTTGTCAAGATTATTTTATTTATTTTTTACATTTTATTTCTTTTTTTCTCTCCACCTCCCTGTCTCCACAAGGATGTTCCCACCCCCACCCCCACTCAACCTGACCTCTAACTCCCTGGGGCCTCTAGTCTCTTGAGGGTTAGGTCTATCATCTCTGTTTGAACCCAGACCTGGCAGTCCTCTGCTGTATATGTGTTGGGGGCCTCATATCAGCTGGTGTATGCTGCCTGGTTGGTGGTCCAGTGTCTGAGAGATCTTGGGTGTCCAGGTTAATTGAGACTGCTAGTGTTCCTACAGGGTTGCCCTCCTCCTTAGCTTCTTCCAACTTTTCCCTAATTCAACCACAAGGGTCAGCAGCTTCTGTCCATTGGTTGGGTGCAAATATCTGCATCTGACTCTTTCAGCTGCTTGTTGGGTCTTTTGGAGGGCAGTCATGATAGGTCTCTTTATGTGAGTGCTCCACAGCCTCAGTAATAGTGTCAGGCCTTGGGGCCTCCCCTTGAGCTGGATCCCACTTTGGGCCTGTCGATAAACCTTCTTTTCCTCAGGCTCCTCTTCATTTCCATCCCTGCAGTTCTTTCAGACAGGAACAATTCTAGGTCAGAGTTTTGACTGTGTTATTACTTCAATTTTTTTTGAGGGGGGTGTCTTAAGTTTTTTATTCTTTCCATACAAAGACTAACATGATCAGTTTCACTGGGTAGACAGTCTCGAATAATCCATTCAAGGTCACTTAGACCAACTGAATGGAACCTATGTCCTTTGCTTACTGATGGAAACACTGACAGCACATGTTCATCCTGCATTTCTGGATCAGACCATGGTGGTTAGAGCAGAGGCGGCAAGATCGAGAACCCTGGCCGAACTTCCCTGAGTGACTCCAGAAGAGCTGCTGGTGACCGACCCATCTTGCCTTCAGATGCCTAAAGAGGAAAAGGATGTGTTATTACTTCTTTATTAACTTTAAGAATTAAATGTGTTGCATATTGCAATACTGGTTGGTAATTATTTACTTTCACTTCTTGAACTATAGAATTTCATGGTTTTCATTTCCTTCTTTCTTTTTTTTTGAATTACTGATTTTAAAAAATCTGATGCTATTCTCACACAGTTGCCTTTATAAGAGAGTTTCTATATTTTTACCTTCTAGCATTTATTAGTGGCTTTTCTTTGTTGCTTTATAGTTTTGACATCTTGATTGTGATATATCCTGGAGAAATTATTTTCTGATTACATCTATTTGCTTATGTCTGAATGCTTCTGGGCTATATGGTTTTAGACTATATTCTTGATTTTCTACTGCTTACTTTCTTGGTTTGATTTGTCAAACATATACCAGAGTCTTAGAAGTTTTTCCATGAACACCTTTTTATGTATCTATGTCTAATATAATGTCTTAGGCTTGGCAGTGTCCCCCATCCCTTCTTCTGAGCAATCTTGTCTTTTGAGACTGCTTGCCACTATACTTCTGTTTGACTGATTCACCTTCTCATTTTTAGCAGTTTTCTTTGGTCCTTTTTAACAGTCTAAATATTCTTTTTGACATGTTAAAAATTCTCATCCAAATTATTGACCATTTAATCCACTTTCCTGACTGTCTTGTCTAGGTCCTGAATAGATTTTCTTACTTCACTCCTCTGTTTTTGTGTCCTTCATGTCATCTTTGATCCTTTTAAAATACTGTAAGCCTCCTAGTAATGTTAGAAGCTACATCCATAAAGTTTCACCAACATGACTGCCTAAATATTAGCTGAACAAGGAAATCACCAATAGACATGGGAAAGCCCTGGACCTCAACCCTGGACAAAGAACTACAGGCAAATAGAGGATGATGAAAGTGGGAGAAATGGTCCCACAGAATGGCATAGACTGAGCAGGATATATTTAGTAATATATATGGATATGCATGAAAGTATATGCATTTAACAGAAATGCATTAAAAAGAGATCCTAGATTTGAAAGAGATCATGGAAGAATATATTGGAGGGTTTGGAGGGAGGAAAAGAAAGTGAAAAATGATGTGATCATATAATCTCGAAAATCAAAATAAAAAGTTGATGCCAAAGTCATTTACTGGTATTTGGGTTATCTCATTACTTTCTTTTGTGGGTTAACAAAATGTAGGCATGCAGAAGTATTGTATCAGCTTGTTGTCTCACATCTTTCTGTATGTCTTTGTTGTGCTTTGTACACCTGCTAGGATGAATGTCCTCCATGCTTTGTGTGTCTCTCAGCCCCGTTCTTTTTATGTGTTTTATTATATGCGAGTCTTCCTGCTGAGTTATCTTCACACAAATTCTGTTTCCACTGCTTTTCTTTGGGGTGTGGGGAAGATGGCTGGAGTGCTCTACACATGGTGTGATGGTGATACCAGCATTAGATTGTAGCAGAAATCACCTTTGTATGTCATTATGTCCCTGAGAATAGCAGCAGTGAAACTAGGATGCCAACTGGGAAAAAGCAACATCAGAGATAAATGGGAATGGGAGAGAGAAGGAGTAAAATATGAATGAGAGAGAAAGGATATTAGTTAGAGTTGAGAGAAAAAGTAAAGATCATCTGAGAGACAAGGAAGAGTGAAAAGGATATGCAGAAATGCCTATTTAGGTGAGAGAATAGCTTCAAACAAACAAGTGAAGTACAAAAATGTAAATAATAAAAAATTAAATAGAAAACACTGTAACACCATTAAGTGAGTATTAGTTCCACTGAGATGAATTACATTCCCCCCCACCATCTTGTTTTATTATTAATCATTTTATTCGTTTACATTTCAGATGATATCCCCCTTCCTGGTTACCCTTCCTCCAACAAACTCCCTTCCCATCCCCCCTTTCCTTTGCCTCTATGAGGGTGCTCCTCTACCCATTCACCCGCTCCTGCCTTACCCCTCCAGCACCCCCTAGAGAGGAGTATCAAGCCTCCATAGGACCAAGGGCCTCCCCTCCCTTTGATGTCAGATAAGGCCATCCTCTGTTACACATGTATCTGGAATCCTTCCTGGCCCTCTCATGTATACTCTTTGGTTGGTGGTTTAGTCCCTGAGAGCTCTGGGGGGCTCCAGTTAGTTGATATTGTTCTTCTTATGGTGTTGCAATCCCCTTCAGCTCCTTCAGTCCTTCTCTAGCTCTTCCTTTGGTGTCCCTGGGCTCAGTCTGATGGTTGGCTGGTTGGTTGTGAGAATCTGCATCTGTATTGGTCAGGTGCTGGTAGAACCTTTCAGGGAACAGCCATATCAGGCTCCTGTCAGCAAGGGCTTCTTAGCATCATCAATAGTGTTGGGGTTTGGTGTCTGCAGATGGGATGGATCCTTAGTTGGGGCGGTCTCTGGATGGCCTTTCCTTCAGTCTCTGTTCCATTTTTTTTTTTTATGGTCCCTGTCTTTTCTTTGAACAGGAACAATTCTGGGTTAAAAATTTTGAGATACGTGGGTGGCCCTCTGTCCCTCAACTGAGGGCCATGCCTATCTACTGGAGGTGATCTTTATAGGTTTTATCTCCCCTTTGTTGGGTACTTTGGCTAAGTCATTGTCATTGGCTCCTGGGAGCCTCTTGCTTCCCTGGAGTCTGTTTCCCCACTGTCTTGACTGGTTATCTTTTGTACAGATCACAGATGAGTGGGGGTGGTGTGGGGATGTTTTGCTAGCCTATGGAATTCCAGCAATTTATGTGTTATGTTTTGCTAACTGAGAAGTGATCCTCTGTGCGACTCTAAATTCTGCCAGATCATCTCGGTTTGAGATCCCCATTACCACCTCCTGCCAGTTGCAACTTCTTTTCTCTTGTTTTGGGATCATATTTTCCAAGCAGGGCTTTCTGTGACTGCAAATCTGAGAGATTATGGAAGAACTGCCCAAGCTTGTGTACCTTCTTGGATGATGAGTTATTGGGTTTTTAAACTGTTGTTGTTGGTTTGGTTGTGGTTTTCCCACCTGAGAACATTCATGTCCACTGGGGAGATTGTTTAGTTCACTTTGTACAGTCTCCTATTCTCATCTACCAAGACAGTGGTGGCAATGGTACTTTGGTGACTATAGTCTCCATGGCGCTGCTGAAGAAACTTGATTTCAGGCTCTTGGATCATCCTTCTTTCACCATCTAAACAGCTTGTATTCTTCTAGAGGTCTTGCCATCCAATCTTACCTGGACATCATGGAGAAATTATTCGAAGCCCATGCATAATTTTTCAGGAACACAATATATTGTTATTAATTATAATGGCTATGCTGTCTATAGAGCTCTTGAGATTATTACTCCTATCATTGGACTTAAACCCTTTGACCAACAATAGCTTCATACTTGGGAAAGAGAAAGAACACTCTCTGTGTTGTCTGCACAGTCAGTCTTGATTAATGCCATTGGCAGATAAAGAACCTTCTATGTTGTAGGAAATCTTAGAAGTATGTCCAACCTCTGCCTGTAGGCTACATATGTGTTAGCAGAGCTATTGATGTGAACAAATACAACCCAGGTCCTCTTAACTACTGAGCCATATCAACAGACTTTTTAAAAAAGATCATTTTAACTCTCTCTTCCTCTCCCCTCCTCTCCCCTCCCTTCCCTTCCCCTCCCCTTCTTCTTCTCCCCTCCCTCTGCACCCCCCTCTGTAAGCCAGGAGATGAGACTGAATCTCCTGGATATGGAGTTATAGGAGGTTGTGAACTGCCTGTTGTGAGTTCTGGGCACTGTACTTGGGTCCTCTACAAGAGGAATACATAATCTTAGTTGTGGAAACATCTCTCTAGTCCTTATCAAATTTGTTTTGCAATTTTCCTTTGTAACTCACTTATGGGTTTGTGATTGTGAGCTTGTAGTTGACAACATCTTCTCATAATGCTAGAAGCCTTTTTAATAAAAAATTTACACCTTTGTCCTCTGCTAAAATATCCTTTCAGTCATCAGGATGTTAGCAAGGAATGAAACAAAGTGTAATGCTCTTTTCTTGTTATTGAAAGGATGTTATTGATGGCTAATACATCACTAATAGAGGGAATACATTAGATTCTATTATTAGTCCATTTTTGATTAATTAACTTCACAAAAATACTTAGTCTTCATTTATACCTTCTTGTATGTTTATTGTAGGAGCAACAGAGTAAGTCTTCTGATAAGAACCAATTATCATACACAACACCTTTTAATTTTATAGTTCATTGATCCAACTTGAAGTTGAGAATTTGGAACCAAAATTGGCAGGGAACAATTAACTTAATTATAATTATCCTAGCTTAATGAAAATAGTGAATAACTTTGATTTCAGGAATAGAATAAATACAGATCACAACTAGATATAGGTGTTTATCTAAGGACTAGGTTACCTGATCAGTCTGCTTTATATTTTAAATATTCGCTATATTTAAGGCCCCAGTGCAGCTCTGTGTGTGTGTGTGTGTGTGTGTGTGTGTGTGTGTGTGTGTGTGTGTGTGTCTGGTAGTAGGGAGGGAATCAGAGAATCAGAAACATTTTCTTGAATTCAGTTAAGCATACTATGTGAAGGAAGAGAGAAATGGTTGAATTTTGTCAAAATACCAAGGTTGTTAATCTGCTAACCACCAGTTGCATTCGGTTAATTAGTTGCTTGGCTATTTTCAAAATGTCGAATACAACCATTTCTTTAAAACCTCAAGCACTCGGACTGAAGATAGCTGGCAGCTACAGATGTGGACTACTTTTTTCTAATTTCCTTTTCCCATCACCTCAAATGCTTTTCATGTATTTATGGTGAGAACATTTAAAATAGTCTCAGCTGTGTTGAAATATATAATACATTATTATTAACTATAGTTATGCTGCTCAATAGAACATTGGCCTCCCATATAACTGTAACTTCTTACATTGATCGACACTCCCCTTTCCACCTTAATCCCAGCTTCTGGTGATCACCAGTATTCTCTCTATTTTTATGAAATCAGCATTTTTAGGTTACACATGCCTCAGTTAGCTTTAGTTGTCAACTTACTTAGCCTAAAGCAGTGGGTCTCACCCTTCCTAATGCTGTGACCCTTGAAATACCCTTCCTGTTATGATGACCCCAGCCATAAAATTCTTTTGTCGATATTTCATAACTGTATTTTTCGCTAATTTTATGACTCATAATGTAAATATCTGATATGCCGGGCATCTAATATTCAACCTCCAAAGGCCAAATCAGTTTGGATTGTAGGCAGGTCTGCAGAAGATTGTGTCTTGGTTATTGAATCAGTATAGGAATGCTTAGTCCACTGTGTGTAGTATCATTCTGGGCAGGTGGTCCTGGACTGTGTAAGTCAGCTAGTTAAGCATGGGTCTAAGAGCAAGCCAACAAGCAATGTTCTTTCTGTCCATTCTTGACTGTAAGTTCCCTGGTTAGAGATAATGCCTGGAATAGCAGGCAGGCCTATACTCAAGAGCATGCTTGAGTTCCTGCCCTGACTTCCATCAATTATGGATTATAATCTACAGCCTTAAACAAACCCTTTCCTCCCCTAAGTTGCTTTTGGTCAGAGTGTTTTATCACAGCAACAGAAAGAAACCTGAAACTGAAGTTGGTCCAGAGAATAAGGTGTTGCTGAAGGTCCTGGCCATGTGTCTTTTAAGTCTTGAATTGTTTTTGTAGGAGAAACATGGAAACACTTGAGAACTTTTGGCTGGAGAAGCTGCTGAGTGTTAAGCAGAGATTGATGGGACTGTCCTGGTAGGAATGTGGATGATGAGAATGTTGAAGAGAAATGTAGACAATAGAGGCCTGGCTTGTGAGGTTTCAGAGAGAAGCAAAGACTATCAGAACTGGGACAGGAGCCATTTGTATGTTATTGTGGTTGTATGTCATTGGGTTGTTCCTGTGCCTTGGCTCTTTTTGGAATAAGTATTTAACTTGTTTTCTATAGACAAGAGACTTTTAAGGCCTGAGGGACTTTGAAAAGTATGATGTGTTTCATATTATGATAGTAACACAAGGCTTTGAGGGAAAAAGAATAATGGCTATGACTTAAAGCGCTCTGCTTTTGTGTCGAGGTGACAAGACAGGTGTTCCAGTTATCTTTATTATTAGCTGACACAACTTAGAGTACCCTGAGGAGGGTGTCTCAATTGAGGAACCACCCAAATCATATTGGCCTGTGGGTATGTCTGTGGATGGGGTGGAGATTAGCAGGTAGTCTTGATTGTTAATTGATGTAGGAGGACTTTTTTAGTCAAGTCTTAGTCAAGGGTTTCTATTCCTGCACAAACATCATGACCAAGATGCAAGTTGGGGAGGAAAGGGTTTATTGAGCTTACACTTCCATGTTGCTGGTCATCACGAAAGGAAGTCAGGACTGGAACTCAAGCAGGTCAGGAAGCAGGAGCTGATGCAGAGGCCATGGAGGGATGTAACTTACTGGCTTGCTTGCTTCTCCTGACTTGCTCAGCTGGCTTTCTTATAGAGCCCAAGACTACCAGCCCACAAATGGTACCACTCACAAGGGGCCCTCCCCGCTTGATCACTGATTGAGAGAATGCCTTACAGCTGGATCTCATGGAGGCATTTCTCAACTGAAACTCCTTTCTCTGTGATAACTCCAGCTTGTGTCAAGTTGACACAAAACCAGCCAGTACAAGGACGTAGTCCACTGTGTATGGTATCAGTTCTTTGGGCAGGTAGAAGAGAGCTAGCTAAGCAAGAGCTGGAGAGTGAGTCAGTAAGCAGCAGCATTTCTCCAAGGTTTCAGTTTCAATTCCCTGCTTGAGTGCCTCCATTGACGTCCCTCAATGATGGTCTGTAACTTTAAGCTGAAAGGAATGCATTCCTTCCCCACCTTGCTTTTGTTCAGTGTTTTCATCATGGCAACAGAAAAGAAACAAGAACACTACCTATGCATGAGAGCCCTGAGATACTTGTTTTCTCTGCCTGGTTTGTTTAAGCAAATGTAGTGACCTAGAGTTCTATTCATGGTGCTGTACAAAGCAGGATTTAATTTTGTCTTTAATTATTGAGTGGTATCTCATTATGCATGTGTAACATTTTTCTTTGTGCATTCATTAGTGAGTGGACACTTAGGTTGTCTTCATTTATTGGATAATTAACATCTTCACCAACAGTTAGCATCCTCACCAGAGTTTCCTTTGCACCAGCCACACCTCTTTCCGTTTCTTTCACTCTTTCCTGTGTTGTCCAAACCGAAAAAAAAAAAAAACCAAAAACAAAAAACATTTTGGTTGTTACATGGTCGAAAATCAGGGTCCTAACATTTCTGCTGTTTGTGATCGACAAAATACACACAGTACTTAAATATTCTGGATTAATGAGAAGTTTGTTGGCTCTGAAATGCTTTCTTACGTTTCATTTTGTGTACTGTAGAAACATTATTTTCCTATCAAAACACTGAAGATCTTGTGTGCAAGTATTTCCTGAAGCAAAGCAACAAGTATTGTTTGAGTGCCTACTGTGTGTATATCTGGTATATATGAGTGCACACGTGTATGTGTTGGGGGAAGCATGTGCATGCTAGTTTCTGTGGGTGCCAAAGAGCAATGTTTAGTGTCTTCACTTTTCTTTTCTTTTCTTTTTTTTTTTTTTTTTGGACCAGGATCTCATGTCTCCAATGCTGGTCTAGAAAGCACTGAGCAGCTGAGGATGACTTTGAACTTCTGGTTTCTTGCCTCTGTCTTCATAGTGCTCTGGTTACACTTGTGTACCACCATTGTTGGTTTATCATTTGCTGCACATGTGAATATGAGCTTTATGAGGGCTAGGCAGGTTCTTTAACAACTCTTAATTCTCTTTTGAGAAGGAAACAATAAAATGCCATGGATGATCAGTCTCACAGGTACTTCTCATGTACCTTACTGGGCTGAGATCGTTGGTCTGGACCCTTTGAGCATTAAAAAAGACCACAAGAGAAAGTCCTAGACAATCGTTAGGATTCTCCACAAACTAGCAATAGTCTTGGTGCTTTTCTTAATCACAGGAAAATAAGTCTTGAATTTCCAAAGTTTGCCAGCTATAAAGGAAAAAAAAAACTCTCACTGTGATACACTTCACCTAAGTGCTGTTTCTCTGAGTAATTGGCTTCCCGGAAGGTAAAGTGGTGCTAATTTAGCAATCTAAGACCAAGTGAGTACCGGCCAAGGGAAAATGAAATGTAGCACATTTAGTGCTTCATTTAAAGACAGGATCTTCAAGCTGAGAGCCCACATGAATCAGAAACATGAATCACCCAGCATATCTTTTTTATGGCAAATTGACCCTGACAACAAATAGAAAATCAATCATTAATTTTCACACTCTGCCTTTGATAAACATTTTCATTTGAAGGCAGTACTGGTCATAATAACAATAGTGACACCTTAACTTGTTTTTTCCAAAGTCTTTTCCTGTGCTCTCCTTAGAATTGTAAGTTCTCTAAATAATGAGTGAAATGTTAGACTATATCTTCTTTTTAGATAAAGTATTTCTATGCAGTCTACAGGCCTGAACCTCTCTGTGTAGCTCAAGCTGACCTAGAATTTACAGTCTTCTTACTGCCTTCTAAATGCTCTGGTTGCACGTGTATATCACTACACCTGGTGTAAGTATGATATTTTGTAATTGATGTAAAATCACAGTTAGAAAGGGACAAAGAGTCACAGAAGCTTTAATTCTACAATGGCTAGCCCTGAGTACTTATGTCTAAACCAGTATGGATGGCATTTCTCAGAATCCAGAGTTTTTATGGGTTATTTGAAGTGATGCTGGCTGAGAAAAGATGATGTTTCTGTCCGGTGAATTGTGGTATAACAGGTTGCAAGTAACTTGGGGGCCTCTTAATGCTTTGTTAGCACAACACCAAGCAGTAGCATGGCTACTTTCCAGTCAGTTGTTACATGCATTGAAGACTGAAGAATAAAGTTTGACTAGGGCTTCCTCTGTGACTTCGAAGAGATGGGTCATTATCCGTAGAAAGAATAGCCAATGTAAAGTGCCTGGGTTGCATTGTCCTGATTTGTCAGGGTGAATACAAGACTCATTTTAGCCTGGAGGTAATTACTCTGTGATAGACATGTGATAGAGGAGGTAGGAAGCACAGGCCCACAGGCAGTGAAGCTAGAACCACATTAGTAGACACAGAACCTTCCAAACTCAGTAACTGGGCCTGACTAAAGGGCTACAAGACAGTGAGTGGGCAAATCTGACGTCTTTTATAAGAAGACAATTCAAGACACCTGGGGGTCACGGATGAGACAGATTCCAAGGCTAGATGGTACTGATAACCCAGTCAGGAGATGATAAGGACGTGGGCTATTTCAATAGAAGAGGAGGTGTAAAGTCAAAGATGGCGTGATATACTTGGTACGTAAAATGAGAAAATAGTAATGTTTAAAGGTAGGTGTGTGTGTGTGTGTGTGTGTGTGTGTGTGTGTGTGTGTGTGTGTGCTTTGAAATGTAGGTTTCAATGCACCAAGTGACCTATTGGATAATACTGCCTTGTTCAAATATCAACTTTTATTTTGCCACCAAATTTGTTTAACCTCAGACACCCGTCTCCCAGATCAACCTCCACCTTTCCAGTCACTGAATTCTAAACCATGAAGTCAGTTTTATCTCCTCTTCTTCTTTCATTCCCCAAATCCCCTGTTATAGCATGCTGCTGTTTATTCTTTCAAAACATTTAAAATATGACCAAGGGCAACAACTGCATATGACTACACTGTGACAAACCTTTGTCATCTCTCATCTGGACTTCTATAAAGCCTCCTGACTGGTTTTCTTGTCCCTTCCCATCCCCCATTCACACTTGGAGCTCGTCTTACAGCAAGTCATCTAGAGTGATTTCACTGAAATAAGATCTAGATGAGTTAGGACATTGTTGCTAGTTTCTTGTTCACTTAAATGCATGAAGTAAGTTAAAATACACCAGAAAACAATCCAGTATCTGTCTTTCGATAAGTGTATCATGCTTTTAAGATGTAACTGAGACCTAATAGGTGAGTCCAGTCTTGGAAATTATAAAATATAACTTTTGGTCTTAAAAGTGATTCACTTGGGAGGCAGAGGCAGGTGGATTTCTGAGTTCGAGGCCAGCCTGGCCTACAGAGTGAGTTCCAGGACAGCCAGGGCTACACAGAGAAACCCTGTCTCGAAAAACCAAAAAAAAAACCAAAAAAAAAAAAAAAAAAAAGTGATTGACTGAAAAGAATAGTTTTGCCTTGACAATAAAATGTTCAATTTATAAATGCCTAAGTACGTTTCATATCTCAGTTATATGTCCACACTCTAGTTAGAGTTCAAGCATGAGAAAAATCTCTCTATTATCTATATAAGAATTACAATTATGACAGCTGATCAGCGCCGGGACAAAGATCCCTCGCCGGAGATTGCAGGACTCAGCAGAGGGCCAAGGACGCGCCCCACAGCTCACCAGGCCACAGAGACTGACCGCCAGCAGCTTCCGGCGACGGCCGGAAGCCTCAGCTTGGG
>CM052722.1:101033277-101051214 GCA_028551405.1 Uromys caudimaculatus
AAAAAAAAAAAAAGAGAAAAAAAAAAAAAAGACACACTACCATCTAATTGAAAGTACTTTTACATTTTAGGCACGGGTTTTGGAAAGATAAAAAGGTGTTGCCTAACTTTGGTCAAGAGGCGAGACCTTTTATATATTACATTTTCTTGAAGGTTTCTTAGGACTGTAAAGGCTTTTTTGTTTTGTTTTGTTTTGTTTTGTTTTCAAGATAAATTAGCATATGATGAAACTGGTCAATATCAGGTAGGAAAAAGATAATATGGTGCAGTACCAAAAGAATCCTCTAGGGGTCAGTATCAAATCAAAGTAGTGATGTAAGTGTATGTGGGGGTTCTTTGGATAAATGAATAAAATATCCCTACCAAAAAAAAAAAAAAAAAAGAATTACAATTATATATATATAAAAACAAAATCCTTAATTCCCATCACTAAGAACAATGTATTTGAAGATAATGGTAAAATTATATTGAATTCTCACAGGAGGTCCTGCATCAAAAATATATTATGTACAACTGTTACTCTGCTAATTAATGATTAGGTCCAATGGATCCAATTATTCTCTGTAAGAGAATTTATAATATTTTCACATAATCCTATTATTGTCCACCTGAGTTACCCAGAGATTATTAAGATTGTCTGTGAGAGTTCAATGGTCAGGGAAGGCTGAAGTGAGAGGAGAGAAGTAGAAAACGAGGGCCAGTGCTTTGGGCTAGACCCAAATGAAGTCTCCTAGAACCAAGGTATACACGTTCCTTACTTTGTCTTGAATTTTGGAATCTGGTAAGTAATTTACTTGCATGTTGTAGGATATCTTCTTTGTGGAAGACATTTGGATCCTATAATTTAAATTAGTAATGATTATCTCTTGAAAGAATATTTCCATTCATGTTATTCAAAACTATTGTTATATTTATTGAGAAATAACACATTGAATATAATACTTATATAATATATAAAGCAATAAAAATTATGTGAATCTGAAATGTTCATGCCAGCCAGTGAACCTAATGTCTTCCCAGAAGTATGGGGGTATGTGAAGATTATGTGTGGTGGCAAGTGAATGCCACCTGGACTTCATGTTCTTCCAAATTAGGTGTTCAGTGATCAGTCCACTACCTACCTGAATACTATAAATACTGACAAGGACTAAGTCCAATTCTCCTTTCTTTCCTCCAGGATTCTAACATTACTTCCCATCACTGATGCATGTAAGGGCGACACCATTTAATGCCCTTATAGAATCAGCTCTAACTTCCCAGTTGACAACTTACTTTATAGTCTATGGACTTAAGGTTTTCTGGTCCCTAGGAAGACCATTTAATCTGATGAGTAGTATGTCACTTTTCAGGAGTGAAGGGAAGGTTGCAGTCACCAGCTGCTTCCAAGGCACAAGTATCAAGCATAAAAATTCATCTCGAACCTTTGTATTGTTTCAACATCTGTACTCATTCATATCTACCAGGGTTCCAATGATCTCGGATACTTCAAACCTCCTGGGGACTGTTCACAAACCATGTGTATGTGACTAGGGCTTATATTTCTCACAATGTACAACTATCCACCACGGAACTTGTTTATATGGTTTTCAAATGGCAGCACAGAAAATATCTAAATTATAAAATGTAAAATTGGAAAACAAACATTTAATTGGAAACCTTAAAATATTTAGAGTATCTTTTATTAATTCGTTGACAATTTCAGACTTGCAAATGATCATAGCCACTCCCAAGTCCCCCCTCTCACTCTTCTAGGCACACCCAACGACTGGCCCTCCTCACTTCATATCCCTTCCTTTGCCTGGTGATTTTTCACTAGACAAGTATTACTGGAAACCATAGTGCGTCATATATCAATTAATACCTAATTATCTAATCAGAACTGACTTCATACAAATTTTTACTTCTTTGCTCAATAAAATGAATCCATAATCATTAAACTCCTTTACAAAGGTAACCCAGTGTTGTCAGTGGAAGATCAAGACAAATGAGACAATATTTAGTAAAATTTGGTCTTGTGTGCAGCAACTGCTGTTATTTCTCACCGCTCACATAAATGCTGCCAAAATGTATCTGGAAATACAATGTTTGATAAATATTTTCTAATGAAAATAATTTGAGACAAACATGCCGTAAACTGTACTGAACATAATAATTCTTGACATACTCAGACATATTTTTGAGGTTAATCTTCTGTTTTATTTAAGATTTGTAATTAATATATATATTTCTTGTACCAAATAATGATTTTCATTATCATACTTGCATGAATTTTCATCATACACCCTTGTTATGCTTTTTAAAAAAATAATCCCTCTCCCCTTTTGTTAGTTTCCATTGTCTTCTAAGATAACAGCCTCTATTTTAATGGGATTTAAAAATATCAGATGACAGTGGAACAATATTTATCTTTATGCATCTGACTTATTTAGCTTGGTGTGATAATGCATTTCCCCAAATGACATAATTTCTTCTTCCTTATGGCTGAACAAACTCTGGTATATGTACAGATAGCAATATTTTCTTTATCTGTCCACTGATAGACACCTAAACTAATGGCATAACTGGCCTGTTGTGCATAGTGACCCCCAAACGTGGATATACTGACTTGAAATCCTTTGCGTGTATATCCAAGAGGGCCATAGTTCGATCATATAGAAGTTCAAGATTTAGATTTTTGAGGCATCTCAATGATGACTTACATAATGGCTTTACTAATTGACTCTTCCATCAATAGTGGAGAGTGTTTCTCCCCAAGAATACTTACCTGTGGTTGTTGTCAAAAGTCTAATTTTTAAAAAAAAGTGTAACAGGAAGTGAAAAAAGTGGACGTAACACATATGCCACATATATGTCATATTCGTCACTTTGGAACCACATTTGAACACCTAAACCTATGTGTGAACAAGAAATTAAGAGCGTCTGCACTGGCTACATAGATGTTTGTGCAGAAACAATATTTCAAAAGAAAGAGCAATTAACCATGTGGACCAGGTATATAAAAAAGTTTCCCTAAGGTGAATTTTGATAGACTTACATTAAACTTTAGCATGATAAGAGCTACAATTACTAATTTTGCCAAAATATATAAATCAACACTCATTTTAATTTCTCAAGTTGAAAGCTAGTTTTTATGTCCCACAACAGAGGAATGGATACAGAAAATGTGGTTCATTTACACAATGGAATACTACTCGGCTATTAAGAAAGAGGACATCCTGAGTTTTGCAGGCAAATGGATGGAACTAGAAAATATCATCTTGAGTGAGGTAACTCAGACCCAAAAGGACAAGCATGGTAAATATTCACTAATAAGTGGATATTAGCCAAAAAAAAAAAAAAAAAAAAAAAAAAAAAAAAAAAAAAAAAAAAAAAAAAAAAAAAAAAAAAAAAAAAAAAAAGACAGAATACCCAAGACACAGTCCACAGAACTCAAAAAGGTTAACAAGCTGAAGGGATCAAGTGAGTACGCCTCAGTCCCACTTGAGAGGGAAAAGAAAGCAACCACAAATGGGGAGGGAGGGAGGGACCTGGGTGAGAAAGGGGACGGCGGGAGAAGAGGGGAACCTGATCAGGTATTGGGTGAGGGAAAAGGAGTGAAGCCCTGAGGGCCAGCAGAAAGAATGGAAACAGACAATATTGGGAAGTAGGAGGTAGGGGACCCTCCAGAATGTACTAGACACCTGGGAGGTGAGAGATTCTCAGGACTCAAAGGGAGGGACCTTAGATGAAATGCTCTACAGTGGGGAGAGGGAATTTATAGAGCCCACCTCCAGCAGAAAGACAGGGCATCAAGTGAGGGAGGGGGTTGCCATCCCACAGTCAAAACTCTGACCCATAATTGTTCCCATCTGAAAGAACTGCAGGGATGTAAATGGAGAGGAGCCTGAGGAAAAGAAGATCCAGGGACAGGCCCAAAGTGGGATCCAGCTCAAGGGGAGGCCCCAAGGCCTGACACTATTACTGAGGCTATGGAGCGCTCACAAAAAGGGACCTATCATGACTGCCCTCCGGACGACCCAACAAGCAGCTGAAAGAGTCAGATGTAGATATTTGCACCCAACCAATGGACAGAAGCTGTTCTACCCTGTGGTTGAATTATGGAAAAGCTAGAAGAAGCTGAGGAGGAGGCGACCCTGTAGGAGGACCGGCAGTCTCAATTAACCTGGACCCCTGGGTCTCTGACACTGGACAACCAACCAGGCAGCATACAGCAGCTGATATGAGGCCCCCAACACATATACAGCAGAAGACTGCCTGGTCTGGACTCAGTATAGAAGATGCACCTAACCCTCAAGAGACTGGAGGCCCCAGGGACTGGAGAGGTTTGGTGGGGTGGGGGTGGGGGCATGGGGACATCCTCATGGAGACAGGGAGTGGGGAGGCGGTATGGGATGGGGAACAGTCAAAGTGTAGACTGGGAGGGGAATAAAATCTGGAGTGTAAAAAATAAGATTAAATAAAATTTAAAAGCGAAATTGTTTCCATCCGATGTATGATTTTTGTTATGGACTACTGCTGCAACTTGTATTGCTGCCAGCAGAGGGAGCTCAAAGACAAGATGCCAGGCTAGAGCCCTGCAGAAGAATGAGGACTGTGGATAAGGAGAGAGTTGGACAAAAATCTGCATCTGTATTGGTCAGGTGCTGGTAGAACCTTTCAGGGAACAGCCATACCAGGTTCCTGTCAGCAAGCGCTTCTTGGTGTCAGCAATAGTGCGGGTACTTGGTGTCTGAAGACAGATGCAGATACTCAGAGCCAACCATTAGACTGAGCCCAGGGACCCCAATGAAGAGCTAGGGAAAGGACTGAAGGAGCTGAAGGGGATTGCAACCCCATAGGCAGAACAATATCAGTTAACTGGACCCACCAGAGCTCCTAGGGATTAAACCACCAACGAAAAGTACACAAGGAGGGACCCATGGCTCCAGCTACATATGTAGCAGAGGATGGCCTTGTTTGGCATCAGTGGGAGAGGAGGCCCTTAGTCCTGTGGAGGCTCGATGCCCCAGTGTAGGGGGATGCTAGAGCAGTGAGGCAGGAGTGGGTGGAGAGCACCTTCATAGAGGCAAAAGGGAAGGAGGAGAGGGGGGATAGGATGGGGGCTTGTGGAGGGGTAACCGGGAAGGGGGATATCATTTAAAATGTAAAGGAATAAAATGATTAATAAAAAATATAAACTACTAGAAAGGCGGCATTGAAAAATATTTGACCCCCTAACTACAAAGATCAGTTAAATGTGGCCAAGTTTGAAAATCTTTTCAAAGGGTCATTTTAATTTATTTCTCCTACTTCATTCCATGTGCTAATTAAAATGAATTAATTAATATTACCATTCTTTTCTAGTTGAATGGAAAGGCAAGAGAATTTTGGAAATGTTCTGTTTGATTTTTGTAATCATCATGTTAACATGTTCTTTAAATATTTGCTTGTACATGATCTAATTAATCAATCATAAATTAATTTAACATTGGCTTTACCCTACAATGATTTCTCATCCGTCCTTGGGAGCTCATTTGCTTTTATTTTACAAGGTTTTCTGTCCTCTTCTCCCCACTGAGCTTGATTTAAACAAATTCCAGGTTTAAGTCTCTGTTGTTTGGTACGTGGCTCAGGGGTTTGCTCTGGTCTCACTGTGATGGAGGTGGAATCCCAATGCAGTAGTTGTTCAGTTGTTCAGCTTTCAGGGTCTGATCAGGTCCTAAGAACTCCACTATTGTGAATGGAATGAGCGTGTTTATTAAACACAATAATCAGTCCACAGGAGCTTGTTTGCATAGAGTCTACAACTAATGAGCTCTCACCAGACACCAAAATCAGGTTGAGCTTTTCAGTCTTAGAATTAAGAGAGGTAAATTTGTATTTGTAAATTATTCAGTCTAAGAGATTTTCTTAGACTTGATAAAGGCAGTGACTCATGTATCACGTTACACAGCATACACTTATTGAAGAACCATGGTGTATCAGAACACATAGAAATACAATGGGGAATATGGAGCTAACAGGCAATAACTAACCATGGAAGTAATATGAGAAAAATGTTGTGAAGAAATTAAGGGTGGGGTAGTAAGTCTGATTAAAGGGTTAGACCAGAGCCCTGAAAAAGGAGATGACCAGGGGAGAGATCTAGCCAGGTTTGGGAAACATTTCCCATAAAGTCTGGTAGGTAATATAATATTTATCTCGGCCACTGAGCTCTGCCATTATAAAATGAAAGCAGCTGTAGTCAGCAGCAAACAAAAGGCCATGACTGTAAATAATTAAACCTTATTTACAGAAACAGATCCATACCTGGAGTGTCCTACAGGCAAAGCAAAGAGCAAAATTCAAAGCCTTATATCAGGGCAAGCTTGGCACTTTCTGGGAAACAAGTCCAGTATGGCTAGACGATAATGAATAAGCAAACAGGAACACCTCAGTTACTTTTGCATTCTCATGACCAAGAAACAACTTAAGAAAAGAAGGATTTATTTTACTTTATGGTTTCAAAGACATTTCAGACCCACTGAACATGATCAGCAAGAAGAGATCTTAGGATAGGTATTATTTCCAAAGACTACTTCCATCACTTAGGCCTTCCACCAAAGTACTTTATAGCACACAAAACAGTACTATGGGGAAACCAAGACAGCTCAGGGGGTCAAGTCACTTATGACAGGTGTGATAAACTGTGTTTGGCCCCTGGAACACACAAAAAAGAAGGAGAGAATCGACTCCGGCAAATTGTTTTCTGACCTTTATATGTTTGCTGTGGCACTGATATGCCCATACCCATAGACAAACACATAAATAACCAAAAAATAATAAACAATCAAACACATAAATAATAACTACAGTCTGGGTACCAAGTACTCAAATCCTGAGCCTGTAGGGGGTATTTCAAATCTAAATCGCAGCCATGTCATAGAGACAATTAGTGGTAACTTCACTTTGTAGGGTACAGCAAGTCTGAAGGGGTATTTCTGATGGTTTCTAAGCAAATGAATACGTAATTTAATGGGTGTCTTAAAAGGTAGACTCAGGGTATTGGGTAAAGAGTGGCTTGTAGTAGGAAGAAGATGCGTTGCTAGATTAAATGAGAGGTGATAGCAGCTTAGAATAGGCAAGTAACAGGAGTTAGACACTATAGGAGAGATCCATCGGTGTTTGAGAGGTAGACTCAATAGAAATGACTGATAGACAAGCCAAGGGATGTGGGAAAACAGGAAAGGGGAGAAAATGCTGAAGGCAAGATTTCGAAGGTTGGAACCCCAAATATATTTTCATGAAAAAAGTTAAATGCTTATTAAAATATGCAAAATGGAAATGGAAGATATAAGGAACACCTAGCACAATCCAAAGACCTAACATTGTCAGTTATGAAGTCATAGACAGTATACTGTCTAAAGCTATAACTTCAGGAGTCATTCACATATAGGTTCCATGAAAGCATTTAATTTAATGACCTCACGTATAGAGTGTGTCAGACAGAGAGGAAGAGTTAGTTAGGAACACCAAGTGCCTTGAAGTGTTTGGTATTCAAAGGGTGAAAAGAGGAGGAGAAACTGCTTGTCCCATTCACAATAAAGAGCAAGAAAATGGGCACTTCAGAGTGGTAATCCTTTTCTGTCTACTGATCAAAAGCAGAAGCCAACATTCTTGTTCCCTATAAGTCGTATACAGGAAATTTATCACTGTGTGTGTGTGTGTGTGTGTGTGTTAGCACGTAGGAAGCTGTATTTCATGTCTACCACACAATTCTCTACTTTAGGTAGTCTAATTTTAACTTTGTGCCATGTCAAAGGAGTATCTTTGATTATGGTACATCCAGTGCTGTTTATTTCTATCGTGGGTCCATCTTTCGAAGATTGCTTTTCCATTTTCTGTTTCTACCCATGTCTTACCTGAAATGACATAAGCACAAGCCCTTATTTCAAAACCTCAATGCCTGAATATTTAGTGTGTCCTCTTGAATAAATGAGAAGAGAGCATGAGAGATGACAAGTGGTGTCAGTGAAATCCCCAGCAGGAAAGGAACATCACTGAGGATGTGTGTGTGTGCAGATGGAAAAAAACCCTAAGGCAGACCTGCCTTTTTTCTGTCGTCAGAAGAGATGATCACAGCAAAGGTCAAGAGCTGAGGTTGTTTTTCAGAATTCCAATCTCAGCGTCTTTACTGCTACTGTGAGACTCTGATAATTGACATTTGCCTTTGCTTCCATATTAAATGGAGTCGCTGTGCCTGAAAAAAAAATCAAGCTGCCTAGTGTTGAAAGGAAATAATGAACTGAAGAAAATAGACAGAGAGATGTTTACAAAAGCTGTGTTCCTGAAGGGAGGAAACACAACAAATAATTTTAAGAGTGTCTTGGATTTAAAATTGTTATGCATATACATGTACATGTTTGGGGGTACATAGAAGTCTATGATTTTCTTAGATATGGAGGACCGGAATTGTTGGATCATATGGTAGCTGTACATTTCACCTTTTGAAGAACTGCCAAGCTATTTTCCACAGTGGGTGCTATGCCATTCGACATTCTTACTAGCAACGTATGAGGGTTTCAATTTCTGCATATCCTCCTCAATCCTTCTTCTTTCCTGTTATTATTATTGTTGTTGTTGTTGTTGTTGCTGACATACTGAAATCAAGAAAACCTTTAGATTTCATGGTTTTGATTTAAATTTTCCTGATGACTAATCATTGTTGTATTTTCAGAAATAATTTGTGTTTTTGTTGTATTTGCATACAGATGAGCACACACACCTATCTCTAGGCAATTCCTTTATAACAAGAATATAGTCTAGTATTTGTGACAGATTTTTAAACACTCCCAATTCTATGATTATTTTTTGGGTATTTCACTTTGGAAAAAACATTCTTTGAGAATTTTATGTGTGTGTATATATATATATATATATATATATATATATATATATATATATATATACACATGATATATGTATATCATATCCCCACATTTGCTTCCTCCAGTTCCTGCCAGACCACCACCACCATGTCCTCCTCACAACTTTATTTCCTCTTTTCTTCCTTACAGTTTAATATGTGCATGGGTATAGAGCCATGTACTGAATCATAGGCAACTGGCCAGGGCCATATCCCTGAATAAAAGCAACTCTCCCTCTTCCCCAGCCGCCATTGGCTTTCTCTAGGTCTTCAGCAAGTGTAGAGTCTCATGACTGGCTTGATGTTGTGCAGGTCACTACTACAGCTGCTGTGTATGAATAAGCACAATTTCTATGTCGTGTCCAGAAGACAGGATTTCACAGCATTTCTTCCCATTCTTCATTTCTTAATATTCTTTATATACACTCTTCCATGTTATTCTTTGAGCTGTGGGGATGGTAGTGATGACATCTATGTCAATTCTAGAGCTAAATTCTCACTGTTACTATAATGATCTTGAAGGACTTGTATATCAAAACCTACAAAACATTAAAGAAAACAGAAAAGAAGATGTAAACAATTGGAAACATATTTGATGTTTATGGATTGGAAGATAATATTATTAAAATGTTCATATCACTCAGACTGATTTATAGATCTGTATTAGTCACTGTTCTATTGCTGTGAAGAGAAGAAACACTATGACCGAGGCAACTCTTAAAACAAAAGCATGTAATTGAGGCTTGCTTATAGTTTTGGAGGTTGAGTCCATTATCATCAAGGTAGGGAGAATGGTCTACAGACAGAAAGAGGGGGGGAGGGAAGGAGGGAGGGAGGCAGGCAGGCAGGGTTTGTGACACACTTCCTCCAACAAGGCCTTACCTCCTAATCCTACCCAGGAGTTCCACTCCCTGGTAACTAAGCATTCAAATATCTGAGACTCTGGAGCCCTTCTTATTCAAACCACAAGATCTGGTAACTAATAAATCCCAGTGGCACTTCTAACAATGACAGAACAATTTGACAATTCACATAGATCCAGAAAATACAAACACGAAAGCTGAAAACATCAAGTTCTTGATTTCAAAGAATTTTCCAAGGCTTCAGAAATGAAATCATTTTCAATACTTGGAGTAGCATCAAGAATGTCAACTGTTAGTGTTACAAACATACCACAAATGCCACTTCTCTTATTGAGGTTCAGTGATTTTTCTTGAGCAAACGCTCTTGGAATTCCGACAGAGTTTTTGGTTAGTTTCTAGAATTCTTTTTTTTAACTTGTATTTGTTTTTCTTTTGTGTGTGTGTGTGTGTGTGTGTGTGTGTGTGTGTGTGTGTGTGTGCGCGCGTGCACCTGCCTGCATATATATAGGTGCCAAGGAGGTCTGAAGAGGTGATCTGGTCTCTTGGAGCTGGAGTTTACAGGCAATTGTGAGCAGCCTATCACAGGTGCTAGAAATGGAACTCAGATGTAGACAGAGAAGCCAGTGCTCATAATTGCTGAGCCATCTCTTCAACCTTGTATTTTCTGAGTTACTTTATCTCTATTTTATATTTTTAATTTATGTATATGAGTATTTTGCCCATATGCACGTCTGTGTACCATGTGTGTACAGTGCCAGCGAAGACTAGAAGAGGACGTTGTATCCTCTCGAACTAGAGTTACAGATGATTGTGAGCCACCTTTGGGTTCTGGGAACTGAATATGGAACTACCAAAAGAGCAGCCAGTGTTCTTAATCAATGAGCCATCTCTCCAGTCCTGTTTCCTCAGTTCTCAAAAGGTTGATTATGCAGGGTTTTGCCCCCATAGATTTAAAAAGCACTTTATTGCTATTTTTACCTGCATGTCATAATCTTTTTTCCATTAATTTATTTACTTATTCACTTTATATCCTCTCTCCTCCCAGTTTCCCCTTCACACAGCTCCTCCCCCATTCCCTTCTCCTCTGAGAAGGGGGAGACCCCTGGGTACCAACCCTCCCTGGCACATCAAGTCACAGGACTAGACAGATTTTCTCCCATTGAGACCAGATAAGGCAGCCCAGTTAGGGGAATGGGATCCATAGGCAGGCAACAGAATCAGGGTAACCGCCCCCCCCCCCCAAGTTGTGGGACTCCCATGAGATTCTGCAAGATTTTCATTGCCCTAACAAAGGAGCAAGATTTGATCACTATGTTTTTTTTTATTAGAACAATCTAAAACAATGAAGACATAATTTGCTATATAGAATGAGTTAGTTAAGACATTTTCCCATAAAAATTCTTATGCAAAGCTGACCTAGCCTTAATAGTCAACTTTAGCCAGAGCTGTGAGTCATTCTCATTCATATTTTCTTTGACGACATTGTTCTCTGTTCAATTGCAGCCTCAATCCAATGACTGTGCATTGGTTTCTTTTGTCCAATATGACTTTTTTTTTTTTTAAGGTACCCATTCATTTCTTGGATGCTTCACTCTGGGAAGTAACATAAATAAGATTAGGCATAGTTGGCAGTAGCAGGCTCTAACTTCAAAGAAGAATATAATATAGCACTGTTCTCTTTGTGGCATGCTGCTTGGCTCTCTCAAGGAAGAGCTTACCATTCAGTAGAGTACTGTGCTCTGACACTCTCCATCCAGTAGGACCTTCAGCTGCTACTTGGAGCATACTGTTTTATGGATATTTATTAGGCAAGATAACTTGGCCTAGGCATTTCCCATCATTAAGGAACTTTACCATCAGTGCATATTTGCTCTACATCTCTCTAATGGGTTCAGAGAGACTTGAAATCTGAACCACAGTATGATAGTCCCCCTATCCAAAAATTATAGTCTCTTCCTTTTCCTCTCACGGGCATCATAGACGGAAAGGTTTGCCAGACCCAGTTTTGCTCCCACGTCTTTGTACCTTTCCTATATGTTACTTGCAGCAAACGATTGCACTTCTAGTGCCATTTCAGTATCTGCCTCTCTCCTTCTTGTGGAGAGTACAAATGATACATAATTTAGTGTATTTCATATTTGGCAAAGAAAACCCTAGGCTTGGTGATGCATGCATACCTTTTATCCCTCCACTCATGAGAGGCAGAGGCAGGCAGATCTCTGTGAGATGAAAGCCAGGTTGATCTATTTAGTAAGGTCTAAGTCATCTAGGGCAGCATAGTAAGACCGTGTCTCAAAATCCAAACCAAACAAAATGGGAAAACAAAAATAAAGAAAGAATACAAGGATTTCTGAGGGAAAAATAATCTTTTAAAATTTGTTCTCTTTGGAATCTGATCTAGTCCCAGTCCAGATGACTCTGTGAGAGAAACTAAAGGTCATGTTAATTAAGCTCTAATTAAAAGGATAAGTGAACATAAATATAAGCAAGCATTTAACTATGCCAAATTTTTGCTATGCATCTAGCATGCATATGATTTCAATGTAGATATGTTATATAAGTTTTTATTGGTGCCAAGTCTAACAAAATACATCAATCCAGGAGTTTTCACCCTTCATAATTAGCTCATATGCAACTAAGTGGAAAATTTTCTCTTTCTCTCTGCAGAAATGATCTTTGGTCCATTACAGAGTGCCAATGCATGAGGGCTCCACAAACTAGATCAGCTAACCCTGAAGCGGGAGAAGGTCTCAAGCAGTAGCATCTGATTAGGTAATTCTGTGGAGATGTAACCACATCCATCTTAGAGGCTCACAGACTTGTTTCTTGACGTTTATAAACTTCATCACAATTTTACAAACAAAATGTGTTAGGGAAACCTTTTCCTAGTTCTTTCTGAGAATATTAAGATCCCAAACGCTAGGAGCTAGCTGGTGGACAGATTGGGTATTCCCATTATTTTTCCAAAGATTTTGTTTTCATAGTCAGGAGTTCTGTCTTTAAGATGTCAATTCTTTGGCAAGATAACTCAGCCACTGGAAGAACAACATATGTATTTGGTTACATTTGTAGGGAAAAAAAAAAGAGGAGCTACAATAGAATTGGGAAGAATTGGATTTGCTTTCTCCAAAGCACCATGTTTTATGATAAGTGTGTCTTTTGGCCACTTACTGGCTGGCATTTTTCCCTTAGTCATTATTTAGCTCATGTTCCAACAAGGTACCGGGGAATACAAGGCTATGTGAAGTGCCAAGCTCTTGACCAACCCTGGCTGCAGAGAATTTTATGACAAATGAAAAGATTTTGCTTCATTCCTTTGTATTTTTCACTTGTCAATCCTTTTTGATTGCTATCTCTGAGAATGATCCTGTAGTTTGGAGCTGGCACTGCCTTGAATTCAAACATTTTGAGAGGCAGATATTTGTAATAGTTACAAATAATCAGAGTGGCAAGAGGCATGAAGACTTTTCACATTTTATTTTTCTATCTTCCTTGGATGAATAAATGCCTTTCCCAGTGAAGTCTAGCCTGGTATTTACTCATACCTTGGACTTTCCTGTGACAGAATCAGGTTTAAGTGAGTTTCAAGGATAGCTTACACAAGAAGCTATGTTTTATGTTTGTGGTGGTATAGCAATACGGAAAATATATTCATTTATATTTCAAGGAATCTGTATATCAGATGCTGGGACAGACCATAAAATTAAATACCAAATAAGGCAGAGAGGGTCCCTGGCCTCCTCAGCAGACGTGTGATCTAGTGGGAAATTTAAAAGAGCATACACAAGCAACTAGACACTGCATAATGATGGCTTCTATGTGAGTGCCAAGAAAAGGAATCACACTGGTATATGATGGGAAATAAAAACAAAACCCCTATTTTAAAAGAGGAAATAATATGGAAACTAATACTTAAAGAAATTGAGAAGTGAGAGAGGGAAGGATGTTTGTTAAGTGGTAGGAATGGTATGCAGAAAGCAAATCCAGAGAGTATAAGATGCCCAAACCCAACTTGCTTGATAAAGGAAATGAAAGAAATCATGCATAGACAGAGCATAGCATATAACACAGTAAATTGCAAGTGAAGGCTGATTACTGTTTGTCTTAGTCAGGGTTTCTATTCCTGCACAAACACCATGACCAAGATGCAAGTTGGGGAGGAAAGGGTTTATTGAGCTTACACTTCCATGCTGCTGTTCATCATGAAAGGAAGTCAGGACTGGTACTCAAGCAGGTCAGGAAGCAGGAGCTGATGCAGAGACCATGGAGGGATGTTCCTTACTGGCTTGCTTGCTTCTCCTGGCTTGCTCAGCTGGCTTTCATATAGAGCCCAAGACTACCAGCCCACAGATGGTACCACCCACAAGGGGCCCTCCTCCCTTGATCATTAATTGAGAAAATGCCTTACAGCTGGATCTCATGGAGGCATTTTCTCAACAGAAACTCCTTTCTCTGTGATAACTTCAGCTTGTGTCAAGTTGACACACAAAACTAGCCAGTACAATTGACCCCTTGTCAACTTGACACACAAACAAATCACTGTTAAGCCTCAACCCTTACTTTCGTATTCATCCCCAAGATCTAAATAACTTTAAAAGTCCCACAGTCTTTGCGAATTCTTACGTATCAAAATTTCAATCCCTTTAAAGATACCCAATCTCTTAGAATTCAAAGTTTTTTTTTTTTTTTACCATCAAAAGTCTCTTAACTGTGGGCTCCACTAAAATACCTTCTTCCTTCAGGAGGGAAAATATATCAGGGCACAGTCACAATCAAAATCAAAACCAAACTCCAACCGTCCAATGTCTGGGATCCACTCACTATCTTCTGAATTCCTCCAAGGGCTTGAGTCACTTCTCCAGCTCTGCCCTTTGTAGCACACACCTTGTCTTCTAGGCTCCAGATGCCTGTACTCCACTGCTGCTGCCGTTCTTGGTGACCATCTCATGGTACTGGCATCTCCAAAACACTGCTGTCTTCCGCTGCAACTAGGCTTTACCAACAGCCTCTCACAGGCTCTCTTCATGGTGCCAAGCCTCACCTCCTTTGCATGACCCCTTCAGTCCTGGGCCAACAACTGCAACTGAGGCTGTACCTTCACCAATGGCCTTCCATGGCCTCTCACAGTGCCCAGGCCTCAGCTGCTCTTCATGACTCCTTCATGCTTTTAAAACCAGTACCACCTAGGTGACTCTTACACATTACCAAGTCCAGCCACAGCATAAGGTACAACCCTGGCTATCTCTGGAATGCAGCTTCTGTGCTCTCAGAAAACACTTCTCAGAAAATTTCACCTCATTGATGCTGGTCTCTTCCCAATCACTGCCAATTTCCCAGCGCCAGCCAACCAGCATCGATAGTCCCAGCAATGCAATCACAGCTGCTTTCTTCAGTCTCAGCTAACCAAAACCACAGAATCTTAAATCAGACTTGCAATGACCCTGATCAGAGTCTTTAATCTTCCTTCTGAAATTTCACAAGTCAGGCCTCCATCTTCTGCACTGTTCTCAACATTATCTTCCAAGCTCCTAAACAACATTCCACAGAGCTCTTAACACAGAATGGATCTTTTAGCCCAAAGTTCCAAAGTCCTTCCAGAGTCCTCACCAAAACATGGTCAGATTGTCACAGGAATACCCCACTATGCTGGTACCAATTTCTGTATTAGTCAGGGCTCTCTAGAGTCACAGAACTTATAGGTAGTCTCTATATAGTAAGGGAATGTGTTGATGAATTCCTACAGTCTGTAGTCCAACTCCCCAACAATGGTCAGCAGCAGCTGTGAATCAATATCCGAGGATCTAGCAGTTGCTTAATCCCACAAGGCTCGCAGGTGAAGAAGAGTGAATCTTCCTCCTTCCAATGTCCTTATGTAGGTCTCCAGCAGCAGGTGTGGCCCAGATTAAAGGTGTGCGTACTACCACACCTGAAACTTGTGTCTTCCAGACTCAGGATCTAGATCACAGGTGAGCCTTCTAATTCTGGATTGTAGTCCACTCCAGATATAGTCAAGTTGAGAATCAGGAATAGCCACTACACTGTTCTAGAGAAGATGTGAAGGACCTTAGCCTCATACTATATATATATGCTTACTTACATGTATGTTGCTTCAGAATTCTCTATATGTCGAGCTCTGTGTTGGGTACTCTAGCAATACAGATTTTAATAATGATTGTAGCAAATACCTATTGAGTACTGAGCTCCATAAAGCAAGTACTACCATTACCCTGTCACAGTTCTGAATATGAGAAGATGATTGAAAAATGAGAGCTAAGTGATGTATGCCCTAGGGCGTGAACACTAGAAGTAGACATCAGTACTTAAGATGAAGATATAGTCCAGGATTGCAGAGGGGAAGTCTGAGGCACAGTATTTGAGAACACTTATGGGCTAAATGAGTGAGGATTCAAAAGCTTCATTAGGTGCTTGGGGTTGTTAGAGGTGAACATGAAAACCCATCAAATGAAAGCAAGCCAGTGAGTCACAGGAAGCAGAATTTCCTTTCCCCAGTGTGTATTACAGAATGTACCACTCTTCTTTCCCAAGGCAAGCAGAAAATCCCAGGTTCATTCTCTCTTCTTATTTCGAGACTAGCATTGCCCAGAAGCCTTTCCCCACACTGAAACACACATGGGTGGTGGCCATGCTGCAAAGAGGTCAAAAAGATCCTCCTGAACAAACAGGTTGGGCTGTGTTTCTGAATCCTGGGAAAGAGAAGTTGTGGAGTGTAGTAGGGGCTGTCAGCTAATGCCAAAGGAGAATGTCACCATGACCTCCAGCAACACAACTCTGCCTTTCCTTCTCATTCATCATTCAATGGGGCTATAAAATGAGTAAATATGGATACTTTCCCTGAAATACAGGAAAACCAAAATGTGGAAACAATGTATTGACAGGTCTTGAAGACAACTCTTTAAAAAAGTGACATCTCAGCCACAATGAATCATCAGTCTTTTAGTGGTACTTTCCAGTTTATTGCTTTGCAAAATACTGATGTTTTGAACATAAAATTGTAACTACTTATCTTTGAAAAGAACTGTAGCCTAGTGGTCCAAGTTTAAGGTTCATAAAGTGCTTTACTAAAATCTGACTATATAATTGCTAGTTAACTACCCTGTTAGGATCATGGCCCAGGAACTGACATTAGAGCTCTGTTCTTTTTCTTCTTCAGGATCTCTCTCAATAATTGAAATCTGTGATGAATAATCCTTTAACTTGCACTTATTCTCCTCTAAATGACTGACATAACATTTGGGTGATGGAGGACCAGGAAATTCAGGGGGATACCTCCTAACTTGTCACTAGTCATGCTGCTTAGACAAGTATCTGTGATGCTCTGTACTTATAACTCAGACAGGCAGAACAAGCATGTTACAATTGAGCTTGGCTGTGCTAGTTTGATGACCTATAACTGCTACTTGAGAAGTAAAAAAACATTTAAAGACATTGATAAAATTTGGTTTATCTGTCATGCTCATGGATCAGCAGGATTAATATAGTAAAAATGGCCATCCTGCCAAAAGCAATCTGCAAATTCAATGCAATCCCCATTAAAATTCCAACTCAATTCTTCATAGACTTAGAAAGAGCAATTCTCAAGTTCATTTGGAACAACAAAAAACCCGGGATAGCAAAAGCTATCCTTAACAACAAAAGAACTTCTGGGGGAATCAGCATCCCTGATCTCAAGCTGTACTACAGAGCAGCAGTGATAAAAACTGCATGGTATTGGTACAGTGACAGGCAGGTAGATCAATGGAATAGAATTGAAGACCGAGAAATGAACCCACACACCTATGGTCACTTGATCTTTGACAAGAGAGCTAAAACCACTCAGTGGAAAAAAGACAGCATTTTCAACGAATGGTGCTGGTTCATCTGGCGGTCTACATGTAGAAGAATGCAAATTGATCCATTCCTATCTCCTTGTACAAAGCTCAAGTCCAAGTGGATCAAGGACCTCCACATAAAACCAGTCACACTGAATCTTATAGAAGAGAAAGTGGGGAAAACTCTCGAACACCTGGGTACGGGGGAAAGTTCCTGAACAGAACACCAGGGGCTTATGCTCTAAGATCAAGAATAGATAATGGGACCTCATGAAATTGCAAAGCTTCTGTAAGGCAAAGGACACTGTCAATAGTACAAAATGGCAACCAACAGATTGGGAAAAGATCTTAACCAATCCTAT
>CM052722.1:101051714-101108050 GCA_028551405.1 Uromys caudimaculatus
TAATGAAATTTGCAGGCAAATGGATGGAACTCGAAAATATCATCCTGAGCGAGGTAACTCAGTCACAAAAGAAGGAACATGGTATGTACTCACTGATAAGCGGATATTAGCCCAAAAGTTCAGAATGCCCAAGTTTCACTTAACAGTAACCGCTGGACTGAGAGTGAGGTGCCGGATGGAAGAGTTGGAGAAAGGTCTGAAGGAGCTGAGGGAATTTGCAGACCCATGGAGGGAGTAAGAGTGTCAATGGGCCTGACCCCCCCCCCCCGGTCCTCCTGGAGGCTGGACCACCAACCAAAGAATACACATCTATGGACCCATGGTTCAGACCACATATGTGGCAGAGGAGGGCCTTGTTGGCCATCAGGGAGAGAGGAGAGGCCCTTGGGCCTGAGGGTGTTAGAGGCCCCAGTAAAGGGAAATGTCAAGGTGGGAATATGGGGATGGGTGGGTGGGTGGGTGGGAGGGGGAATTCCCTCAGAGAGGCGGGGATGGGGAAGGGATAGGGGGTTTCCAAAGAGGAGACCCAGAAAAGGGGAAACATTGGAAATATAAATAAAGTATCAAAAAATAAAATAAAAAAAGAAAAAAAATTTGGTTTATCAAAATTTATGCATAACTTAAATGTGCTGACTCTAAATAACTATGAAGAAAGTATATATATATTTTGGGTTTCCCATAGACATGGCATCATAAACACATTCTCAGTGAATGTAATATTAGACCCAGAATCAATGGAAACAAAGGGAGACTAAAGGATAAATGGAAACAGAAAAAGATGAGACTTTTTTTTTTTTGGTTTGTCTAGCCTTCTACTTAGGTGGCCACTGGTAAAGGTCAAGTCTTTATTTGAAAATCTGATTTAAGTGGCGATATTGGATTTTTCAGATCACTGCAGAATGGTAATCGTGCTATTCAAATGATTCATTTCTTTTGTTGACTCCCTTTTGTCTTTTCATCTTTATATAACTGAATAACAGAAGAATGTCCCTTGAACAATGAAAAGGAACTTCAAACACCCAGAGGGACTATTCATTTTCTCTATCTATTAACTATATATTTCACAGTAACTCTAGGTAGCCAGTCCCTCCCCATTGTTCTAACAGGTATAAGAAAGTTTTAGGGGGAAGGGAGAAAATTATAGATCTGCTTTCAAGACACTTCTAGTTTATATAGGAAGGATGCAGAGGTGACATTGTTTATAGAGGAAGATATACAAAGAGGGTGGGAAAAATGTATAGTTGGTGGTTAGTTTGCCTTAAGATTCTTACCACAAAATACAATGTTCATTCTACCAGGCTGAGTTCTTAGGCAGAATCAGTATCAGAGAATGGGAATTGTGTCCTATGAGGTTACATGTGCCTGCCAGAGACAGACCATATCTAATGTGGTATATAGAACAGAGATACCTTCTTCTTTTTTGTTCATGATGTCTCAAGAAGTTCATCTTTGTTCTTGTACTTTTCCCTATAAATCTGGCTAAGGCCTGCATATGTTACCTGACTGTCAGGATAATTCATCCTTACAGAAAGACAGTTTCTGATCTATTCATATTTTGGACTTGGGACAAAAGAAATTATCACCTGACAGTTCAACTGAGCTGATTAATCCATTCAACATTGTTGGTATTAACAAATAAATGTGAACAAAATCAGACTAAGGAATTTAAGAATAGTAACTAAAGACATGCAATACATACTTTGGTAAGTTTTCTCCCTAATAAAGTAAAAGCTCAGTTAATAAAGTTGAATTTTAGAAAGTCATTCATGTATTAATGTAAGTGCCAAGACAAACAGGCATTATTGATTAATATATAAGTACACACACACACACACACACACACACACACACACACACACACACGTGCACACACACACACTGAACCCCAAATTACCAGAGACAGTGTTTCCTGCCTCAGTTTGATCATTTACTTTTGTTTTTTTCCTTTTAAATTAATGTGAGTACACTGTCACTGTCTTCAGACACACCAGAAGAGGGCTTCGGATCTCATTACAGATGGTTGTGAGCCACCATGTGGTTGCTGGGAAGTGAACTCAGGACCTCTGGAAGAGCAGTCAGTGCTGTTAACTGCTGAGCCATCTCTCCAGCCCTTTTTATTGACTAAGAATTTTATAAATGCATATGTTTTCATCAGGCCCAAACTCTGCTCCCTCCCCTCGATGTCCCCACTGCTACTATTTCTCTTCCCCCCTCTCCCTTTCCCTTCCTCCAACCCTTTCCTTCTCCCTCCCTCTCTACTTCCCTTCCCCTTCTCTCTTTCTCCTCTCCTCTTCTCCCTTCTTCCCTCCCCCTTCCCTCCCCCCCATGGAGTCCACTCAGGGCTGCTAATATGTGCATGGCTGTAGTGCTATCCACATTAGCATGGGTGCCTCTTCATGGGCCGCATCTACAAAAGAAGACATGACTATTCCTTTCTCAGTTGCCATCAATTGCCAAGAGCTCATCATCTAAGAGTGTGATTTCCTGATTTTTTCCCATCTCTGTGATGATATTTTGTCTAAACTGATCTTGTGCAGGTCTTATGAATGAACTCAATGCTATTATCAGTGCATACGTGCAACAGTCCTGTTGTGTCTGGAAAACATAGTTTTGCTATAGTCATCTACTGCCCCAGGATCTTACAATCTCTATTCCACTTCTTCCTTAATGATCCCTGAGCCTTGGGAAGAGAGGAGTGATATACCTGTCACATTATAAATACGTACTGCACAAAGTCTTACTCTGCCCACAGTGACTAGTTATGTTGGGTCTCTGTGTTAATCACTCTCTGTTGAAAGTAAGAAGTTCTGATGGGTTTGAAAGACGCACTTAACTATGGCTTTAAGTCTTTTAAGAGTTGAACTAATACTATGTCAATTTAGCATAACATCTTCTTTCTTTACTATCCTCAAGTTTTTGTTATGTAAGTCTTTCCCTCCTTGATTTTATTTTTTCCAGGTAGTTTATATTTTTGAAGCTATTATGAATTGGGTTGTCTCTTTTATTTCTTTCTCAGTAGGTTTGTTGTTGGTATAAAGGAAGGATACTGATTTTATTATGTTAATTTTATATCCAACTGGGCCTAGGACCTACCTAAGCTTGAAATTGTGGTTCTTTGAATGATGCCAGGCATGAGTTCTGCCTTGTAGGGTGGGACTTAAATCCAATCAGAAAGTGGTTGATTTCTCCCATAAAATTCATGCTACTCTTGCATCAACAGGCATAGCTTTCCTGGAGGGTGATTATTGTAGGTCATGGAGTTCATAGTTAAGACTGATCATAAATTTTCTCCCCTGGTACATGCATAGTATCTGCCAGCACTATGAAAGTTACCCAGTCTGGATGAAACTTCCTGTCAGTGATAACTTGAGCTCCACGTTCTAGGACTCAGTATGCAATGTTTCAACACTGGGATCTGACCATCAAGTTTCCATATTCTCTTCACTACCCTGCCTTTCCACTGCCAATCTCACCTAGCTCTTCTCGTTTCATTATTCTGCATCCTTCTTTATGGCACCTGCATTCTGTCTCTTCTATTTAAAAAGACCCTCCCATACCCTCTTACTGGTTTCTTGATGTCTATGGGTACTATAATTTAAACACATAGTTAAGGGTTCAAAGCTATCATCCACATATGAAAGAGAATATGTGATGTTCATCTTTCTGGGTCCAGGTTATCAGCATCCCTTTATGATAAAAGTCCTGGAAAATCTAGGGAAATGGGGGACATATCTCACACAATAAAGTTAAAATTCATCAATCTTACTGCCTACATGATCCTACATGGAGAAAAACTCAAAGCAGTTTTAGGGAGAAAAAGATAGTCACTTTATTCCTGTTCAATACAGTGCTTGTCCTATTTTCTTTTCTTTATTTTTTTTTTCTTTTTCTTTTTTGGTTTTTCGAGACAGGGTTTCTCTGTGTAGCCCTGGCTGTCCTGGAACTCACAGTGTAGACCAGGCTGGCCTCGAACTCAGGAATCCACCTGCCTCTGCCTCCCAAGTGCTGGGATTAAAGGCGTGCACCACCACTGCCTGGCCCTATTTTCACAAGATATGACTACACACATAAAGACTCTAAAACCTTGACAAAAAACATCTGGTAAACACAGTCAGCAGAATAGTTGGATAGAAAATTAACACAGAAAAATCAGTGTCCTTCCTATATACCAGCAACAAATCTGAGAAAGAAATAAAAGAAACAACCCAATTCATAATAGCTACAAAATATAAACTACCTTGGGATAAATATAACCAAGGAGTGAAAGACTTATGTAACAAAAAAACTTTCAGACAGTGAAGAAAGAAATTGAAGAAATATGAGAAAATGGAAAGGCCTCCGGTGCTCATGAATTTGTAGGGCCAGTGTTACGAAAATGGCCATTCTACCGGAAGCAATTTACAGCTTCAACACAGTACTGATCAAAATTCCAATGCAATGCAATTCTTCACAGAAATTGAAAAAAATTAAAATGAAGATGGAAACACAGAAGGTCCAGTATGGACAAAACAATCCTGAAAAAATGAACAAAACAGCCTGTTGGAGGCCTCACCATTCCAGATTTTAAGTTATAGAGAGATATAGTAATAAAAAGAACATGAAAGTACCATAAAGAGATTCATTGAACAATGGAGTAGAATTGAGTACCCATGTGTAAGCCCACATGTCTACAGCCGCCTGATTTTTGACAAAAAGGCCATTAATACACTGGAGAAAAGATGGCATCTTCAACAAATGGCACTGGTCTGATTGGATGGATTCACATAGATTCCCTGTTGCTCTTCCTGAACAAATCTCAAGTCCAGTAGATCAAGCACTTCAACATAAAGCTGGATTGGAATACAATAGAAGAAAAAGGCATGAATATGCTTGAACTTACACACACGGGAAAGGATTTTCTGACAAGGGCTCCAATAGTACAGGCATTAAGACAAACAGTTGACAAATTCATGAAACTAAAAAGCTGTACAGCAAAAGACAGCATCATTGGAACAAAGAGCTATCCTTTGTTTAGTGGGAAAAATCTTTACTAGCTAGTCATCTTAGTGAGACCTAATATCTAAAATATACTGATAAGAAAAACAATGACAACAACAAAAGTCATCTCACCAAGGAGACAACAACCTAATTAAAAATTGTGGCCTATAGCTAAGTAATACCTTTTAAATGTTCAGCATCCTTAGCTTTTAGAAAAACACAATGGCTAAGATAAACAACAAAATAAAAGCAAACGACAACAGATGCTAATATGAATGTGGGAAGAGATGAATGTTTGTTTGCTACTGGTAAAGTGCAAACTGCAGCAGCCACTGTGGAAGTCAGTGTAGATGTTTTTCAAAATATCTATATGAAAATAGATCTGCACCATGATCCAGCTATAGGACTCTTGGTCAGATACCTAAGACTCTGTATTCTACCCCAAAGACACCTCTTCATCCTTGTTTCCTGCAGCTCTATTCACAATAGTCAGGAAATAGAAACAGCCCAGATGTCCACCAACTGATGAATAGGTAAAGAAAATGTAATACATTTACAAAATGGAATGTTATTCAGCTGTTAAAAATGAAACTGATTACATAAATCAAGGGCTTTTGGTGAGTCTAGTAACTTCTCACATCTCACAACGTTGCTTTCTAAGAAAGTCACTGTGATCAGGAGCTGTGACACATAACTGTAGTCTGAGATACTTAAAAGATGTAAGCCAAGTAGATTGTTTAGGTCTGGGTATTTGAGGCCAGCCAGGACAACATAGAAGAGCAGTTCCTCCAAAATACCACTCTATAGAGCTATCAAAAGTTCCGACAGTGTGCCCCAGGAATGGTACATTTAAAATATGTTAATTTAGAAAAATGCCCATCCTCACCCTACTGTTCTATAGACTCCATGGTTTGTAATGTCAAACCCACCAGACAGACTTTTTTGTAATTCAGCATATTCTTGCATTTCAGTGATTAGAGAAAAATGTGTTGATTTGAGCTTCTATTGAATGTGAGGAAATCAGGTGATGTGCAGTAAGCTTGTAAAAGTTCCGCACAGAGCCAGAGACACTTGGTGCTCTATGCATTCTTTATGCATTCTGTGATACTTTATTTTGAGATGCAAGGTGTTACAAAGTGAAAGAATTCCAGATACCTTACTCCAGACTTAGAGGACCAAAGAAACCCACGAGCATCGGACTATAAACTGCTTGAGTCTCTTACTTTGAAACACCCTTTCAGGTCTCTCATTTTGTGTTTGATACAATTTTTTAATTACACTTCTGTTCAGCAATTTAACCCAATTTGATTCAATTATTAAAATGCCACATCTGATTCTGAACTTTCATGGATTTCAGAATTAATCCCATGTCAGTTGGTTTTGCAGAACAATTTAGTATAAAATTTAAGTATGGCGGGTTAGAAAAAATTGAAAGTCAATTATGAGGGTTGGGGAGGCAGCTCAGTAGGTTCAAGTGCTTGTGTCCAGACTGGATGACAAGTTCAATTCCTAGGACCCACATGGTGGAAGGAGAGAACTGATTCCAGAAAGCTGGCCTCTGACTTTCTCATGTTGGATGTGGCGTAAGTGCACACACACATGTGCGCGCGCGCACACACGCGCGCACACACACACACACACACACACACACACACACAAACACTCACATAGTAAAAATAAAGTTTAAAAGGTCAATTGTGATATCATCTTATTAGTGAGTACATACCGTGTTCATTCTTTTGTGACTGAGTTACCTTACTCAGGATGATATTTTCAAGTTCCATCCATTTGCCTGCAAATTTCATTAAGTCATTGTTTTTAATAGCTGTATAGTACTTCATTGTGCAAATGTACCACATTTTCTGTATTCATTCTCTGTTGAGGGACATCTGGGTTGTTTCCAGCTTCTGGCTATTATAAATAATGTGGCTATAAACATAGTGGAACATGTGTCCTTGTTATATGTTGGAGCATCTTCTGGGTATACGCCAAGTAGTGGTATAGCTGGGTCTTCAGGTAGAACTATTTCCAATTTTCTGAGGAACTGCCAGATTCCTATCCAAAGGCAAGACAGGGACAAAAAATGGAACAGAGACTGAAGGAGAGGCTATCCAGAGATTGCCCCCCCCCCACAGAGGTCCATCCCATCTTCAGAAATCAAACTTAGACACTGTTGCTGATGCCAAGAAGCGCTTGCTAACAGGAGCCTGATATGGCTGTTCCCTGAGAGGTTCTACCAGCACTTGACCAATACAGATGCAGATACTCACAGCCAACCATCAGACTGAGCCAGGGGACTCCCAATGGAAGAGTTGGGAGAAGGACTGAAGGAGCTGAAGGGGATTGCAACCCCATAGGAAGAACAGTAATGTCAACTAACTGGACCCCCCCAGAGCTCCCAGGGACTAAACCACCAACCAAATAGTATACATGACACAATCCATGGTTCCAGATGCATATGTAGCAGAGGATGGCCTTATCTGACACCAATGGGAGAAGAGGCCCTTGGTCCTTTGGAGATTTGATCCTCCAGCATAGGGGGATACTAGAGCAGTGAGGTGGGAGTGGGTGAGTGGGTGGAGAAGCACCCTCACAGAAGCAAAGGGGAGGAGTAGAGGGCAGATGGCATGGAGGGCTTGTGGAAGGGTAACTGAGAAGGGGGATATCAATTAAAATATAAATGGATAAAATGATTAATAAAAAATGTTAGGGAAAAGTGCAAAAAAAAAAACCCCTCAATATGAACCTAGAAATAATAAAGTAAAATAATAATAAAAATTATTGAGTCAGGAAAGATGATTTTAATGTTCTAAGATTCTCAAAAACTTTTAGAATATCCTGGTTGAATTCTTTTGTGTTCATCATTTTGTTCTTGAAGAGAATATACAATGTGATGAAACTTAATTGTGACAATCTACCCAGTAACTGGTATCAAAAGTCCAAAAGACCTCAAATTCATTTTATATCCTACCTTTATAATCTACAATATCTCAGAAACTTAAAGCTCATTCATTATTCAAGCACCATAGCTGAAACATTCTGATGTCTGAATTCTGTCAGCAAAACTATTGTTTTGCACCTAGAATTACATGAGTTCCCTGAATTCCACCCAGGACCCTCTTGTTTCTATGGATTTTTCTTTATAAATAAGAAAAGAATGTCACCTGTCACTCACCAGATTCAACCTATATTTTGTATTGACATGGAAAACATTTGAACCTGACCTACCTGGAAAGTGATGGGATAGAGCATCGTTGCTTATTGGCAGGACTGGAGAAACATACTGACATTCCTGATGAGTTCCTTACTGCTATGTAAGATACATTCATTTTCCAATAAGATGCTCTTACAGAGGAAAGCCAAGGCACACTTTAAGCTGCCTACAAATCTCAGCATGAGTGTGAAAATTAAAATCTTGTTTTTATTTTAAATAACACTTCATTTTGGTAGAAGTAGGGAGTGAGAAGGCTCCATTGAACTAGTGTGATGATATATTTATTATTCTCATTGGGAAATGACTGGGGTGCTGAGAGATTGCTGGAGAGCTTCCTGAGCTATGTTGAATACATTTATTTTTTTAGATTGATTTATACACCCATGTCTTTGTATGTTTGTATATGCAAGGCCATGTGTTGGTCAGAGGACAATCTTGCAGAGTTGGTTGTCTCCTTCTGTGTAGGTCCTAGGCATTGAAATCAGGTAGGTTGTCGATTTTGGAGGCACGCAGCAGTACTCACTGAGCCACTTGGGCAGCCCCACTGAATACATTGCTAAAGTGATAAAACTTACAAATAAACATGTAAAATAGGACATTTTAAGGTTCCTGTGATTACCTTTTACTTTCTACATCAGATTCCAATGATCTAGAAATACATCCAAAGCTTTGTTCAAAGACCAATGTAGTCAGATTGCATATGTAGAACCTTGACATTTTGGTAATCACTTGATGTTAATGCCATGTTTGGTTAATGGTTTTGTTCCTATGCAGAGGTGGAGCAGATTAGTTTTGGTTGTTTTATAAGCAGTGCCCCTGCTGTATTAGCTGTTTGGAGATCATTCTAATTATTTACTTTCTATGAATTTAGCAATATGTAAATTTAGGATGTTTTACAGATAACAGGATTATTCTTCCCAAAGGTTGACATACTTCAAAATCAAAGCATCCATGTATTGTAAAAGATGGAAAATTCTACACCTGACCTGATGTGATGAGTTAAGCTCACAAAGTAGGTGCAGTAAAATTTTGTATAAAATTATCTTCCGTCTATATGTGCCATATTTAGACTTGAGTTGCAACCCCAAGATATCTCATTACACAGAGATAAAGATGTCAAAATCTAATCAAATAAATATGAAACATTTCTGGTCTTAGAATTTCAGACAAGGTATAGTTATCCTTTATATAATTTTGCCATTTGCTATGTGGCAGGTCCAGACATATGGGAAATGAATGAGATGCTCTGCTATTAAGAACTTTCAATGTATTCGATATTAGGCAAATACTTTATTACGTGGTTCCATTTGGAACTACTCTAAATAGCAGCCTCTAGAGTTTTCCCTGAGCAAAAGAATAAGTCAACAGTCAAAAGAAATGATCAATGTAGAGGACTGAGAAAATGGCTCAATCAGTAAGTGCTTGCTGTGTAAGCATGAGGAACCAGATTTATTCTCAACACCTGAGATCTCCAGCAACCCACATAAAAAGCTAGGACTGGAGTAGTGGACACAGGATGATCTTTGGGATTTACTGTCTAGGAAGTCCAGTCAAATCTTTGTTTTCTAGATTCAGTGGAATGCGTTTGTTTCAAAATGTAAGGTAGAGAAAAATGAAAACTTGATGAAGACACCAAACTTTAATCTCTGGCTTCCATGTGCACATACATGCACTCTCGTGAAGGTATACCCCCACACACAAATAAATGAGAGGTTTCAGATAGCGATGAGTACCATTGAAGTGAAGGTATCATTTACTGATGAAAAGGTGAATAGATTCACCATTGTAACCATTGTAGTAGTTTGAATGAGAAGTGCCCTGCCCCAGTGTTCTTGCGTTTCAATACTTGGTCCCCAGTTGATAATGCTGATTGGGGAGATTTATGAGGTATGGCCTTGCTGAAAGAAGTATGCTGCTGGAGGCAGGCTTTGAGGTTTCAAAATCTTACAGTATTCGAAATTAGCTCTGTCTGCCTAGTGTTTGTGAATTAAGACGTGGGCTCCCAGACTGCTGCTGCTCTATTCCTACCATCATGGACTAACTCCTTGGAACTGTAAACCAAAATAAACTCTTTCTTCTGTAAATTACCTTGGTCATAGTGTTTTATCACAGCATCAGAAAAGTAACTAATAGAACCACTACTATCAATTACATTTGCCATGTTTTTATAATTAAAAAATATATATTTGTTTTTTAAGATTCAAATGCCAGTAGACATTTGATAATTTTTAGTAATCATAGAGATTCTGTCCCCAACACACTATAAACTCATCAGAAGAAAATAATGAAAAGCAGATCTCTGTCATGCCCTGTTATAACAGATCTTGTTACTCACATGAGCTCTGATACTCCATGTTGTTTTTTTGCTCTTGCTACACAGATAGACATTCTGAGTTTTCTATTCTCCGTGGTGTTTTGAATTCTAAAAAACCCCAAAAAACCAAGTTCTTCTGGAAAGGGCATGGGTGAAATGTACATTTGGAAAGCCTAAGAGTTTCAACCTTGGACTTTATTATGCTGCATAAAGCAAAGCAAAAGTTAAGGGTGAAATCAGGACTTAAGGCAGAGATGAGCCATTAGTCTTGTCTCACAAAGATGAGGCCTGGACAGTCTCCAGTTCCCCAGCTAATTAGGTAGCCCTACTGCCCTGTGGAGGTTTGCAATGCTGCATACTGTTATTATGGCTGTGAAATCACTACAAATTATACCTAAGTTCCATTTTAGCCTTTTGGTCATCCATCTCTGTCCACGTTTATTCCTAAAGACACTTTACTAAGAAAATCAAATAAATGAAAGGGATTTAAAATTTCCCAGTCTGCGACTAAGATGCTTTCCTGATCAATAAGGATCCTTTGCAAAGAAGTTAGAGAAACAAAACCGTACAGCATTCTGAGTCTGCACCAAGGTAGCTTTATGTGGAGCTGCACTCATATATGTCTCCAAGCAGGTGGGGCCCTTACTATCTTTTACTAAGCACCCCTCATGCACAAGGCTACTTCTGTCTTCTTCTTTTAGTCCTCTCAATTCCCAGTAAATTGGGTAAAGAGCAAAGATTTCCTGCTGGACTTCAATAATAATCCCTTTTCCTTGGTGTTTTATATTCTTCAGAGAAGTATAATAGTTATGTATCTTTTTATTAGTTCAACAAATATCAATTGATGATAAAGATTAGTGGATATATTCACTACACTGAGTTATGAAGATGTTTTCACAGACGTTTACATACATCAGCTCAACAGACTGCATACTTAAAACTAGCGCAGTGTGTGGGATGGCAATTTTACATCAGCAAACCTAGTACTTGATGTTGTAAGTGCACAGATAAGACTTCACATCTGAGCCATGTTGGGTTTTTTTGTTGTTCTTGTTTTGTTTTTGTTTTGGTTTTCTTTGAGACAGAGTTTCTCAGTGTAGCTCTCGCTGTCTTCCAACTTGAGCTGTAGACCATACTGGCCTTGAACTCACGGAGATCTTCTTACCTCTGCCATCCACATACTGAGATTAAAGGCATATATCACTAGTGCCTGGCTATGAACCATACTTAATGAATCATATGCATTTATTTTTCTTTATGTGATAAAAGAAAGTAATGTTGGCAACAGCTCAATATAGCATCAGTTAACAATTGCATGTACATGCTTTTATACATATTTTATACATATTTTGTGTACTTATACAGGCAGCACAGGTACCTTTTTTGTAGATAAGAAAACCAGAGCTAACAAAGGTTAGGTATTTGGCAGAAAATAATTCATCTGGCATGTGCAGGCCTCAGCCACCAGTTTTCTGGATTGTCCACCCTGAGTGTACTGCAAAGAGCAACTCATCACTACAATTTCAGTGTTCCTTATGGTCCTTGAAGAGCATGCTACAGAGGCAACTTAAATGTAGGTGACCTGTGATGGTTAGCTTTAATTTTCACTTAATACAATCTAGAATCGCCTGGGAAGATGGTCTCAATGAGGGATTGTCTACTCTGTATTGCCTGTGAGCATGTCTATGGGAAGGTTTTCTTATTTTCGTTGGTGTGGGAAGATCTAGCCTAAACGTAGGTAGCAGCATTTTCTAGGCAGGAGATTCTGAACTGTGTAAGGGAAATCAAGCTGAGTATAATTAAGTGAGTATGTATGCATTAATTATTTTTGTGCTCTTGACTGTGGATATGATGCAACTAGCCATTTGAGGTCTCTGCCTTGACTTCTTCACAGTAATGAGCTGCAAATGTGAATGTGAACTGTGAATGAAGAGTATCTGCCAGCTGAGTAAAGCTCTTTCTACCTAAAGTTGGTTCTTTACATGTTATTTTATTATAGCAAGATAAATGAATCAGAATAGGCCCCCTAAAGATCTTTCTTATTTTCCTTGTTAACATAGGGTGCTTTACTGAACTAGTCATAAGATGCTTTGAATTTGACTGAGTCTTGGGTGTTTGTCTCCATTTATTTGTGTTGTGGTTTCTACAATTAGTTGTGTTTTTTTCTATTTCCAAGCAAACTTCCTTGGTTTCTAACTTGCTTCTTCTAATGATTTTCTTATGGTTTTCCCACTTATTAGTACCTCCTGTATAAAACAATGCTTGCTCTCAAGTGTTGGGGTTAGAAGGCATCAGGACTGAATCGATCTTTATCAAGTATTTTCTGAGTTTATTCAATGATTCTTTGTATGAATACAGTTCATTAATTTACAGTTTGAGTTACTTTCCATAAAAATGGGCAGCATAATAAGAACACCCAATTCACCTTGGAAGTATAATAATTAAAATGAGTTAAACAGTGTAGAATAATATCTAGTCCATGCATAGTACTGAATATTATTATGTTTAACTTGGGATTAAGTGGTATCTATAGATAGTAGTTGGATAGACTAGGGACAAAATAGAGATGGATAATGTTGCCTAGATACAAAGACTTCATAATGTATCACCTAAGTTTTGTATAACACTTAATGTTATTATTAAAGTAGAAAGCATAATATGCTAAGGAAATTTCAAAGTTAGGAATGGTAGGTTAGGGGAAAACTTCATGTTGAATGTAGTGTTTGAATTTCCCACTATAAAACAAGCCAGGTTGTGACATGAGAGATAGGCAGGTATGGAATAGGTATGTGGCATTAGGGTATGTATGGGCAAAGGCTCAGCAGTGGGACAATACCCTTGGACATTTATCAGAATGCTACATTGGTATGGTGAAGTAATCATAAGTGCAAATGCTGTAAAGGTAGACTCAGGGCCAGGCTTCTAGTGTGATAATGCCATAAGGAAGTCTCTTTCAACATAACTTTGCTCATAGCAATACCATTGTGCGATGCTGTATATGACATTTGTCATATGCTAGTGGTAGACGTGCCATAACAAGTGGTGGGATTGATTTACAAGTTGTGATATGTGGCATAATATTTGATTATCTATCAACCAAGAGACAGGATGCACTGAGAGCTCAATCTAACTTTGGTGCTATTTCTGCCAAGGTTATATAGCCTAAATCTTAGATTGATGAAACATACGATTGTCCAAACTGAGGGGCATTCTCTAAAGCGACTGTACTTGCCTGAAGTGCTCAAAATGGTGAGATTTTTGAAAGCCAAAGAGAAGCTCAGAAAGATAAACCTATCAAGTATGCATAGCACATAGCTCTAAACTTGTCCCTTATAAAGGGCATTATTAAGACAATTTCTGTAGTTTGGATGATATCTAAAGATTAGAATTCAGTTATATATCAGTATGGTTTTCTTTTTTTTTTTATTTTTTTATTTTTCGAGACAGGGTTTCTCTGCGTAGCCCTGGCTGTCCTGGAACTCACTGTGTAGACCAGGCTGGCCTCGAACTCAGAAATCCACCTGCCTCTGCCTCCCAAGTGCTGGGATTAAAGGCGTGCGCCACCACTGCCCGGTTAGTGTGGCTTTCTTGATTCTGTTGGTTTATTGTGATTATGTAGAATAGTAACTTTGAAGGAAATGTCCTGGGGACACTTAAGCATCAAACTGATTATCAATGCTCAATGATTCAAGAGAACAGTGAAAATCTTAGACTGTATTTGAAATCTTTATTTGACCAAATTTGAGATGATACACGTATATGAACATACCGTATTATATACATATGTACATACCTACATGCATATATGTATCTATATGTCTCTATATATCTATATCTATATATCTATAATATATTATACAAATGTTCTCTTTTTAAAAATGTCGTATCTGACTGTCCAGTAGCTGCAGTTTCCTGAGGAGGCCATGAGGTTCTTAGTCATCATTGTACTGGATGAAGCTCCACGTGATCAGTCTAGAGGCTACTATGCTTTTGATGTTGCAGTCTTTTTGTTGTTACTGCTGTTGTTGTTGATGTAGTTTGGAGACAGTCTCACTTCGTGAGTCATGTTGTCCTGGAACTCAAACTCAGGGAATTATAGCCCAGGATAGCCTCAAGCCAACAATGAGCCTCCTGCCTCATTCTCTGAAGTGGTGATAGCATAGGCCTGAGTCACTAAAGCCAGGTTTACTCTGCTTTCAGAGAGTCTATGGCCCAAAGAAGGAGCAGTATTAAAAAAATATTCTGCTGGATATTAGCCCTCTATGAGATGTGGGGTTAGTGAAAATTTTTTCCCAGTCTGTAGGTTGCCGATTTGTCCTATTGACAGTGTGTGTGTGTGTGTGTGTGTGTGTGTGTGTGTGTGTGTGTGTGTGTGTGTGTGCTTTCCTTACAGAAGCTTTTCAGTTTCATGAGGTTTCATTTATATATTCTTGATCTTAGAACCTAAGCCATTGGTGTTCTGTTCAGGAAATCCCCCCCTCCATGTTCATGGGTTTGAGGCTCTTTTCCACATTCTCTTCTATTAGATTCAGTGTACCTGGTTTTATGGGGAGGCTTTTGATTCACTTGGACTTGAGCATTGTGCAAGGTGATAAACATGGATCTATTTTTATTCTTCTATATACAGATTGCCAGTTAGACCAGCATAGTTTATTGAAGATGCTTTTTTTATTCCACTGTATGTTTTTGGCTTGTTTGTCAAAGATCAAGTGTCTATAGGTATGTGGGTTTATTTCTGGGTCTTTGATTCGATTCCATTGATCGGCCTGTCTGTCTCTGTACAATAACATGTGGTCTTTATCACTATTGCTGTGTAGAACATCTTGAGCTCAGGGATGGTGATTCCCTCAGAAGATCTTTTATTGTTGAGAATTGTTTGGGCTATCCTGGATACATCCGATAAAGGGCTATTGTACAAAATATATAAAGAACTCAAGAAAGTAACCTCCAAAAAACCAAATAACCCAATTAAAAAATGGGGTACAGAGCTAAACAGAGAATTCACAACAGAAGAATCTTGAATGTCCTAGAAGCACTTAAAGAAATGTTCAAAGTACTTAGTCATCAGGGAAGTGCAAATCAAAACAATCCTGAGTTTCTACATTAAACCTATAAGAACAGATAAGATCAAAAACTCAAGTGATAGCACATGCTGTCAAGGAAGTGAACAGTCCTCCATTGCTGGTGAGATTGCATATTGATACAACCACTTTGGAAATCAGTCTGGCAGTTCCTCAGAAAATTGGTAATAGTTCTATCTGAAGGCCCAGCTATACCAGTCTTGTGCATGCATATACCCCAAAGTCGTACCACCATGCCACAGGGACACATGCTCTACTGTGTTCATTGCAGCCTTATTTGTAATAGCCAGAAGCTGGAAACAACCCAGATGTCCCTCAACAGAGGAATGGATACAGAAAATGTGGTTCATTTACACAATGGAATACTACTCAGCTATTAAGAATGAGGACATGATGAATTTTGCAGGCAAATAGATAGAACTAGAAAATATCATCCTGAGTGAGGTAACCCAGACCCAAAAGGACACGCATGGTATGTACTCATTGATAAGAGGATATTAGCCAAAAAGTACAGAATACCTAGGATACAACCCACAGGCCATAAGTGTAACAAGCAGAAAGGCCCAAGTGAAGATGCTTCAATCCCACATAGAAAGGGGAAGGAAATAATCACAGAAGGCAGGAGGGGGGCAGGATATGGGTGGGAGAGAGGAGGGGGAGGGGAAAACACAAACAGAACAGGTATGGGGAGTAGACAGAAGGCCAGAGGGCCAGGAGAGTGAATGGAAATATGCAGCCTCAGGGGTGGGAGGTGGGGGACCCTCTAGAAAGTCCCAGAGACCTGAGAGGTGAGAGACTGTCAGGACTCAATGGGGGTGACCTTAGCCAAAATGCCCAACAATGGGGAGAGGGAACTCGAAGATTCCACCTCTGGTAGATAGAGAGGGCTTCAAGTGGAGGGATGGGTTACTAATCCACAGTCAAACTTTCTGACCCAGAACTGTTCCTGTCTAAAAGAACTGCAGGGACAAAAATGGAATAGATACTGAAGGGAATCCATCTCATAGTGGGGCACCAAGGCCTGACACTATTACTGATGCTATGATGTGATTGCAGACAGGAGCCTAGCATGGCTGTCCTCTAAGAGGCTCAGCCAGCAGGTGACTGAGACAGATGCAGATACTTACAGCCAACCATTGGACTGAACTTGGGGACCCCTATGGTTGAATTAGGGGGAAGATTTGATAGAGCTGAAGGGGAGGGTGACCTCATAGGAAGACCAGCAGTCTCAACTAACCCGGACCCCAGGGAGATCTCAGAGACTGAGCCACCAACTTGGCAGCATACATGGGCTCATTTGAGGCCCCAGGCACAAACGTAGCAGAGGACTGACTGCCTTGTCTGACCTTAGTGGGAGAGGATGTACCTAATCTTTGAGGCCCCAGGGAAGAGGGAGGCCTGGTGGGGGAGAGCGCCCTCTCAGAGGCAAGGGGGAGGAGGAATGGGATGAGGAACTGTGGGAGGGGGGACCAGGAGTAGGGTAACACCTGGAATGAAAATAAATAAAATAATAAAAAAATACTCTGCTGGTTCAGTTATGCATTATAAGCTTTGATCTCTTTTCCTCTCCTTGCTGTAAGTAAGGAGTTGAGAAAAACAAAAGCACAGTCCAATAATAATTACTGGACTAATTACAAATTAAAAACTATTCTCTCCCTCTGCTTGTAAGAAACAGTAGCAAATTTATTTATGTGTGTCTGTTTTGCTAAATCCCATGGGATCTCAGAAAATAATTGATCTGGTTTCTTTTCTTTACTCCAAGAGGTCAATGGTTTTCTATCTTCTTAATACTGTAACCCTTAAATACGGTTCCTCTTGTTTTGGTGAACCCCACAACTATAAAATTATTTTGTTGTTATTTCATAACTCTAATTTTGCGAATGTTTTGTGCCAGAGGCAAGCTCTGGAGTTCTGGTTCTTTCTTAAACCAAGGGGAAAGAGTGTTGGCAGGGGCAAGACTTGGTCTTGCAAGTGATTAGGGTTGCTTTTTTATTTAATAAGAACATTTATTGTCCTGATTGTAAGTTACTCTGAAGCCAGAAGCTGCAGGTCTGTGGTTGAATTAACACCTGTCACTTAACAGCAGGGCCTTGAGTAAAGAGGCCCCGTGTTGTTTTCTCCACAGATCTGCAGTGCATGCCCTAAGGCCAGGAGTCTATTTACCTCCTTGTCAGCTAGGGAGAGTTGCTAGCAGGAAGAGAAGAAGGAGACACTTTAAAAATGGATTCTAATCCTTATTTCTAAGGGAAAGTAAAAGGGGGAAATTCTATCAGACTATATGCTCTCTATATTTCTGAGTTGCTTTCTTAATCTCTACGTTGTTGTCTTAATTTCTAAATTACTCTACTCCTCTGCCCTCCCTCCTCCTAATGTACCCCTCTCCCCTTCTTCTTGTCTTGCTCTCTCTTGCTCTGATGTAATGCCACGTAATGTAATCATTCCTAGTTTTTTGTATCTTTTCTAGGGGAATAGATCACTTGGGTTTTCCAAGTGTTTTTTTTTTTTCCAAAAGTTCACTAAAAGGTCAAACGTAAGTTCAAACCATATTTTGAATAAGTAGTTTACAACAGAGATGTTTACATGTTTGTCTACTAAGGATAGTTATCTAATTAGACATTTATTTCCTGTCCCTGACTCCACAGGTTCATTGTGAGTTAAAAAAATCACATTTTTTTGTGACTAAGTTATCATTCAAGTTTTGTAGAGATAAACCTAGTCAATATTTTATCTTCTGCCCTTGCACCTACAATAAATTGTTATTTCCCTTTAATGACCTTTGGTTGTTGTTTTACAACCTCTTGGAATGTGTTTTACGTTATAAATGCCTACTTTCTTTCTCAGAAGCAATTAACTCATGGCACTTGAAGATTGGCAGAGTTCTCATTGCAGTATTCATATCAGAGAGGACTTTAGTAGCAGTCCTATTATAAAGGGCTTAGTAATTACTGATATAATTTTAGGAATACTTACAGGATCATCATTAAGAATTAGGAAATCATCTATTTGTCTATATAGCATCACTACAAGACAGCACCTCTTCGTTGTTCTGTAGAAATCTGCCCAATAGGGTGGGCTAATGCCCAGTGATTGTTATGTATATTTAATAATACCAGGAAAGGCATATCAGCTGCAAGAAGCAGTCCTGAGATGAAGTCTCTTGGGGACCTTGCCTCATAGAGCTCACCCATCGCAGACCATGCATAAACCACCTCCAGGAAGGCTACCTGCTAGCCTTAGCCTATCCTAGATGGCTCCTGACAGTTTTGAATTATAATTAAATATTTCCAAAGATAGAGGTTTGCTAAAGGATTCGTGACTCACAGGTTGAGAACTACTGTTCTTTATTAAGCATTGAAATGTGAAATGATCACCTGCTTTAAGGTTTCAGTAAATCAATTGCCCCTTTGAAAGAAAAACTATGAATTATTCATCTTTCAAAATCACCCATAACGAAAGTAAAGTTTAGGAATATCAGATCCCACCACAGTTCAATCACTGTGTTGTCATCATTCACACGAGCATAACTACTATGTCCTAACACCGCAAATGGGACAGCATCTTTTCAATTCTTAATACACGTTTTATTAATTCTTTGAGAATTTTATATGTTGGATTTTGGTCATATGAACCCCACCTATATCTCCTTACAGGTACTCCTGCCCATACCACCCAACTCTATGATGTAATAACAGTAATAAAATTCATCCAGTCCATTTAGATCTTGGGGTAAAACTTTGTGACCATACCCTCCACCCTTTCATATAGGTATTTTGTCTGTCTTGAATGTGCACAGGTCTTATATGCATGCTGTCATAAATTCCGAGTCACATATGCAGCAGCCCTTGTGTCTGGAAAGCACTGTTTCATTTTCACCTACTTCCTCTGGCTCTTATGATCCTTCTGACCCCTCTTACATAGTGATTGCAGAGCTTGGAAAAGCTGAATGCTCCACACTCTCTTATTTTCTGAACAGTTACAAGTTGTAGGTCTCTGTGGTAATAGCTATCTACTGCAAAAAGAGGCTTCTTTGATGAGGGTTGAGAGATGAGTTGTATATTGGGAATAATGATAACTTATTAGTAGTTGGTTTAATTCTATGTCTGTTTAGCACAATAATAGTAGTAGATTCTTCTCCTAGCACCTAAAGTCTGTCTTGACACAGGTTTTGGGCCTGATAATGGTGCCCGTTATTTGTTTCATTTTGTGGAGTAGAACTTAAATCCCATCAGAAAGTAGTTGTTTACCCCCATGATGTTCAGGTCACTATTATACCAATGGCTATCTTTCCAAGCAGGTCAGTATTGTACCTCACAAGGTTCACATGGTGATTACCTTTATCCTCTGGTAGTTTGCATAGCACCTTTCAGCATTTTAGCTAGCTAATAGAGACGAAGCTTCCAGGTCCATGCCAACTTAATTTAATCATGCTCTATGATTGAAGCATGTTGTGTCTTCAGCAGTAATGTCTCACTGTCAAGTTCTGGTGCATAATGGAGAGCAATGGCAAAAACCTGTGATATTTGGCAGCCTATAGGACAACAACTCAAGAAGAGGTAGCCTAGTTCTCCCACTGGACCTCTTATTTGTTAGTTTTTAATAGAAGAATTATTTCCTGTTAAAGGGTAACATCATCTTAAGGAAAAGAAAAAGAAAAACAAAACTGAAACAAATAGGAGGTATGCTACTTCTTGGTATTTAGCATATATTGTTCCTGAACAAGCCAATGATTGTATTACCTAGGCAATTGTCTGTTTAGCACATGTATTTAGCATCAAAGTGCTAATATGTTTTATGTCTGTTTATTATATGCCAGGTACTTTGTTGTGTGTTTTACCTATATTTATTTGATTTCCATAAGTCCCATTTTGTGGCTGGCACTTTTATTATTAATCTCAGAAATGAGGATGCTGAGAGTTGGAGAAATAAATTTACTTGTGTAATGTCTTGTATCACTTGAGCTGGAGATATGAGATAGAAAAATGGATCAGTGTGACTCCTACATAAAGTTATTGTCCGCTTTACTGTCTTCCCAAGCCATCTCATCGTATCAACTAAATTAGATATAGGTCCAAACTCCCGAGTCTATCTTTAACTCTAGAGTCAATCTGTCACCTCCTATTGAGATTATGGACAAATTACTTCAATGCCTTATCCTCAGTATCCTTGCTTGTAAAATGGGAATAGTATCACCTAATATACAGGTGGTGGTAGATGAAATGATTTATGTATGTAAAACACTTAGCATAACACTTAGCACATGGTAAATACTAAGAACAGGAGGAGTACTACTATTGAACAAATTTGAGTGTACCATGGAGAATACTGTACCTTTTGAAATGGTACCCAGATCATGGTAGCTTCTCAGACCATGTTTCTCCATTTATACAGAAACTCTCTCCCATGCTCAGCATCCGCACAATACATTTACTAGTTCTTCTATAAGGATGGATAATCTACAAAGCTTGAGCAACTCATTTCCTTTTTAAATCTACAGACATCATGGAGAATTTACTACATGTTTTAGCATTATGCTAACAGTGAGAACACTGAAAAAAAAACTATGAGATAATCATCTTGCATTCATGAAGCCAATTGTTCAATCAAGAGAAATATCAATTGAGAGTACTGAGCAGCACGTAATTATGTATTCAGTACTATAGCGTAAGACCCTGATGAGCCTTAGCTTACTAGAGACCCCTGAGTGAACAACGCAGAACTGGGGATGAATGCAGAACCAAGAGGAATTTATTGTTCCAACTTGATGGGGTCGTCCTGCACCCGAAGGAGAGGCGCAGAGAGGCGGTGATTCCCCCCCCCCCCCGGCAGCCTGTTGGGCCAGTTTTGCACAGAGCAGCAGTCATTAGGTACAATGTGACTGGCAGAACAGTGTGACTCTTAAACTGATTGGTCCTTAGGGAATGAGGTAGCAAGGGGTGGCACATGGTCGGTTCCCCAGTGGTCTTCCAGGAGGGGAGGGGTGTCTACATGCTCTCTGTCCTGTCTCTTCTAGGAGGGGAGGGGTATGATGGAATTTTCTAACGGTTCTGAGCTGACCTCTTCAATAGTGCTTATATGAAGAGGCATAGAGCTAGGCCAATGTGCAAGAGGTAAATTAGAGTTCATATCTAAGCCAACTTATAACTATATATATTCCTAAAGAATGAAATAGAGTTGCAACATTGTTTCTTAGCCTTACCATTTCATTTATGTTCTTTTTTCTCCCCCCCACCAGTTCTAAATGCTACTTGAACTTTGTTTTCTTTTTGAATTGCAATTTTGTATCCTCTCAGTCTCTACCACTTGAATTATTTTCCATAATGTAAATGTTATTATCATAGTGTCTGAATCTGCAGCATTCCCCAAAGACTGCATAAAATCTATAGATACTGAGCATCTGACAAAGAAATGTAACAATGTCACAGTGCTTTCTTGAACTTTCTTCTTTGCTTTAAGACCAACAGTAGCTCTGTGTTCAAGCTCTGATGAGTAAATGATAGTAAGTGTTACTATTGATTGTCCATCCTGTAGATCAGGTTGTGTAATGTAGTACATACAATTACCATGTGAAAGTTATTGTATACTTTTGAATACTTACAGTATTCTTTTTGTCTTACTGAAGTGGTCATTGAATACCACAGAGTGTAATTTCATATATATATATATATATATATATATATATATATATATATATATATATATATACACACACACACACACACACATATATATAAAATTATTATTATATGTATAAAATGATTATATCTATTATATATTATAATAATGATTGAATGTATACTTCAATGTTCTATGGCTTTGCTTATGTCTTAAGCCAACTTGTAGTGATGTTGGGCCACGTATAGAATTTAAGGTACAGAAGTACATCCTTGAAGAAGTGGGGATAAGGAAAATATAGAAGAGATAAATTGGATTATGCTCCTCCCTCAAATTTATGTGTTAATAGCCTAACCCCAGAAATTGGACTTAGATAAATAGTTTTTTTTTAACATATAGGACTGATGAAGGCAAGGTTGTGCTTGATCAAAGTGAGGCATAAATCTGATACAATTTCCTTATACATAAGGACAGATTTCAGCATAAATTTGCATTGCTACACAAGTGAGTGTAAAATTGCAATAAAAACAATTGATCTGGGATCTTGGAGAGAAGCCTGGAGTCAGTTTATCCTTGTAGGTTCTCAGAATCTCCCCACACTGCTATAGCTTTGATATCTGATATTTAACATCCAGAGGTAGGAGGCAATAGATGTCTGTCCTTTAAATCATCCAGTTTGAAGTAGTTTGTTACTGAAGCACCAGGAAACTAATACTACCACAGGAGACAGCAAACATTTAAGCTTCTTGGAAACATTGATGTTCACATCTCTTCATAATCTCCTCCCTATATTCAATGCCCATGAAGACACTGCCTGTTTCAGACAAAATCCAGTTGTGATGTTTAACGTTATTCCTCAACTTAGCTGGAAGCCACAAGATGCCTAGGTAGGTATTAAAATATCACTTCTGGACATGTCTGTGTGAGTGCTTCTGGAATAGAGTAACGTTTGAATCTGTGAACTCAGTAAAACAGATGCTCCTTTCTAATGCTAGAGGGCATTATTTAATCCATTGAGAGTCCTTTAACGAACAAGGCAGAAGAAGGAGAATTTACTCTGCTTAAGATTTGGCATTTTGCTTCTAGTAAATTTAGCCATTAGAAATTCCAGCTTCCTGTCTCTCAGACCTACAACAGGATGTATGCCATGATTTTTCCATACATAGTCCCAAAATTCCTGAACCTCTGGATTCAGAATGAATTATATCACCATTCATTCTTGGACCTCAACTTTGCAGAGGACAGATTGTGAGACACCTCAGCATCAATAACCATGTTAAACAACGCCTTCAGTAAATGAATCACTCCATAGATCTAGGTAGTATATACATATATCTGTCTGCCTTTGATTCTGCATCTTTAGGCAGCCATTATTAATACAGAAGTGATACAATAGTTCTACAGGCACCAGCAAATTCCTAGAAGATGACAGGAGACTCTTAATTCTTCTTCTTAACCATGATATATAGAACCACTACTTGAATCATTGTGCAGGGAATAGCTCTTTAGAGACCCCTGGTCCCAAACTATCGCGTATGTTTGTATATAGACACATGAGAAAAATCCCACAAGCCAGATCCCACATCATCTGTTGGTGATTTTCATTGAAAGAACAAGATTGAAATGAGAAATTTACAGTAAAGACACATTCCTAATCTCGGAAGTATCTGCTAAAAGATACTGAATTCATTATCCTTTAGCACTTTGGCACTAAGGGTGACATTATATTATGAGTGATGAAGACAGAAGCCTGCCAGGAATTGTAGGTAGCTACACGTCATGGTAATAAGTTTTTTCATTGTAAAAATAATGAAGGTTAAAGAACAAGTTCATAAAGAGTAACAAGGCAAGGAAAACGCTTATTCAAACTCCCGGTCCTATCCACAACCCCATAGACTTACTTGGGGACTTTCAACAATGTTTAGTCTTCTTTTAAGTTACAGCAATTTGTATTCTGGACATAACTCCTGCATAATGAACAGATGAGCTTTTTGTGATGAATTGGACTGTATTTGCATTGTCTAACAATGAAGCCAATATTTTTTCCATATAGGGCCAGGAAGTAAATATTGTTGTTTCTGTTACAACTACTCATGAGTGCTATTGTTGTACAAAAGTGACTATACATCAGCCATAAACTGACATCCATGTTGGTGTCAATGAAAAGTTGTTCATTGTATTGAAAATGGGCTTTTTTTTCATATAATATATCCTGATTATATTTTCACCAGTTTATCTGATGGATTATCATTTGTAGAGTTCTTGTATTGATAGCATAAAAAGGCTGATATTTGGCTGCCTGGCCTTCAAAACCATATTCCTAATTTCAGAGCTTTGGTGTCCAGACTTTCCCTGGGAAATGTCATCTTAGGGTGTACATGATTTCTCACTGCATCATCAAACAGAAAAGAGAAATTAATAAATCTTTCTCATGATATCTCTTTAGAGCTTCATATTGCCAACTCTGGATTAAATTAATGCCAACCTGTGACCTTTTCATTGCTTCTCTTAGAACGTATAAGCTCATAAATTTCATCATGAAGAACAAAGAAGAGATTGCCACAGGGTGTCTCCTTCAATGATGAAATGATGTTGAAAAAACAGGACTAGCCTTCTGTCTGGCGTCCTTGCTACTTATCCCTGTCTTTGCCCTTGACAGGCTCAACACCCACTCACAGTCATCTCAGTTCTCTGGTGTGAGAACTCCTTCCATACCTACTTTATGTGACTGTCACAAGAATAAAGTAAAAAGATCACAATGAGAAACATGAAGGCATTTTGCAAAAGGTTGAATTAAAGCTAAATTCAGCTTTATGGAAAGGGATCATTATTATTGTTACAAATCTTTTTTCAGGGAGGGCAAGAGAGAGAGAGAGGGAGAGAGAGAGAGAGAGAGAGGAATGTTCTGTGCATAACTAGAGACTTTACAACTGATACAGAACACAGAATCCTCATGATGTTGCAGAGGCAGGGCAAGAGAGGGCAAAGAATTTCAGACAAAGCTGGGCCAGTTCCAGGCATTCCCCTTAGACTGCCTGGTTGTTGTGTCATTTATATCTAAATTGATTCTTTCTCTTAGTTGTTTCCTGGCAAGTTTATTGGAAATAGCAGGTGCTCATTATTGAATTCTCTTGTTTATTTTCTCCTAGATCTATTAAGTCAGTACCAAGCAGCCAGAATTCTTGGACAATAAAGTAAGTGATTTATTTATCTATAGTTATCTATTTTATCGTGAGCAATAGGCTTTATTTCTCTGTGTTAAAAATGCTGTGAAATTTAAAGGCTTTATTTATTGCAAAAATGAATAGAAGTAGCTGTTCAGAGAAACTTAGATGTGACAGAAAGGAACAATTGTCTGATTGAAAAGTCTAAATGTCAGTGCTTTTGAAAAAACACTTGAAAACATATCGAGTCAGGGTGCAGACTAAGAGGTCAGACTTCATAACATCTCATAGGGAAATCTTGTTTGGCTTTGAGCCTGGAGTATGAGCTCTGTTTTGTCCAGTGGTAGGTGCAGTGAGGTCATGCATGTAAGATGGTTTGAATATAGGATCTGCCAATAAGCTGCTATGTAATGGTAGTTAAGGTAATTATTTACTCTTGAATTTTGTCTTCTCTAGAAAATAAAGTAATATTTAATGTGGTGTGCTCTAAAGATTCTCCTCCATCCACTTTATACAAAATGGGAATTTAAGGACCTGGCTCATAAACCAGTAGAGCCTACTCTGGAGCTCAACATTCATTGACCCAAGGGAACACTAGGATGCTGCAATAAGATAGGAATAGGGAGGAAAATGTGCACCAAGTTTCTAGCCATTGACTTCTTTTATTCCACAGAATACACACAATTTCTCTCTTCCATCTCTAGGAGAGTGCAGAAGGGCTTCAGTACCAGTTTTTTTCAATTGATATTTCTGATCAATTTCTTGGATTGTCTACATTTCACTTGAATCTTAAGAAAATATTTGCCTTGAAACAAATTTTGCCATGGTAGTGAGCATAAAATTTTAGAATGTTTTGACTGTAGATTTTGACTGTAGATTATGGGAGGAAGTCTTTAAACCAGGACCATCTAACCTTGTAGCCTCATCAGAGGCCTTGATTCCAAACCGACTCTGCCTATAGGCTGAGTCTAGAAAGATAGAGTTGCTGTAGCCAGTTTGACTGGAAAGAAAAGAAAGGCACCTGAAAAGACTTTCTCCAGAGAAAGGGAAAGAAGATTGTGCTCCAGAAAACACAGGATGTGAAAGAAACATGTACAATAGCCCAGAAGTGTTCAAAAGGCTTGGTGGCTAGGATAAATTGTAGTGGATGGGGAGATGAGGTCTACAGATAATGCTCTGATTCACAATACAGGTGCAAAGCCCTGCTGGTGCTACTATAGCGTTGTGAATGCTGCACATCTCTTTACTAAGGTGTCTAATTTGCAGCAGGTACTTTTCTTCCATTCTGGAGACATAGAGATAATTTAAATCTGGCCTACACTCTTCCAGGTTCATAGCTCAGTGAACATGTTATTTGCATAAATGGCTAGTTAAAAAATATGTTTGGGTCAGCTGTGGGGCACAATCCCAGCACTGTGGAGGCTGAGGCAGGAGGATCATAAATTTTGGGGCCAGCCTGTTATAAACAGAAAGTTTGAGACCAAATTGGGCTATATCGTGAGAACCTGTATTATAGGAGCAGAATTAAATCATGGTTGAAGACAGTGTTCTAGTCTCTTCACCCAGTTTAGAATGTGACCTAGGACAGAACATTGTTGTAGTCTAGACAAAGCCTAACAGTGATTCACTGTGTGTGTGTGTGTGTGTGTGTGTGTGAGAGAGAGAGAGAGAGAGAGAGAGAGAGAGAGAGAGAGAGAGAGAGAGAGGAAGGAGAATATGAATGAGAAGTCGATGGGCTTCAAGGAGGGGTACTAGACCATAACTTGGACGAGAGGACACAAGGAAGAGGAAGGGATGCCATTCAGCCTTTTGATTGTGAAGGTGAGTGAATGGCAATGCCATTCATAGTGGGGCAACCTAGGAATATTGACTGAGCATGAAAAACATGAAGTAGGTTCTGGAGCTGGGAACATACAGCTTAGTGTGCATCTCTAGAAGTAGCCAGTGGAGGTGTTTGTTTGTGGCATCAATCCCTCTGTTTTGAACTTCATTTTTTGCCCAGTGAATGGGTTGTTTCTCACATATCCTGAGGGGAAAGAACTTAATTCTTTTTGAGGGAATGGTTTATAGTCTGACGCCCTGAGCTTTAAGTCAGATCTGTGTGTACTAATTACAGTCTAGTTTTTCCATACTTATGAAGTCCAATGCTTGACTAATACACATAAGGTTCTGAAATGATGAGAGCAAAAAAATAGATGAGGGAATACTTCAACTAATATCAGCCTACATCTATAAAGTTCTGCCTTATCCATGCCTACTTGAAATTTTAAGATTGTCATTCTCTTAAGGAATCTTTTTGAACACCATTATGGCAATTAAGTTCAGGCAGAATGAGGCCACATCTCCAAATGTTTTATCAGGCAGTAAGATGTAAAGTAACATGTACTTCTGTCTGGCATCTCTTCTTGATGCTTTCTTTAGGGCTGTAAGTTTGAGAATACTATGTTGGAATCAACATAGAAGGAATACTGGACTGGTATTCAGCAGACACCTATTTTACATTACTCTTTATTGTTTAGTAGCCAGATGACTCTAATGTAGGCAGTCCCCTTAGCTGTAAAGTGATGCGTTAAAGTAATATTAGTTCCATCTCTGTCAGCCCCACAGTTCTAGAAAAATACACATAGGGAAGAATTGCTCACATGTAACTACTACAAATTATTATGGACTGAAAGCAAACAATGACTGGTCAACAGCTCTGATGCAAAGCTCTTTGGAAGACGAAAAGGTAATTAGAGCAGATTATTTTTCATCAATCATGTACCTGTCCTAGAAATTAGCCCAGTGCTTTTCTCCCCAAAGGTACTGGTCTCAGGCACAGAGTTGCAGTTCTGTGATGTGCAGATAGTTCTCTGTTCTTTTAAGAGAAAATCACTTGGCCTTAGGTTAGCCCAAGAGTGCTTGCTTACTGGACTCTGCTAAAGCCAGAAGGTAGCTGTAGACCAAGATAAAGGTAATCAAGCCTTACTATGTAGGGAGTTAAGTGAGGTCTGTGGAAGTCCATATTATCAATTCAAATTATCTCTCCCATTTGCTGCAAATAGAGAGAAATGTACCCATAACGCATTGGCGTACTGGGGCTACTGCTCAAACAGCAAGCACAGCCTTTCCAGTTTTATAAATGAAGACGCTGACATAGGCAATGCCTCTGCAATGTGGCTAGGTACTGTAGAAGGTAATTGCTTTCACTAGGATTGTGGTGAGAGTTTACCCCATCTCTGCACTCTAAACATCTCTGTCATAGTCAATCAAGAGCCACAAACTAACACAGCCATATGCAAAGATATCTAAGTAGGATAGGAAAATATAAAATGATTGATGAGGGATTCCAGATGTGGGGCTTATGCCCCAGAATCACCCTTTTTTGGCTCCTTTTCAGAGTGGGTCTATTTATTGACAATGTTATTCATGGCTTGTGATGACTACAGCCATTGTGTATAAGGACATGAGTGTTCTATGTACTGCTTCCACATGAGTCCCAGGATCTGAATACTCTTGTCTTAAAAAATCCAAAAAAGGGATCTCAAGAGATCTGATGGAGACACAGTAGGTCTTGGGTCTGGGAGGTTTTTCAGCCTCCAATATATTGATGGCATAGTTAAATTTCAGAGTCAGCCCACCTTGGTGGAACAATCAATGCTAGATTCTCCTTATGGATGGTTCTCAAGTGGAGATAACATTAGTCCCTTACCCCATCCCAATTTCTCCACATACAGGGGGACTTCTGGAAATGTGTGAAGACTTTTGAACCTGTTAAAATCCTTAAGGTCCTGCTGGCATTAATAGTCAAAAACTTCAATGCATTAAAAAGTCTTGTATATGGAAAATGACAACACTGATCCGCTAAGGGCCACTGCAGATCCATGCCCCGCTGTGTTCATTTAGAAAAATGGGAGGTTGTTGCTTTATTTTGCCTTTTCATTTCCTATAAAGAAAGAAGCAGGGCAGGAAGGAGGGCAACAGACCTTAGATTGGGTCCTAACTCTGGCATTGCATCCTTGATCTCATTGCCCTCAGATTCTGAGTTGGCGAACAGGCAGTTAAGCTACAGTGAGTGTAAGAAACTAACACAATTCAACATTTTGTGTTCAATCATTATAGATCTCGTCAGCAGATCATTAAGAACTCCAGTTTCTTTCTCTTTTGTTTTAAATTGGTTTTTTTATTTATTTACATTTCAAATGTTATCTCTCTTCCTGGTTTACCCTCCACAAACCCTCTATCCCATCCCCCTTCTCCCCTACTTCTATAAGGGTGCTCCCCCATCCACCCACCCACTCCTGCATTCTTCTATACTGGGGCATTGAGCCTTCACAGGACCAAGGGGATCCCTTTCCACTGATGCCAGACAAGGCCATCCTCTGCTACATATGCAGCTGGAGCCATGGGTCCCTCCATGTGTACTCCTTGGTTGGTGGTTTAGTACCTGGGAGCTCTATGGGGGTCTGGTTGGTTGATATTGTTGGTCTTCCTATGGGGTTGCAAACCCCTTCAGCTCCTTTAGTCCTTCCTCTAACTCCCCCAGTAGGGTCCCTGTGTTCAGTCCAAGGGTTGGCTGAGAGCATCTGCAACTGAATTGGTCAGGCTCTGGCAAAGCCTCTCAGGAGACAGCTATAACAGGCTCCTGTCAGCAAGCACTTCTTGGCATCAGCAATAGTGTCTGGGTTGGTAACTGTATATGGAGTGGATCCCTAGGTGGGGCAGTCTCTGGATGGCGTTTCCTTCAGTCTCTGATCCACACATTGTCCCTGCATTTCCTTTAGACAGGACCAATTCTGGGTTAATATTTTTGAGATGGGTGGATGGCCTAGTTTCTGAACCCTGCCACAGATCTTCTAAGTCAGAGTCTAGGAAAATGGGCCACTGGGATTCGTGCTGTAAGCTCAGGCCTCATGGTCCAATTCCTGCTAAAGAGAGAGCCACTCTATTCCGTCTTAGCTGTCTCCATAGTCTGTGTGCTCAGTACAACTCCAGCATCCACCTCTTCATTCCCTTACAATGGACAGAGGTAACATACTGTATGCAATACACCTAGAGAGAATTGATAGCTCCCCTGGGTTTGGTTCATAGAGTTCCTTGCCCTTCTCCCCACTAACCAAAAGGCGAAGGCATCTATCAACATTCAAAGCTCTAAAGGCAGACTGAAATTCACCTTAGGCTAGATTGAGGAAGGTAGCTCCTTTGACTTAGAAATAAATGAATAAATAAAGTGTCAAACAGATTGCTTTTATTCTTGTGGGAAAGATGCAACGGTGTGTTCCAGGGAAGCTTCGGAGATTTATTAGCTGGCCTTGTAGATGACCTTCCAGCAGACAGACCATCAGTAATCACCCTTTTTAAATAATGCAAAGGATGTTGACCCCAGTTTCTTCAGGGAATCATAGGCTCTCTAGTGCCTTGGAGAGAATAAATGGGAGAAATCTCCTGCTGAGCATAAGCTAGTCTCCTCACTTACCGTAGCCTCTTCTCCAGTGGAATATAGGGACTTCTAAATAGAACTCAAAGCATCAACGTGCCTAGAAGATTAAACAATTAAAATAAAAAATCCTTTCCACGGCCTTAATCTGGCAGAGAAGAAATTAATGATAAAGTCATGTTTGCAGTTTGGCATTGAAGGCCTCAGTTTCTGCTCAGAACAAATGTTGAAGTCTGCAAATGTCCAGGATCCAACAGTTTGATGTGAAGATTTAATTACTTGTAATTAATTTATCGAGCACTTTAAAAAGATCGAAGCCAAGGCCGGAAGACAATGTGCTGTCAATAAGGAGGGGCCATTTTACACCTGTTAGAAAGCTTGCTGGGCATTAATCTGCCCTGACAGGAAGAAAACAGTTTGGTACCTGACAGAGTTGATAAATGTGACAAATGCAGGCCTCACATTTTAAAATCAATATCGAATGTTATTTTGGAGTGAACCCGGATCAAGCCAGCATACCAAACCAAATTGCTAACAAGATGCATGGACACTAATTGTTTAAATGAATTCCAAGAGGCAGTAACAATTGTAAGAGGGGAAATAGAGGTAGACCATGCTGATAAAAAGAAAATGGCTTTGGCTTGCTTCAGACACGCTTTTCTCTAATAAAAAGGATCTTTGGAATGTAAAAGGAGCTTGTTATGGCAGAGCACAGCACTCATAAAATGCAGGCAAGAGATGAGCAAGCATTCATTAACTCTCAGTATGGCTGCTGTGCAATTTGGCCCTCAAAGTTTAAACTATAAATCAGAATGATACACTGCTAAGGAACACTTGGAAAATGCCAGGATCTTTTAGGGCAGATACTTCCATCCACACTTTCTATTTTGCCTGCATCTATTTATTTACTCAACATTTATCTGGAATTCCTGAGAGTCATTACTGAATGGAGCAGCTTCTCTGCTTTCAGTGGTACAAGTGCATGAAGCTATAGGTGGGAAAATGGTGCCCCATATGATGAGTGTCATTCATGACTGAGCAAAGTGCTGGTGAGTAGAGAGCAGGCGCACCAAGCCAGACCTACTCTGTGGAAAATGCGGGCCTTCAGGGTGGGGGGAATATAGGAGGGACTGTGTGAGGGGAGGAGGGCAGTAATTGGGATGTAAATTGAATAAAAATAAATTAATAAAGTGCAGGTCTTTCTTAACTGCTTAGAGATGCAGAGTAATGGAATAAATCTGAGCAGGGTTCTGGAATCCAATAGCATTCTGAATTCATAGCCAAGTTTAAGCAGTCACTATTGTGCGTGACCTGAGCATAAGTTTCTAATTTCTATAAACCTTGGTTTCTTTATTTGCAAAATGGGAATAATAGCACCTACTTCCTAAGGATACACAGATTAAATGAATACCGTGAGATCAGAGGAGATTCAGCGTGTTCACAATGGCATAGTGGTAGACATATATATTTTGAAAACAGCAAGGCTGCTATGTACTTTATTAAATGATTTTTAAAGTTCTGAACATTTAAAATATTGTCCATATTTAACAGGCATACAGTGAGGAACAAAGAGATTCTATAATTTGGCTAAAATCACCAAATAAGATTTTGCATTTTCCTTTCTTCAGGCCGAGTCAAGATACCTGTTTAGACTTCCAGTCTGCAAGGAACAAAATGTTATTGGTAGTTTAGAATTGTTACCTGTGCTTCCTGCTTTAGGTTGTATCAACATCTGGTCACAGTCTTACCCTTAAAGGGCAAGCTATAGAAATACAGACACATGTATCAAGAAATACACACATGTATTTGCTGATTGCAAATAGAGCCATCAAATTGGGATTCTACTTCAGTTCACAAAAGCTCTTTTCTTATCTATATGCACCCCTCCAACCTGAAAGGTTGTCCTACATAGTAAAGGAAGACTCCAAGGAAACTCCATTTTTCTCCAGTGATGAAACCTTTAATATGGAAATGCTTTTTTTTTTTTTCAAGGAGTGGTAGTCCTCCTTTAGGTTTAGCTGATTATATTGCTAAGTTAAAAGGACATCACAAGAGACTAGGCATCACAGCAGAGTCTTGGAGCACAGAGAGGGGGTACATAATAGGTTAAACATAGACCTGTTTTAGTTTCAGATTTTCTGACAGAAGATTTTTTTTCATACATTTGTTTAGAATATATCCTGTGCCAAGCAGAGAAATTATGAAGACAAGATGAGCTCATAACTTTGATTGGATCCCAATTTGACAATGGATTATTTTACAGATGGGACAAACGCTTGCTGATAGTTAGTCACCAGGCTTATAGGAAGTGTTGGACACAAAGTACTGAATGAATCCGTGTTCTCTATGCCCCGACTCTCACGAGGCTACCAGTCTACAGGCCTGCCATACCTCCCTGAAAAATTATGATGGTGGGATGGAACTAGAGAGATGACTCAACAGTTAAAAGCAGTTACTGCTTTTGTACAGGACCCAGGTTTGATTCCCAGCACCAACATCAGGGCTCCAGTCCATCTGTAATTCCTGTTCCAGGGTATTTGACGGATTCCTCTTGCCTCTGTGAGCACTACAAGCATGGGACACATAGAAATGCATACAAGCAGAGCACCCATACACACAAAATTAAAACAAAGCATTAAGAAAATTACCAGGGTTTGAGCATCCGCGTCTGTATTTGTCAGGCTCTGCCTGAGCCTCTCAGGAGAGAGCTTATCATGCTTCCATCAGCAAGCACTTCCCAGCATCCACAAGAACGTCTGGGTTTGGTGGCTCTGTATGGGATGTATCCCCAGATGGGGCAGTCTCTGAATGGCCTTTCCTTGAGTCTCTGCTCCATACTTTGTCTCCATATTTCCTCCTGTGAGTATTTTGTTCTCCCTTCTAAGAAACACTGGAGATACTTTGGTCTTCCTTCTTCTTAGGCTTCATATGGTCTGTGAATTGAATCTTTGTTATTCCAAACTTTTGGGCTAATATCCACTTATCAGTGAGCGCATACCGTGTTTGTTCTTTTGTGACTGAATTACCTCACTCAGGATGGTATTTTCAAGTTCCATTCATTTGCCTGCGAATTTCATGAAGTCATTGTTTTTAATAGCTGAGTAGTATTCCATTGTGTAAATGTACCACATTTTCTGTATCCATTCCTCTGCTGAGGGACATCTGGCTGCTCAAAGCCAACCATTGGACTGAGCATAGAGGAGTTGGAGAAGGGACTGAAGGAGATGAGGGGGTTTGCAGCCCCATGGAGGGAGCAACAGTGTCAACTGGCCAGAACCCCTGGAGCTCCTGGAGACTGTACCACCACCCAAAGAATACACATGGAGGGACCCTTGGTGATGGCCACATATGTGGCAGAGGAAGGCCTTGTTGGCCATCAGTGGGAGGAGAGGCCCGTGGGTCTGAGGGTGTTAGATGCCCCAGTGTAGGGGAATGCCAGGGAGGGAAGATGGGAGTGGGTGGGTGGGTGGGTGGGTGGGGGAGTACCCTCATAGAGGCAGGGGACGGAGAAGGGATGGGGGTTTCCAAAGGGGAGACCTGGAAAGGGGGAAACATTTGAAATGTAAATAAAGTAAATACCCAAAAATAAAAAAGAAGATTACCAGAGTAGGGAGAGAGATCCAGACTCATTCCTCCTTCAACTTTCCTCGTTTGCACCAATGGGCTGTGGTACCCCTTTGGATTCTGAATTTAGTCCCTAGCTTAGGGACAAAGCCCTGCAACTGGGGAGATTGCTGTGTTTTCAATTATATGAAGCTTAATGCTTTGAGGGAAAAAATAAGACAGACAGACACTATATTCAGACATGCAATCTCATCAGCCAGGAAGCAAGGCAGCCAGAGGGTGCAGAGACAGCCATCCGTCTTCCCTAGCCCTACCCAAGAACAAACAATCTTCTCTGAATATTAAAGACCTGGGAACAATTTAGAGAGAGTCTGCACTTGCTTTCTCTTATCCTCTTCCCTGAAATGCAATTCTGGTGTTCAGAGAGGTTCTGACTAAGTAGATGATACAGCCACATTTTTTCCAAAGGGCCTTCCATGGCTTTTTATCCTCCACAGCATCTAATATGTGTCAAACATTTTATTAAAATGAGTATGAAAAGCACACCCTCAGTCAGCTTTTCCTTTGGTCAGCAAGTCAGGGACTAAGATGAAAATCAGCAGGAGGGGGGGTATTAATGTCCACACTGGGACTCCTCTTCCAGCCGAATCCTCTTATTCCCTTGTAGTATTATTAATCATATACTATGTTAAGAAATAATATATCAGTAGTGGCACTGTTTGGGGCTTCAGACATACCACTGAACTGTTGTTGACCTTAAGAAGTCACTTCCCTTACTTAGCCTGAATGTCTTGACCTTGATACTGGGGTTTATTATCCTTTTCTACTATTGGATGGGTTGTGAGACTCTAATGGGCTCATATTTATTAGGTATTTGATATATGGCAGACCCTCACTAAAGATGGTCTGACAGGAGAATTCTCTTCAGAGATTGTACTCCTGTTTGTACCTAGACTCCCTTTCTACTTGATCCATTTAATGTAAATAAAATATTCCAAAATTCCTCTTGACCTTCCTTCGGGTATTTACTACTCCTTTTGGTCTTCATTTTACTGCCAATTAGGAGGTTAGGCATCCATGTAGTATTAGTACAACCAGATCAAAATGAACACATTCTGTCATCATTGAGAATCTGTATAATTTAACTGATGCAAATCCTCTGATAATGAGAGAGTTTCATGTTCCATATGAAAACAAATCTCTGGTAATTAGCATCCTCTTGTCATCAGTGTGTTCTGGCGGGTTGGCTGAATGTCTTGGGTCAGTGATTGGCAGCACTCCAAAGCCTCAGTCTGTGGGGAGTTCAGGCCTCTTTGTAGGCTGAAAGAAAATGATTTAGAAAAGGGGAAATCCTCAACACTTCTATCACCTCAGAAGTGGTATTGCTCTCAGCACCCTCTAGGCCAGTGGCCCCCAACTTTTTCTAGTCACATCTCTCTAGTCTATTTCCTTAGTCCATCTATTAAACTGGCATAACTAAGAGAGGATTTAGTATGTGACTTGAAAAAAATCTATTTTGTTTTCTCCTACTCTCAAACTTCCCTTCTCTGGAATCTACTGGATTTGAATTTTATGAAGGTTATAGCCCACCCCCACATACCACTAGCACTGCACACGTACGTGAGTATTTTATTGTGTATTTTGCATCAATATTCATAAGAGATATCAGTCAGAAGTTCTCTTTCTCTGTTGAATCTTTGCGTAGTTTAGGTATCAGGATGACTGTGGCATTATAGAATGAATTTGACAGTGTTCCTTCTGTTTGTATTTTATGGAATAGTTTGAAGAGTATTAGTATTATCTCCTCTTTGAAAGTCTGGTATAATTCTGTATTAAAACCATCTAACCCTGAGATTTTTTTTTGGTTGAGAGACTTTTAATGCTTCTATTTCTTTAGGGGATAAAGGAATGTTTAACTAGTTTACCTGATCTTGATTTAACTTCAATAAGTGATATCTGTCTATAAAATCACCCATTTAGTTAAGATTTTTCCAATTTTGTGGTGCACAGGCTTTTGAAATAAGACCTAATGATTCTTTGAATATCTTCAGTGTCTCTTGTTATGTCTCTCTTTTCAGTTATGATTTTGTTTATTTAGATACTGTCTCTCTGTCTTTTGGTTAATTTGGCTAGGGGTTTGTCTATCTTGTTGATTTTCTCAAAGAACCAGCTCTTGGTTTAGTTGATTCTTTGTATTGCTTTCTTTGTCTCTATTTGATTGATTCCAGCCCTGATTTTGATTATTTGCTGCCTTCTACATTTCTTTGGTGGGCTTGATTCTTTTTTTTTTTTTTTTTTTAAAGAGGTTTCAGGTATACTTTTAAATTGCAGTTATGAGAATTTCCTAATGTCTTTATGGAGACACTTAGTGCTATGAACTTTCCTTTTAGCACTGCTTTTATTGTATCTCATAAATTTGAATATGTTTTCCACCTTATTTGCATCGAATTCTAGAAAGTCTTTAATTTCTTTCCTGACCTGAAGATCATTAAGTAGAGAGTCAATGGAATCTTTATGTTAAATTTCATTTGCATTTCTCTGATAATTAAGAATGTCAAACATTCTCTTTTTAAATATTTCCTAGCCATTTTTATCTCATCTTTTGAGAAAGCTTTCTTTGGTTCTGTATGTCATATTTTTACTTGATTTGTTTACTTATTGTTAAATTTCTGGGTTATATATTCTGAACACCAATTCTTCATTGTATGATATCTGACAAAGATTTTTTTTTTTGAGACAGGGTTTCTTTGTGTAGCCCTGGCTGCCCTGGAACTCACTCTGTAGACCAGGCTGGCCTTGAACTCAGAAATCCACCTGCCTCTGCCTCCCAAGTGCTGGGATTAAAAGCGTGCACCACCCCTGCCTGGTTCTGACAAAGATTTTATTCCGTTCTGTGCATTGCCTAATGATTTGCCAGTCTCCTTAGCTGTAAAAAAGTTTTTCAGTTTTGTAAGAGCACTCTTGCTATTGTGGATCTTTTTCCTGTGCTACCAGTAACCTGTCTAGAAAGTCTTTTCCTTTACCTCTTCATTAAAGCATACTTTCTACTTCTTCCTTTAGCAGTTTTAAGAGTCATTCTGTGTAATGGAAGACAAACCAGCCCCCCTCGCACTGAATCCACTTGCATACAAATTCTAAAATGTTATTTCCTCTGCCCTACATCAGGACCTGCTGCTACCAGAGTGGTTTAGGTCAGTGCTTGCAGTTTAAAAGCCCAGACTGTCCACCTCTCTTGTCTATCCACAGGAGGTCAATTAAAGGGGCAGATAATAGTGAAAATGCTAAAAGAATATTTATTCAATGAGACTACATTGGGATGAGGAAAAAATAGAGGTTCAGTGATTGCCTCCTTTTCAAATCCATCTTCCATGCTCATACATGAAAGTTATTTTCAAAGAGAGGAGCAATACATAACTAAGTAATCGTGGTCAAGTTGTGGTCCTGCCCAGTTTTTTTCTTTTCTAAAAGTAAATAGATTTATTTGAATTCCCAATATACCAAAGACATCTATGGTTTGTTGTTGTTGTTGTGTTTGTTGTTGTTGTATTTTTGAGTACACTGCAGCTGTCTTCAGACACACCAGAAAAAGGCATCAGTTCCCATTACAGATGGTTGTGAGCCACCATGTGGGTGCTGAGAACTAAACTCTGGACCTTTGGAAGAGCAGTCAGTGCTCTTAACTGCTGAGCCATCTCTCCAGCCCTGTTTTGTTTTTTAGTGTGGCAGAAAAGAGGCAAAGATCTTTTATTAATTACTTGAATGGGTAATAATATACAGTTCTGAGATACTCATATAAGTAAATAGTCAGACATAGCAAAATAGAACGTATCTTCCTAATAGTCCAGTTTTGTACAATAGCTGAGTTTTTAATATCACTCATGCTAAAATGCAGATGATGCACATTTTTAGTTTTTAAATTTGTATTTGTATTGACACAGTCTACATGTTTTATAGAGTAGAGTTCAATGGAATGACTAAACAAGTTTATTGTGCTCTACCCTTGTTGATCCATCATTGCCTCAGCCCCAGGCTTTTTGGCAGCGGTGGTCTGAAAAGGTGTCAGAACTGTATGACATCTTCATTGAAGAAAAGTTACTCTTCTTGCTGGCAACATGCTTTTTCTTCTTCCAGCATGAGGTTCATAAAGAGAGAAATTCTAATATTTTAGATACCATTGTTTCAGTAATCTTATAAGTAAACCTTCTTCTCTTTAGAGTATGTTTGCTTTAGCCGGGAGACCTACACTAGCACTTTCTTATCCTTCTGACATCTATTTTTTCATGATATGTTACTGATTCTCATCCAGGAGTGGTGGTCCCTTTGCTAGTCCTCTTGTTGAATATTCATAGGTGTTTCATGTTTTATTAACATTTTCATGAGATTTCCAGATGGCTACCCTACCGAGTTGAACCAAAGCCTCTTCTCTAGCCTTATCCTTCTAAACATATGGTCCTGACTTTTTCTTCCTTGAATAAAGAGAGTCTTTATGTTTGTATGTGCTCTATTTTGTATCATACTTCCAAATTTTCATTCTACCTCTTTATTTTTTCTCTTAAACAGCAGCTATTTCTTATTTGCCTGAAGGTAATCTTTTCCAGATCTTACTGTTTTCTTCATGAGAACATAAGTGGTTACTTCCTCTTTTGTTTACCATATCTACTCAACATACAAAAGCAAACTCTGGCTAACTTGAGACCCATCCCATGGGCAAGCACCAGTCCCTGACACTATTAATGGTACTCTGTTATGCTTGCAGACAGGAGCCTAGCATGACTGTCCTCTGAGAGGCTCTACCCAACAGCTGACTCAGACAGATGCAGACACATCAGCCAAACAGTAGATGGAGCTTGGAGACTCTTAGGGAAGAATAGGAGGAAGGATTACAGCCCCTAAGGGGTTAGGACCTCCACAAGAAGACCAAGAGAGTCAACTAATCTGGACCCTTGGGGCTCTCAGAGTCTGAACTACCAACCAAAAAGCATACATGGACTGGACCTAGGCTTCCCTGAACATTTGTAGCAGATGGGCAGCTCAGTCTCTGTCTGGGTCTTCCAAAAGCTGGATTGGGGCTGTCCTTTAGGCTGTTGCCTCTTTGTGGATCCCATTCCCCTAACTGGGCTGCGTTGCCTTACCTTAGTGGGAAAGAATGCACCTAACCCCCCATAAATTTGATGTGCGGGGGGGAGGGGGGAGGATACCCATAGTGCCCCACCCTCTCAGAGGGGAAGGGGGGCGATGAAGGGAGGGAATTTGTGAGGGGTAGCTCTCGAAGGGGCACTGATTGGGATATAAAAACAAATAAACAAAAACAAACTGATGCCAAAAATGGCACAAAAATGAAGAGAATTATACAATTACTTGTTTCTACCACTCTCCTTTAAAAATCCTTTGAATTAGCATTTAAGATAATAGAAGATATCAAGATGCAAGGAAAGAAATTTTCGCAGGAAACACTGGCAGTTGAACAGTTCTAAATTACTCAGAGGCTGGGGAGCAAGCAGAATGGGACGAGGAAACATAACATTGACTTTGGTGGTATAAGGTCATTAAGTATCTCAGAGAAAGTTGTTTGCGGTTCCTTCAACCAAGAAGGCTCTGTTATGGTGCAATAAATTAAATCAACCGCAGAGATGTAGGAGAAATAGGTAGGTGAACTGAGACAGAGATGATATGAACAGAGAACATGTTCAAGATGCTACCTCCCAAGTGGGGGTGCCTAGGGCAGGCATATGGACAGGGGAATTGAACTTAGTAGAGACGGGGACAGATCAGATATGAAAATACTAGGAAGACTGAAAAGATTAAAAAAAGAATGTCTTTCTGTCCATAAAATGTGGGAATCTACCCATTTTTCTATCTTCAGTTTTCTTTTCTGGAACTATAATATACTTTCTACATAATCGTTTGCCTTATATTGTTACAAAAAATATTTCAGTGATGTTGTCTGACAGACATTTCCTAAAGAGACACCACAGACATGCATTCTGCTAACTCCAGGAAGGTATACCATGACAGACCAAACTACTGATTATCCTGTAAGTACATTGTCATTATCTCCATGTTATAGATGAAGGAACTGACACACGGTGAAGTTACCTTTCTTTCCTATCATGGGTTACAGATTTAAGTTTCATAGTTCAGACTTGAAACGAGGCACGTGGAAAGTTGTTCACTTGATCCACTATCGCCAAAGAATCCTATTCTAATTCCTTCTTGACAAGGAAAGGGTCTCAAACTATCAGCCACATTTGTAGTAGACAAACTTTGAATTTAATATTTTCACATCAGAGAGTTAATAAATCACATCTAATTATTTTAGAGTAGATGGATTTCCTAGTGATATTCTAGCAACAGAGGTGAGAAATATGTTAGAGAAATAGTGTGAATTAATGCAAAATAAAATGACTGTTAGTGGCATTAATTGAATGGAATGAGAAGAAAGGGGGAGGAGGATGGGAGTGTGAGCACTGACAACACTTCTGCATCAACTGCATCTGTGATTTGGGACAACTGTCTTTTCCTAAGCGTTTAGCCTCAGGTTCTTTCTTTTAAAAAATGAAGATGAAATGTTTGATTGCTTGATGATCTCAAGGTCATTTTCAAAATCTTGTCATTCTAACAAGAGAATCAGCCAACAGGCAGGCAAATGTCATGCTTTGGCATTTGATAGAGAAAGGAGATACAGTTGTTTTGAATTTCATTATTTCAATCTTAAATGGAAAAATCTGATCTACACAGACATAGCTTTGACATCAGAGTATATCACAGAGCCCTACGGAACATTGCAGGGGAAAAACGCAGGATCTTTGAGAAACAAAGATAGTGGGGGGAGCCATCGATAAGCATCAATCAAGCAGCTGTGTTTCTGAACACCTGCATTCTTAGGAGTGATGGGAGAATTGAATGAGGCCTCAGAAGGGGATATTTCCTAGAAAATGCAAAGGCATTGGAATGTCTCCCTTTTATCATTCTTCTTACTCAGAGTACCAGTTTACATCTTGTGTTTTCCTTCCCTCCACTCATAAAGCCCTGCAACATGTTTTTACTCACAGTACAAATACTACATATAAAAACTAGTATGTGTCAGGCATATATACTGTGTGGTATAAAATGCATAGACTATAGCCTAAACTAGAGCCAACTGACTCTTTATTTAGAATTTCCAATCTTTCATCTTCCATGAAATGTGCTGAAGTTCCTCTTCCTGTCCTTCCATTCCACTTCTTTCTGTCACTCCCTCTTATATTCTCCCCCATTCTCTGGCTTATGCTTCATGTAGTTTGCACACAGACACATGCAATTTCATCTCCTCCAGTAGTTTGTCAAAAACATGAGAAACAGTTTTGTGCTTAGGATACAGGTACCTGATCAGGGCTGAAAGTCTTCCAAAGGCTGTTCTTACTGGCATGACTTACAGATATAATCACAGTTGGTACTATCACCGTTACTGTGCCGAGCGCCGTGTACATTATCTTACTTCATCTTAAAAATCATTCCCTAGGCTCAGTTAACTATAATCACAACTGCTGGACAGTATGCTAATCCCACTCTGGAATATCCATTAGTGACCTACCATCCATCTGTGGCTCCTATAAATGTACTAGCAGTTAGAAATGACCTCTTCCCAGCTTCATTTTGCTCCTGCCAATATTGCATGAATTTATATTCATTTGTATCATTTAAGTCCACTTCAACAATTGGCTTAGGTATGGAAGAGAGAGGAAGGGAGAAAGCAACACTGAACTGTATTGCAACAGAGTACCTATATAGGGAGAATGGTCCTCCAGAGTCTCCAGAGCCATTGGGTCTGATGAAAATGAGTCTTGAGGTGAGAGATGGAAAACAACCAGAGACAAAGTGATTACAGTTGGCCCAACCACATACTTACGCTTGCCAAGGGCTTGCTTAGAGATTATTTTCATAGAAGAGCTGCAAAGGGAAAATGCTTCCCCAGTATGCCCAGTTTCCTTGACTACAAAGAGACCAAAGCTGTCCAGCTTCCTGAGCCTAGCCAAATGCACCCCTGTTAATGGCAGCAGGGGCTTCTGTGAAGCAGCCCCTGCTCCTCAAAAGACAGGGGCACATTAGCGTTCTGTGTCATGCAGATGAATTGGACTACTATATACAGGTAATTGTTTTTACTAGAAAGTAGAAAACATTAGATAGGAAAGCCACCATTATTTTAAAGCAGATGCCACAGTGATCCTTCCATCTTTTTTTGTACAGAAAATTAATTTTTCTCTGTGTTTACAGCCATTAGCAGTAAGCTCAGGGCTTCATGAAACCACTCATAAATCATAATTGTATTGCTGCAGATCAGCAGCAGGCAACAAATCCTTTTCTATCTTTTAAATAATCATTTTACAGTAAAGAACCTGCAAAAAAAAAAAAAATCAGCTAGATTAACGTAGGCACTCAAATAAGTACTTGCCCAGACTCGAAGTCTATCCATCTCCATGAGCTCTTCCTAGTATGGATTCTAATCACTTCAGTTGTATACTTTATGTTAACAATTTTGAATCTGTCATTAGAATGGTCTTTAATAAATCACTTGCTGGTACTCATTTTGTATGCTCCAGCATTCCATATATTCATGCACTTGGTCAATTTTGGAGCCACCTAAAATCATTATTCAATTCCAGACAGTTGTAAGACTGCTGAGAGCTCTCTCTTAAAATATGCTTTATCAGCTGCAAACAAGGAAATCACCTGAAATACTTGGCTAATGTATGAAGACATATATGAACTGACTTTGAAATGTGTGTGTGTGTGTGTGTGTGTGTGTGTGTGTGTGTGTGTGTGTGTGTGGTGTAAATTTTGATAGGGAGAGAGAGGGAGGGGCGAGACAGATAGGCACAGAGAGAGAGAGAGAGAGAGAGAGAGAGAGAGAGAGAGAGAGAGAGAGAGAGAGAGAGAGAGATTGAGAGAGATTGAGATTATTAAGGCTTGGGGAAAGAGTTGTTTCTCTTTCCCAGAAGTCTGAAATCTTAGCCAGGCCTTCAGAACCTTTTATTATCCGTAGGATAAAATGGAGAAAGAAGAACTGTTACTTTAAGTGTTTCGTTTGCTTGCTTGCTTGCTTTTTACTTCTCAGAGGTGAAAGCAAACTGAGAAGTCCAGAGAGGCAGGAAAAGGATAAGGCAAGGAATAACAACAGTCAGCTAATAATCACTCAAGCTTTGTTGTGAAAGAACAAAAGATGTCTATGGTAGTTGTCAGGTGAACCCTTGCCCCCATTGGAACTTCTCGGAAATCAGAGACAGCCACTACAATGAATCCAGACCTAAGTAGGCATCCTAAAACCACCAGGCAGGTCTGATGATGAAGACAGTGGAAGTATGAGAAAGGCAAAGATATACAGGGACAGAAGGGACAAAGAGGTCCAGGGAAACAGTCAGGTCAAGGTATTTGTTGTCAGGTTCTTAAGTCTTGGAGAACTGAATTCTTGAACTCAGTATTGTGATTCAATGTATGTACCATAGTCTTTGTGGTTGCATAGGCTTAGGTTTAGCTCCTGGCCTGGATCTTTAAGAGTGGAGTTTTGTGCCAATTGTGTGATCTTAGAACAGGCAAAATCACAGTAGCTAACACCAAGAGCTGTGGTAAGCCCTGAGTCAGGAACATAAACTGCTTGAAACAGTGCATGAACCAGACTGAGAGTCAAATCAACAGCTATCATGAAAATTAGACTCTGTGAAGTAAGGTGTGCAGGAAAATGACTTTGGAACTAGGGAAGTAGGTAACTATAGACACTGGGCAGATTGTTAATTAATCTTAGAGCTTTTACTCACTTTAGATTTGATTAGAGCATGATTTTTTTTTTTTTTTTTTTTTTTTTTTTTGCTGCATAGCTGAAATGTTTAACTAAGACTGTCAAAATATCCTTAATTTTTGTGAGTGATTCTCTGTGCCTGTGCAGTCAGGGAAGAAGTTGTCAGTTGGCCCAGCTGTGGAGAAAAGAAGACTCTGTAGAATGGTAGACATTTCAGTTTTTGCAACTGCGCACAAATTATTGCCAGAACACCCAGACTCGCTCACATCTCTCCTTCTGAAATCAAGCTGACCTAAGCCCTCTGCTACTTTTTCCTGGATTTCTACTGTAGCTCCTGAGCTGGTATTGCTGCTTTCATGTTTGTCCCCTGTTCAACAATCTATGCTCAAAACATAGGCACAGGAATTCCACTAAGCAATGATATTGAAGTAACTACAGAGAGTACATTGTGCCTTCCTCCTAAGCACTAACATTTTATTTCACTCTTCAAGCCCCTTACTGTTCTGCCTCTCTCACAGGCAAAGAGAAGTATCACAGATCTATACAGTTAAGCAAGTTGTGTGTCTTACTGACTTTATCTACCACCTTCCTCCTTTCTAATCATGCTGCAGACACACTGTCTTCTCTGCTCTTTTTTTAATGCCAAGCAAACTTCTACCTTGCATATGTTGCGCGTATGTTCCTGCTGCCTGGGGCACCATTGCCCTGACTCATGTAAAGGTCACTCCTTCCCCATCTTCAAGTCTCTGCTTAGACGTCCTAACTTCACAAAAACTTTCCCTGGCTTGTATATCTAGAACGAGGCCCCCATCTGCCTCACTGTTTCATACCTTTATTTGCTTTTATTTTATTTCTGTCACGGCCAGGTATGCTATCTTAGATCAGTTTCTTTCCATATTTCCCACACTGGAATTTGTGGAAATGGAGATTTTAATTGATCTTACCCATAACTACATCATCTCTCCTAGAGCTATGTCTAACAAATAATAGAGTCTCAGCAAGCACATCTTTGTTACTGGTTAAATGAATGAGTCTATGTTTCCCTCTTGTTAGGCTCTGAGAGAATTCCTAGGTTGTGATGGTATGTATTCGGCACAAGGCTGAATAGAATTTGTGTGTAAAATTCAAGCATAGGCTGCATTAATTAATTGAAAATTTATTTTAAACCTATTATTGAATGATCATATCCATATGGCTTTTGGTTCAATGTCCACAGGATGGATCCTAAGCCATCCCAAACCTGTTGTTGATATGTTATCTGATAGTTACTGCAAAATGTTATCTGGAATCTTGGAGTGGAAAGATTTCTGAGCTCAGCTCTGAAAACCTAACAGATGGTATGCAAATGTGATATCTGATAGTAATATCACATTTGCATAAGTACTGTAGTTTCAAAGAAATTTATTGCTTCACGAAAGGCTGGACTAGAAATGGTACATTATGTGTTTCCCATTAGTTCTTGAATGTGATTGCAGTACAGGTAATATAATGGGTAGCTGTGTTTTGCTCAGGATTGTGTAGTAAAACCCCCGTAAAGCCACTAGGCGGATCCAGGTATGCATTGATGTAGAATGAAGCCTTTAGAATTTGGTTTGCCCTAGTTTTCTTCCCTGGGGAATGACAAAATGGGCCTGCATTGCTACTTTTCTGCCTTATTTCCATCTTACCCAGCCTGGCTCTGCTGTATGATTTGCTGTGACTGGAAAAATCCTGTCGTCAACATCTTCATGTCTACAGCTCTACACATAGAATCTTCCTGAATAGAAATTTCTGATTTCTTCTTTGCCTCTTTGAATTCTAGATATCTACATAATGACGAGTAAGTTATTCTCTAACAGGTTTAGCTAGTGGTACTCATGTTATCAATCAGATTTTTTAGTAGCTTTATCTCTAAGGATCATATTGGATGGGACACAGGCTCTTCAAAAATACTCAAGTTTTAATCCAGACTCTGTATTCTTTGGTTGTCTGACTTTAGGAAGGTGACTTCACTTCTAAGGTAAATAATTTCTTCCTTCCTTCCTTTCTTCCTTCTTTCCTTCCTTTCTCTAAGACAGGTTTTGCTGTATAGCTCTTGCTGCTCTGGAGTCACTTTGTAGACCGGGGTGGCCTTGAACTCAGAAATCTGCCTGGCTTTGCCTCCTGTTAGCTGGGATTTAAGGCAAGCACAACCGGCGCCATCTGGTAAATCATATCTTACTATCAAAACTGATGTAGTCTTATAATTAAAGCATTCAAACCTTCAATGCTTCAATTATAAATACATCATAAGGAGACAGAAATCACTTTGTAAAATTGTTACTTTACCGGGAAATTATGCTGATTTGACAGTACATATTACATGGATACTAAAACATTACACAGTATCTCATAAGTACATAGAATTCTTACTTATTTAAAGGTAAATAAGTTAAAATAAATAAACATTAAGTGTGACAAATTGAAAAACATTTGAAAGGATATATAATGATCAAGCTGGCCCATAGGTCAAGTAGTTGATCAGCAAAAGAAATCCTTGTTTAAAGAAGAAAATAATAAAACACAGACATTCAAAAGTGATGTAATGATTGATGTCCATCAATCCCTAAAAATTAATAGCAATTAGGAAAATGTAAGCTATAACTAGGTAACAAGTTAGTACAAAAAATCAGACATGGAAATAACAGAAGAAATTAGCATGTAAAGGTCTTATAGCAGATATGGTAAATACGTCAAGGGGTTTAAAGGGTAATGTATATCATGGAAGAAATATAATCAATAAAAAACTAAATAGACCTTCTAGAGCTAATATAATAGTTGTCATGAAATATTTACTGGATAATCTTACGAGTATATTAAACAATTCCCCAGAAAAGACTGTTGAATTTGAGGACCTGGCAGTAGAAAAAGACGAGAAAAAGTATAGAAAGGAAAATGACCAAAAAGAACTTAAATGACCCATGGGGCAGTTATCTGTAGATAAAGCGAGCATATGGTCACTGTCTCAGAATTGTGGATATGAGTCCAGAACAAAGCGTTTAAAGAAACAATAGGCAGATAATTTCTTTTTAAGTATTGTTTTTAATTTTTTTTTTGCGGTAGACATATAATTATATCATTCCACCATTTCCTGTTATCATTTGCTCCCTGCAAACCCTCCATGTATCACTTTTTCAACTTTATAGCCTCCTTTTTTGCTGTTACATAGATATTATACATGTATTCTTAACTACAACCTGCTCAGTTTTTGTTTGTATAATGTTACTTGTGTGTATATCTTTTCAGGGATGATGATTTGATATTCGACAACAATTTGGCATGTTCTTCCCTGAGGAAGACAAAGACTATTGTGGTTGAGTCCTTGTGCTCTTTCCCCTTTTACTGGTGTTGTCCTTGTTCAGCTCACATTCAGGCATTCATGTTGGCGAGACTTAATTGGTGTAGTTTATTGACATTATTTTTAATAAGATAGATACTCCTTGACCCTCTTGCTATTATGATATTCTGTGCCCTCTGCCACAATGATCCCTGAACCTTAGATTTTGGGAATTGTAGTGAAGGTGCATCAGTTGGGACTGGGCTCCACGTTCTCTATTTTGATTGGTAGTAGTTTTCTTTAATGGTCTGTGCTGCAAAGAGAAGTTTGCTTGATGCAGAGTGAGGACTAGACTTGTCTATAGGTTGAAGGACAAATGCTTACAGTTGGTTGTTAGGCATTGTTGGTAAAAAAGTGTCTTAGGATATCCTCCAAGATCCACAATTTCACTCTCCCTGGGTAGTTGTCTGGGTTTCCAGTACCAGATATGATTTTAGTTTTATTGTGTTGGTCTTAAGTCCAATTAGATAGAGAGCTCTTGGTTACTGATAAAAGTGTGCATGCCACTACTGCACCCTTAGGATTTTTGTGCCATGCTAGTGGTTGTTGTGTTTTAAATACATCGTAGGCATCATATCAGCATAGGACATTTGATTGTTTTCTCCTTTGGAAGCTTGCATAGTTGCTTCTGGTAACTTGAAACCTAGTCCTCATGGGGGAAGTTTTCAGGTCAGTTCTAAGTGGGGTCCAATGGATCATATATCTGAAGCACTTGGTGTCTTCATCAACAGGGAATTATCTTCTATCTTTGGTAGACATCTAAGGGCCTATAATGTTTTGGGAGTCTCTTGGACCACCCTAAGCAACAACTCAAATGAGGACTTGTCATGGTTGGTATTGGGGCTTGTCTTAGAGAAAACCCCAATCTGGTTCTTAGGGAAAGCATTGTGTTCCCAGATGAAAAATTTTCATTCAAACTATGTATGTATATGTATATACAGACTTACATGAATTATACATATTTTTATATACAGGGATGATAATATGATTCCTTTGGACTTTTAAATGTACATTTATTATTGATACCTTTCTTCTGTATCTATTTTCTATCATCTTCCCTAATTAAAGCCATTTCCTCCTTCAGATCACTTGTACCCTACCATCTCCCTCTCTATTGCTCCCCCACATTCTCTCTCTATGGACCCTTTTTACTTTCTTGGATTCTGCAATTCTCTAGGTACATAATCATATCTGAAACTTTAGACTTAGGAACTTCAGATGAGAGAGAACATGTGACATTTGTCCTTCTGGTCTGGGTTCTGTCACTAAATATAATTTTTTTATAGTTTCATCCATTTACCCACAAAGTTCATGATTTCATTTTCTTTTTTACAATTGAGTAGCATTTCATAGTGTATATGTAGCGCATTTTCATTTTCCATTCGTCAGTTAAAGAACATTTAGGTTGTTTCTATTTTTTAGCTATTGTGAGTAGAGCAGCAGTGAGTGTGTTGGAAAATGAGTCCTGCCACATTGTTGAATTAATTTATCATTTCTAGAAGTTTTCTGGTAGAATTTTTGGGATATATAATATATGGTATCATATAATCCCCAAAGAGCGACAGTTTGACTTCTTATTTTCATACTTATATTTCTTTAATTTTCCTTTCTTGTCATATTGCTTCAAGCACAGTATTGAAAATGAGTGAGGTTAGGGAACAGCCTTGTCTTATTCCTAATTTCTGTCCGATTGCTTTAAGTTTTTCTCCTTTTAGGATCATGCTGGCTGTGGGATTTTCAGTTATAGATTTTTTTTTATGTTGAGGTATATTTCCTTTAGTCCTATTTTCTATGGGATTTTTAAAAAACATGTTGGGCTTTGTCAAAAGCTTTTTTTCTGCATTTACTGTGATGATCATGTGGATTTTAATCCTTAAGTTCATTTATGTGGTTTAATGCATGTATTGACTTTGAATATATTGAATCATAGCTGTAATGTAGGGATAAAGCCAATTTGTTCACTGTAAATAACCTTTTTGATGTATTTCTGTATTCTGTTTTCTCCTTCCTTCCTTCCTTCCTTCCTTCCTTCCTTCCTTCCTTCCTTCCTTCCTTCCTTCCTTCCTTCCTTCTTTCCTTCCTTCCTTCCTTTTTCTTTTTTCTTTCTTTCTTTTTTTTTTTTTTTTTTTTTTTTTTTAAGAAAAGCACTTTGCAGTCCTGGTCCTCTATTAGGCCATGAATTCCTATGGAACGGGCTCCTGCAGCAGCTCAGGCTCCTTCCCGTTAGCCTCACAAATTGTGCTTCTCTGGGTGGTGCAGGCTGTTGCTTCACCTGAACCCAGGTGCCCTTCTCTTTGGCTTCCTTTTTCTTCTGATCATTCTCCTTCATCCGCTTCAGGAAGCCGTCTCTGCTCTTCCGGTGCTTGATGAACTCAATTCGCACATGGATCCTCTTGGCCAGAATCGTGCCCTTAACTTGATTGTTTACAATGATGCCCATGGCATGCTGGGTGACATTGTAGACTCTTCCGGTTTTGCCATGGTAACACTTATGGGTATTCCTTTTTGAACAGTACCCATTCTCTTGATGTCTATAATATCACCCTTCTTGTAAATTTGCTTGTATGTGGCCAAAGGAACAACTCCATGTCTCCTAAAAGGCCTAGAGAACACGTAGCAAGTGTTCCTCCTCCCTTTGTGTTGGGCATTTTGGCAAGTTACTGGAAGACAGGTGCTAAGGTTGCCTGTATTCTGTTTTAATACACAAATAATTTTCAAGTTACAGGAGTGACTAAAATCTGGCTTCAAAAATTCTTTAAAATGTTTAAAGTGTAACAATAAATTGACAAGGCTGATAAAGTAAGTTCCACATGTATTGTTGATATAATCCAACAAATGTTTTCTGTAATGGATTGACTATGTATTTCTGTCACTACATATTAAAATATATACATAAGACATATCTGTTTTTAATCTGTCTATGTCTGTAAAATTTCGTCTGATCTTTCCACTAAAATCTGATATTGCTGAATATTAAAGTGTTCACTATCAAATACCAGCTCTAGTAAATGAGTTACATTCTAATACAATTCATTCAATATGTAGTTTTAAGTTGCAGTAAAATTGTCCTCAACCCCCAAACAGTATTTTCTGCCCTCCTTTTCCCCTTCATTCAGAGTTTGTTTCTTCATCTTCATGGACAGCCTGCTTTAGAAACTAGTCCCTTATGTTCCTTTTCAGTTCAGAAGAAGAGAAACTCTCATTACACAAATGTTCCTAACAGTGTAAGGAAGAGGGTGCCTGTTAATGAAAGTGCTCAGCAAAGGAACAAATGTTCAAAACTGTTGTTGCTTGAAGATGTGAGAATATTAGGTCACCCTAATAAATCCAAGAACTCTGTCCATCCAGATCACTTTAGCATTTTAAAATAATTAGCTAGACATCTGTTGTTAACAAGAAAGAATTGGGTTTCAAGAAATCGTGATATTTGAATCTTTTTAAAGCCCCAGGCTAGGAATGTAGTTCAGTGGCTGAGCTCTTACTTAGCATGCATGAGGTCCAGGACTTAACTTGTAGTGTTCAAAAATAGCAAATTGCAAACAGTATAGGCATCTTGTCTGGAAGACACATAGAACTTGCATCAGGACCAGCAGTTCATGTACAGAACAGGACACAGAGGCATTATTGTGCTGGAATGTAATCAGCCTCACTGCTAACATTATTTGACCCAGCAATAGTAATGATCCATTTTGGGTTCAGTCCAGGTAATGAATGCAAGACAAATACCATACTCTCTGAGATGTGAGCTGACTCACTCCATGGCAACTACTGAGTGAGATATTTGTCTTTAGAGTGCTGAACTGGAAGACTTATATTAGGAAGATCTCTACCAGGCTGGTTGGCCTTTGATATTCTCTATATTTGGGATCTAATGAATTCTTATATTATTATATAATTATATATTATTATATTAGCCTCCCAACATTGTACAAATTGCCATTTCTACTGCTTTTTCCAGTAGTATATGGTGGCCATCTTTCTAACTTGTCCTCCATGATGTAATTTAGCCTAGAAAGTTGAACAGGTCTTGTTTAAACTGGTTAATGATGCTTTGTTTGATCAGGCCTACAAAGGGTCCTTGTAGGACATTTCCATAGTTTTGGATAAGGTTTGTATATATTCCATAAGAGCTCATCTTTTGAAATTTAATTCCCACTGTGAGGTGGCAGTTATTTCCTAGAGAAAGTGATTCGATAGAATGGATGATCAAGACAATGGAAAAAGACTACAAAGGCATACCTGAGGTCATATTATCCTTCTGACCAGAGTACCAAAACTCTAGTGGGGTAGTATCACTTTTGGGGCTTGAAAATGCCCAAGACAGTCTCCAAAGACTTACTGCCCAGAACCACCCCAAGACTCTAGTCTCTGTATTATGGTACAGCAATCTTCAATGCTTGACTCTGTTTCAAGTGGACACTAAATCTGATGTATCACAGACTTAGTGATACTTAATGATGTCCACATCATTACTATCCTGCAGGCATGCAGAATGCAACATCCAGAGAAGCTTGCAGGCATCCACTGAGGAACCTGGGAGGTCTGGAAGAAGCTTGTGTCTGGGGTGGGCATAGGAGCAGCTAGCAGAGAGCACCCCCAACTAGCATAAGGCTTATTGAAGCCATGGTAAAAGAACCACCATGGATAACTCAAACAAATAAAAAGACTAGCATGCAGTTCCTGCTTGGGGAAATTGTAGTCATAAGACTTGAAGCCTTGAGAGTTGAATCGTGTGATGGACATTACAAAGCTGTAGAGGAGAGGCTTTGGGGCTTAACTGCACCTCTAGCATTCTCAGGATGATAGCATCAGAGCATTAAGATTTAAGGTCATCCCTGTGAGATTTCAGACATGCCTCAGGCTTTCTACTTGCCAATTTCTCTGTACTAAAATGGGAGTGTATACCCTGAGCTTGTGTCACCATTATACATCGAAAAAAGAAAACTTCTTTTCATGTTTTGAGCTCACAGCTGGAAGGAGTTTGCCTCAGGTTTCAGATGAATCTTTCAACTTAGGTATTTGAGTTAATGATGGAATTAGTTACCATTTGGAGGAAATTGGGGATGGGATGGGATGATTGCATTTTGAACTTTGAAAAGGACATGGGTTTTAGGGTCCAGGGGAACACTGCTAAGATTTGGGAGTGGTTTTTCTATGTCCTGCAATGACCCATGTGATATTCTCATTATTATTGTATTTATAGCTTGTCTTTTAATCATTGATGATAAGTACCTTCTCAAGTGTTTTTTGGCTATTTATGTATTTTCTTTGGTTAAATGTCCAATCACATCTTTTGGTCATATGTATTAGATTATTTACTTACAATTTATTGAAATATAGACTCTCCATATATGTCAGGTATAAGTCTTTTGTCATATGTATGCAATGCCAATATTCTCTTCCCTTTTGCAATTTTCCATTTTCTGAATGATATTGATTTTATTAATGGTATTTATTAATGGAAAGCACATTTTAATTTGCTAAGTCTACATTAAGAACTTTTCTAAAAATGGCAGTATTTTGGACTTAAACCTAATATATAAAATCATTTACTTGACATAGGCATTTCATTTATTTTTTTTGGCATTTCCTTTATTTAACTAGCAGCCTGGCTTATGTCTATGAATGCTCACTGGGTCTTTTGGCATATATAACAGAAATACAGTAGAAATATGTCCCTTCATACCCCTTCCCACTCTACCTCAATCAAAACCTATACTTTCATAAGATCCAAGACAATATATTCAAGGAGTTCTGATCGATGCTAAGGGGTAAGTTCACCACCAGTCTATCCTGTAACCACGTTGGGAGTTTTCTCCTCTATCAGTACTGTGCTCTTACATGAAGACCTTCTGTCAGTATGTGAATAGGTGGATTTTCATACTCATTGTTGTTAACCATCAATAACGAGTTTTACTTCAGATTTTCTACTACAGCCAGGGAGCCTCAGAAGAGCATCTAGATAATTTTATTTTATATATATTCAAAAACCTGTTTCCTTGTCTCTCCTGAGACATGGATGAGTCAAGTAATGCCTTTTTCCTGCCATCTGGCTAGCTCCTGTACAAATTCAATATGTCCCTGCTCTGGAAGAAACGCTATTTAAAACTCATAATCTGGTTGAACAATTACTTTCTTCCCTTCTGTGTTCTTGGTTATTGTCACAGGGCTTTAGTAGACAATATTCCTTTTCCCCATTAATTTGCTCAGCTCTCTTTAAGAAATGTCCCTGCAGGAGAACAATTAATTTGTATAACATAATAGCTTGCATAGAAAATAATTGTAATTGTGCAATAATAAACTACATTGACATCTGCACTTGATGACATTTAAAAGGATGTTTTACTAGAGTGCTTGCTGATCACTACATTAGACCTGTGTTTATAGGAATTTTTCCATTGTGCCGCCAAAATGAGGTCTTGGATATACTTCCAAGTTCTAAGTTGGGTTGTTTTATTCTTTTGGGGAAATGAAATAATTGACTAAGCATCGTAGTCAATAGGTCAGTAGGCTGTGTGCAGAATTCTTCTACTTACTAGTTTTATGAGCTTTAATTGCAATTTCCTTCACATGGGTAATGAAAATGTCATGTGCAGATCAAATTCAAAACTATTAAGGGAATACTTGGGTTCATAGTAACTGCTCAATAAATTACATGCTCTATAATTATTATTTCACAGAGTACCCTACCCTATTCCCTAAACCTTTGTGTATCCTACAAATGAAAGTTACCTTTTATATGTGAATACATATATGTGTGTATGTATATACCCATACTATTTGGAATTTGGATATCAAAAGTGGCCTTGGGATCTGAAAAGAGAGTATACAAAAGAAGAAACAAAAATAGCTAAGAAATATATATATATAATGTTCATTGTCTTTAGAAATTAGGGAAAGGAAGTCAAAATGACTTTGAGATTTCATCTCATCGCAATCAGAATGTCAAAAATCAACAAAACAACAGACAAGAAATGCTGAAGGGGTTTGGGAGACAAGGACATTCTCATACATTGTTGGTGGGATTGCAAACTGATATGGCCATACTGGCAACCAATGTGAAGGAGCCTCAAAAAGCTAAAAATAAATCTACCATGTGAGCTATCTACCTTACTCCTTGACATCTGCCCAAGGGATTCAACAAACTATTCCACACACACTTATTCAACCATGCTTATTGCTACTCTATTCACAATAGTTAGAAAGTGGAAGCAACCTAAATGTCCCTAGCTGACGAATGGATAATGAAAATCTAGTATATATGTACTATGAAATACTACTCAATTGTATAAAAAAAAATTAGAATGATGAATGTTGCAGGTAAATGGATGAAAGTAGAAAAGTATCATATTTAGTGACAAAACACAGACCAGAATGACAAGTGTTACATGTTCTCTCTCATCTGAGGTTCCTAGGTCTAAATCTTCAGATGTGAGTACATAACCTGGAGTTACTGCAGAAACCACGAAAGAAAAAAGGAACTATTCCATTGACAGAGTGTGTATGAGCACAAAAGTTTCGCAATAGGAGAGGACAAGTGATCTGAAGAAAAAAATGGGAAATGGAAAAATAGGGATATATTAATTAGGAAAGGGGAAGTAAAATAAATGCTGACGGAGGGAGGAATATAAAATAACAGTAAAAATACTTGTAAAATATATTTTAAGTGATAATTTCAGATCCGTGTTGACACTCCTCCCCATAAGAGTCTAAGCAAAAGTCTATTATTGGCATGACAGAGTATAACAGTAACTTTTATTTGCCTGTAGTAACTGTTTTCTCAGAGGCCACCTGCCTCAGTTGGCTAACCTAGGCTTAGATCTGGAAGCTTCTAGCCACCATACATTCTTATCTAGGCCCAGAATGTTTTCAGCCTGATAATTACTGCTGAATATGTTTACCCCTTCTTGTTTTTTTCTGATCTCTGACTGGCTGATTCAACTCAGCTGTTATGGCACAAACTCATCTCCAAGCTGACTGATTCAGTCTAGCTTCTCCTGGCCTCTCTTGAATTGCTCTGCTAGGTCTCATACTAATTTTGGCAATATGTTCTAATCTTCTGGCTTCTCATTCTCTGACTCATTCTGTCTTCACCCGTGTCTAGCTTTTTCTCTCTCTGCAACCTGTCACTGTAAAACTCTCCCAGTAAAACTGCCCCTACCTCTCTCGCACTATCCCCCAAGTAGCTTCCCTTTCCTGTTTCTTCTCATTAGAGTTGAGCATATCCTATTCTGTCAAATCAGACTGAGCAGTAAAATTTATATACTTGGTAATATATTATCTATTTTATAATTTTATTTATAATTTATAATACACAATATTATATATATTATATGCACACATAAATATATATGATAACAATTTAAAAATAGAGGCCAGGAATTTGAGAGCAAGAGGAGGCACATACATGGGAGGGGTTGGAGGAAGGCAAAGGAAGAAGGAAAAGTGGGAAATGATGTAATTATCTTACAATCTCAAAAGCTAACTCATCAATAAAAGATCAGAACAACCACAGATAATTGGTGTGGATGAACACAGTCAACAAAATGATTCTTGATTCTTTTTTTTTTTCTTTTTCTTTTTTGATACTTTATTTACATTTCCAATGTTTCCCCCTTTCTAGGTCTCCTCTTTGGAGACCACCTTTCCCCTCCCTCTCCCCCATCTCTATGAGGGAATTCCTCCTCCCACCCACCCGCCCACCCACTCCCATACTCCCACCTTGACATTCCCCTTTACTGGGGCCTCTCCTCCCCCTGATGGCCAACAAGGCCCTCCTCTAACACATATGTGGTCCGAACCATGGGTCCCTCCATGTGTATTCTTTGGTTGGTGGTCCAGCCTCCAGGAGCACCGGGGGGGGGGGG
>CM052722.1:101108550-101158468 GCA_028551405.1 Uromys caudimaculatus
GTCACACCAAGATACTTTATATTGTTTGTGACAATTGTGAAGGGTGTCATTTTCCTAATTTCTTTCTCAGCCTGTTTATCCTTCGAGTATAGGAAGGCTACTGATTTGTTTGAGTTAATTTTATATCCAGCCACTTTGCTGAAGTTGTTTATCAGCTGCAGCAGTTCTCTGGTGGAGTTTTTCGGGTCACTTAAGTATACGATCATATCGTCTGCAAATAGTGATATTTTGATTTCTTCCTTTCCAATTTGGATTCCTTTGACCTCCTTTTGTTGTCTAATTGCTCTAGCTAGAACTTCAATTACTATATTGAATAGATAGGGAAAGAGAGGGCAGCCTTGTCTAGTCCCTGATTTTAGTGGGATTGCTTTGAGTTTCTCTCCATTTAGTTTGATGTTGGCTACTGGATTCTTAACTGTTGTTCATTTAATTTTTTGACTTGTTTTGTGTCTGGGAAATATGGGGAGATGTGCATGGAGATTAGAAAGCTCTTTTGAGTACCTTTGCTCATTAAGCCAGCTGAAGGCCCACGGATTCTTTTAGAACTTGTCAGCTCTGCCTACAGAAAGAAAATACTGATTTTTTAATGTGCCATGTCAGAAATTTTAGACAATTTCTGGACATAAGTCTAGAGGATGCTAATTAAACATGTGAAAGATTTTTCCCTTGCTAGGGGAGATTTGGGGTGTGTGTGAGAATGCCTAGTGGGACATAATCATATATTTATCTGGAATAATGCTTAAGCATATCAATGCAGAAACTCAGAAAGGCTACTGACTTTTTAGCTGCTGTTTATTAGGACAAGAAGAAGTCAGATACTCAAGTTATTTGTGGTATCTCTCTAAAGAATCTGCAAACTTTCCCTACCTATCCCTTGGCAGCCTTTGTAGGGCATGTTGCACAATGTACCTGCCTGTTGGGATTTTATTGGAGTATAAATTAGTGAGCTTTTACTGTGAAGACAACCACTTGGTAGGAAATCAGCGTAATAGCTAAAGGTTACTTTTAAATATTACATTGCACATTTCTTTTATGTCCACCTTGGAAAAGTGCTTATGAAGGAGGGGTGTGCCAGAAAACACTATTGATTTGAGAACCCTTTGCTGTGTTTTGGTACATGCTTTCATTAGACTAGCACTTGAGACATGAACAACTCTCTCTTCCTGCAGCAGGAACTTTGAGAAAATGGCTGTGCTTATGATGTTGCAATCTCATTTCTGATTCTCCACTATCAAATACAAAGTCTTTTGGCTTCTTCTCATGTTGTTATTTGGAATTCTTATTTGACCATGTAGTGAGAAGATGGTTGTCAGCCAAATTCTTCCAACATTCTAAAGTAACAAGGATACCACTTTATTCACAAAAGTCCTTTCCCAGTGACCCAATAAGTCATGTCACACATCTTCCTTCTGCTAGCACCATCACCTCGACGTTATGATTCTGGGGAGGGGGGCACACAACCTGTAGTGTTCATTTACTAGCTGTGAGCATTTTGACTAGTGATTTCACATCTGAACTCATTTTTTTCTGATTTAAGTCAATTAGAATACTAAAAGTTCACCAATAATCTTGACAAGAGAATTAAAAGAAATAATGTGTCCAAAATAAATGGAATGATAAAGAAAAAAAGACCATGTCTAATATTTGGTATAATACCTAGAATCTAGTGATCACCTTACAAGTATTGAACTATAGCTGGTATTTCTCTAGCTGTGAAGCAATCTCTTTCCCACTCGAGGGTCGCTCGGAATCCCAAATCTTTTCTGTCTCCTGACTCAGTCATAGGTACTCCTATTATAAGTCATTCCTTGTCCTGTTCAGGGAACTCCTGATAGTGTTCTCTACTCCCATTCATCCCTACTCTTTCAGGACTTTGAGTGGCTGGAGGAGTAGAAAGTAACCCTTGTTTTCGTAATTGATGAGGACCCTCATCCCATAGCATCCATGCTTCATGCCATCAACACCTAGACGACTCCTTACTGGCAGGGCTGCCTTTGCTATTTTGGCAACTGTGTCAAGCCTTGAGTTTTCCTCATATCCACAGACTCTTGGCTCAAGATAAACTGGGGAGGGATGGAGGGGCACTGTAGCGTCGTTTTGGAACCAAGACAACCATCACAAGAACTGGCTATGGCCAAGACCTAGCCACAAAATATACAGGACCTTGGTTTTTATTTCACTGACCACAAAGATTCATGGGCTTGATTATTGTTAAGTGACTGTGCTAAGTTAGGTTGATTACAACAACCTCACAGGGCCTTTTGAACAGAAAAGTAGACTTCTGTGCTGCAGTTGCTCAGTTTTAGTGCTTCAATTCATCATCTCCTTATGCATAAGCAACTAAGAACCTTTCCCTTGACAGAGCTGGGAGAGGGGAAATACTCACTTCACTTCACTAAATGCCTTCGTTGCATCTACATAAACTTACAGTAAGCAAAAAAATAAAATAAAAAAAAAATAAAAAAATCCAATCTAGTCAAACAAGCTTCTATAAACCAACCCCTCTTAAGGCAACCTAGAGGTTTATGGAGGGACCAGAAGAAATTCTTTAGAGATACACTTGCTAAAACAATAGGTTCATATGTCACGTAGATTCACAAAGCAGAATACTACGTTGGAAGACACATATGTCTTCCCTACATGGAATGGAATACATAATGCAGTGGTGAGCCCCAAACTCTGAGTTACTTTATTTTTTATTTAGTATTTTAAGAGAACACCCTTCTTGCAATTATTACTTTTATTTTACCTTACTATGGTTTCTTATCAATTTTAGGAGATAAGAATTAAAGCAACTTTTATCCTTCTTATCTTCAATGAGATAGTTTGATAATCATATCTCAGCAGAGAATGGGACAAATAAGACAGAGCACCACTACCTTTGTTATGTGCCTTCCCCCAAGAAAACCTATATTTTGGGTTCAGCTTGCGTACCAGAGAAGCTATACAACAATATGTGTTAACTGAATGGATGAAAAACTGAACGTAACATGGTCACATTTATCATACACTGCTTAAAGCAGAAGTGTAGAGAGCAAATAACAAAATAAGGGCCTTTACCACTGTGCCTGGCACACAGCAGAAAGGCTTTCAACAAAGGAGCTCCCTGCTTTTTCCTGCATCCACACTGCTCTATCCCCTCCCAGGGAGTCCTGTAGCAAATACTTCATTTCAGGCTGTCTTCCCTCAGCACCTCTAGAGACTTCCTCCCACACAGCTGGTGTGCGCATTCAGATGGCGAGTGACTCAGGGATGATGTCAAGAGGGTGATGGAAATCACCGCAGGAGAAAAGGATCGTCTGGAAGCAGAATTGACTACACTCTCAGAGCCCATTGATCAAACTGAAGAGGTACAGCTAAAGAGATCGGAGGCTTTGCTGAATTTCTTAGACCCATTCAAGGTTTTTCCATATTTAAATACTTTGGTAAATTAGGGAAAGCTCAACAGGAAACAAGTAGTTGTTGCTGCCACTGAGGATCTTCATAGCACAACTTATGTAATTGAAATGAGTACTATTTTCTGACTGTACGGATGGGCCCTCACACATTCTCAGTAACATGCTTCTTCCCTCCATTCCTCTTGCCTTTCTGAATGTCTCTGTGTCATATTGCATGCTGTTGCCTTCGTTGTCTTTGTTTCTCTCCTTCACTTTTATGACCTGCTATTTTCCAAGTTCTGTCTACGGCACTCGCAGTTGGATGGTAGGCCACTACATCCAATTGCAAGGGTTTGCAAATAAAATAAGGAATACTTAAAAGGAAATGAAATATTTTAAGGTGTATAACTGAGTAAAAAGACAATTGGTTCTTTGATATGGGCTGAGGTTCTATTCAGAAGAAATACAAAAGCACAAGTTCAGTGGGCCATCAATGAAGATGGTGGAGAGAGTGTTTACAGTGTTTGATGTGGTTCCTGAAAGTTCTGCTAGTCTATGATCTTAGCAGGATCAGCAGCATACCCATGAAAAGCTAAGCCTAGGAGTTTGAAGAGACACTGTACCTGTGCAGGGTTGCTGATTCCTTGACCAGAGCTTTCTTTACTAACCTAGGTTTTCTAAAATCACCTTCAGTCCCATTTTCTCTGGAAAATTCCCCTCGAATAAATGAATTTCTGGCTGTGATCTGCTTTGTTCCCAATATAACACTTTCTCTTCCAGAAAACCTCTTCTACCACCAAATGTAACACTCATACCGAATAAAGAGAAACATTACAACTTTTAAGAAGAAATGTGTCTGTGCAAGACTACTGAATGTCCCATTTTTAGTGAAACTAACACAAGGGTAGGAGTTATCTAAGGAATTTTGCTCACAGCCTCTGCCTCTAGTAAATGCTATCTATGCTTATTTTCTTTTAATTTTCAAATTTATTTACTTATTTAGAGTGTGTATGTGTGTGCTTATTTGCGTGAACACGTGCACAGACCACAGTGTGCTTGTGTAGAACATCTTGGCAGTACTCTGTTTTCTCCTTTTGGGGATCAAAACCAGGTCATCAGGCTTGGTAACAGGCACCTTTACTGGCTAAACCATTTCACTGGCTAGATCTAGCATTTGTTTTGTTATACTTATTCTTCCATCATTATTACTGGTAAAGAAACACTGTTGAACACCTTCTTGTCTGACTGGTAAAAGAGGAAGTATCCATATAAGGGTGCCAATTGAGACCATGCATCAGGTAGTGGGCAATTAATGGACCAAGAATACTCAAGTGAGTTTGCATGTAAAAGGAATGGTGAAAGAGATTCCTAGGCCTAAAGGAAAAGCTTCAACATGTTCTATGACAAATAGCTGTACTAAGAAGCAGAGAATGCAAGTATGTCAGCTTGCAGGAACAACAGCAAAAAGAAGTTCAGTTTACTAGGAGGTTATATGAAATAACATTGAAAGAGGAAGCTAGCGGTAGGAAACAAGACATGGCATAAAGAACTTATACTTCATCCTACAGCTGTCTGGGTGCCACTGAGAATTTCAAAAGGGTAAAGAGGAGGGACAAGTTTGATAGGAAGTATTTATTTTTAGCAGTGTTCACTTAGCTTCCGTGTGTGGATTTTGAGAGCTGTGATCATAGAGAAATAATCATATGCATGTGTAGATGGAGCCAGTGTCTAGGGAGGTGAGAAGAAATGGATAATACTTTCTTTGTGGCTTGGTTATTTATGGAAAACAATGCATTACATTTTAAAAGCAAAAACCAGAGGGTGATATTGACATAAAATCAATAGCTCAGTCTTTAGACATTTGAAGTATTTGGATAGTGTCTCATTTGAAAGGAAATACAAGAACAAGGTGAATATCGATTCCTTCTTTTAATTATGCATGAGTAAAATCATCTATATGCCAGTGACTATTCTTCCTTCTTTAAACATAAATAAACCTAAATGGTACTCACTGTCACATGAACAATTTTACAAGTTAACAATTCTAACATGGATTTAGATTCCTGTGTATGTCTTTGGATTCCTGTGTGTGCAAACATGCGTGTCTCTGCATCTGTGTGTGTTTCTTGTCCTTTTTTTTGTTGGTTCTGTTCCTGCTGGTTGTTTTGTCCGATTCCTTTTTTGTTTTATCTTATTTTAATTTATTTTACAATTTTTTATTATCCCTTAGCTGTCTATCTGTTTTCTAAGGAGAGACAGAAAGGGTGTGGGTCCAAATGTGAAGGGAAGGAGGAAGGAACTGGAAGGAGTTGGAGGAGGGAAAACTATAATCCAAATATATTGTATGAAAAAAGTCTATTTTTAATAAAGGAATAGGTAGTGCCTAAGGTATATGATGGAAAGCTTTCACCTATAAACAAGAACAAAATGAATACATACATATATACATACATACATACTTATGTACATAAACTGCTATTCCTGGTGATATAAAACTTTGTTATTTTCCATGTTCCCTTACAGATAGAATTGTTACATAGAACTTATTGTGCACTGCTGTGTATGCTTATACAACTGTCATTAAGCCTATGTGTGAAGTAAATATGCTTTAATAGAAAACCAAGGCACATAAAATGAAACAACTGTGTTGAAGATTGAGCTAAAAATAAACATACTCCTATCTGAGCAGACCTATGCCTCCTTCCCAATCATCTTCTACCTACTCCCTCCTAGGTCATCTTCTACCCAGGGTGACCTTCCTTTCTCTCTGCTGGAAGTAGAGAGAAGAACATGAGGACCCAAGGTACCATTTGTAAATGAGTGTGCTATGATCTGAGCTAGATTCTTCTGAGAACAGTTCAGTTTAGGGTGAGGGTAAAGCTTTGATATAGGAGTGTATAATTGAGATGAACAAACCAGCTTTGTCTAGCGGTTCATCTCTCTACTGATGTCGATTATTGTTGTAGTTTGAGTCTCCAATGACCCCTAACGACCCATACACCTAAGGTGTGGCCTGAAGTGCTACTGGGAAGTGAAGAAACCTTTAGAAGGTAAGGCCTAATGGAAAGAAGTTAGGCCACAGGGAAATTCCCCTTGAGAGGGAATATTGGGACTGTGACTCCATTTCTTCTTCTCTCCCACCTACCAGAAAGCAGCCATGCCCTGCCCCCATAGCATTCTATGTCAGTACAGACTTTCTAAAAGAAATTAATAACGATATACCAATAAAAACTCTTGAGATTGTTGTTTAAAGCTAGAGTGCTTAAATAGTGGTAGACACCCTGATCACAGGAATTATCATAAAAGAAAACATTTTATTGGGGCTGGCTTACAGTTTCAGAGGTTGGGTCCTTTATCGCTATGACAGGATGCAAACAGACATGCTGCTGGAGAAATAACTCTGAGTTCTACACCAGGATCTACATGTAGGCAGCAGGAAGAGAGAGAGAGCCACTGGGCCTGGCTTGTACTTTTGAAACCTCAAAGCACCCTCCACCCCCCAGTGACACATTTCTTCAGCAAAGCCACACCACCTAATCCCTCTTAAGTAGTGCTACTCCCTGATAAATAAGCATTCAAACATATGAACCTATGGGGCCCATTCTTATTCAAACCACCACACTATCCATGTTTGAATCTTTAAGTGGGTTAATAAATACCACATACAATAAAAATAAATTACTCCCAGCATCCAAAGGAAAGGTGAAAACAGAAACTCCTCACTTCTGAAGATGCTTAGAATATGTTACTGTTGAATGAGTGCTCAGCTCTAGACAGGACATTCATATTATCACTTCCAAGGTTCAGGAAACACTGTAGAAGATGGAGTACAAATAATGTAAGGACCAGAAGATAAGGAGGGGAGATGTGAAATGTCATCTTTAGGATATGACAAAGCTGTTGAAAACATAATCTAACAGCATCTATAGTTAGATGCACTGGGTGTGCCCAAGATTGGGCTTGCCAGCAGCCAACCAATGAAGTGGGGAAGAGTTCATGAGAACCCAGCATTCCCTGCTGAAGGATTCAAGAGTAGGGCAGTTTTTATCTCAAGTGTATAAAAGTGAGCCTACCATGCTCCAATGGATAGTAGGAAACCTAAACCAGTGGCCACACAGAGTGTCCTGGTGACAATCAGTGGCACTCAGAACAAAACACGTCATGGATATGGGAAAGGGACGTGTTGAGATGAGGCTACATGATGAGTGTGTGAGAGAAATGAAAGAGTGTAGAGGTGAGAGATTCAACTGAATGCACTAGCGACCCTTAAGAAACAACAAAGCTCATCAATTAAGAAAAAGAAGCCATTTGCCCTATTTTTTTCTGACTTCTCCAACTTTCCTTAGCCTATATTTCAAGTCATGCAAATCTTTAGGCTGAGATTTGACATCCTGTGACCATACACTGTTAATCGTGTTAGGATCATTATACTTCTTATAAGTGATAAAATGGGCTTTAAAGTCTGTTCCCTAAATGTTCTTGCTTTTATTTCATGATTACTAAATATCAAGTACACACACACACACACACACACACACACACGCACATACACAAGCAACAAAACATCCATACTTAGAAAATAAACATCAATTTTTAAAAGATCATAAAGTTTGAGAGAAGGGGCTGGAATTTTGATCAGCCTCATTCTTGTGACTGAACTGTTAAGTGCCACTCTGCTTACTCTTTTACTATGGTTCCTTCGAACTCCCATGTTAATTTTGTTTTAGCAGCAGTATCAGAACTTTAAAATCCTTGATGGGAGTAGTCAGTGGGGGAAACATTTACATAATCCTTGGTGTCTTGTTTTCCTTCCTTTGGTGCTATAATAGCTGTGGGAGTAGGACATGGAGGTGGATAAACACACACACACAAACTGACTTGAGGAGATGTCTTTCTTTTTGCTGGATGTTCTTCAGTTTCTCTCCTCAAATTCTTAATGATTGTTGAACAAAATACCCACATTTGCATTTTGTACTTTGCCACATGGCCTCAGAAATTATAAGGCTGAACATGGATGGGTCTGTGGGTCACTAGAGCAATAGGGGGCTATGTTCACATAATAATCACTGTTACCTGCTTTTGGATCCCTACCCCAACCCTATGTGAAAACAAAGGACAGTATGATGATGAATATTTAAAGGGACTCTTTTCTCTAGTGACAAGTATTGCAGCTCCTGGAGTGATTTTGTGTTTTGCAAATGATTCTGCTGTTGGAAATATTTAAGACATAAAATGGTAGAATCAGAAGAAATACGTTTAGCTCTAGTAGTTAGTTACTCATAACTCTTTTAATGTCTTCAAACCTCAGTTTTCTCTCTATATAAAATGGGGATAGTAATGTTTACCCTTAATACCTGAAATGGTATTTACGAGAATCCAATGAGGTAATCTACATAGTACCTTTAAATCCTATTCAATTTTGAGAGATAAGTAGAATTATTTAGGTTCCATGTCCCTGCATATTTGATCATTTTCCTAATTAATAGAATAGGCAATTGTGAATACAAAAACAAGTAAATATAAGAGAAAATGCACAAGAAGTAGACCAAGCAAAAGAGCACAAAACCTTGCAGAGAGGTATCTATAACTGTGGTATTTTTAAGGTCTTGTTTTCTTTCTCACTGTTTTAAATAATAGTCAAGATCGCATAAGATCTCATTTCACAGCTCTCAATATGTTACCTTAATGTACATCATCTCAAAGTCTAAGAAGTGGAGATACTTGAAAGGAATCTATGGATACATGTCTAAGTTGTAAATCCCTTGCACTCATCTTTCTCCTTTCCTATGTATTTGCAGCTTAAAAAAAATTCTTGTTTCTAAGGAAAAAAATATATGAACTAGCATTTTTCTGTATGTGAAAAATCTCTATCAATCTGCCACTCTTCTCCCCTTTCTAGGTAGATATTGGATTTTTTTAATCCAGCGAAGCCTGCACCGCACCAGAATTTCTAGTTTCTTATCCTGTGAGCTGGTGTGAGGTGAGAAACCTAGCCATTTTTATAGGTCATGTTCTTATAAGCTTCCTTTTATCTTCTGTGGCTGTTCTGACAGTGTACAGGACAATTGATCTATATAGTGGCTTCAGTTTGGTGCTTATGTGTCTTAGTTCCATAGCAAAATATGCATTCCTGATATACAATCTGGGATTTATATCTATTTCTTTCATGTCTAGAATTTTCTCCTTAGAGAAAATATCATATATCTATTTTAGTAGATATCTAGAGGAAGTATTTTCTGTTTCACAAGTTTAGGGATAGGAAATTTATCAGAAACTTGCTAGAGCTATCTCATATTCATGAAGCCCCCTTTGGAGGTCAGAAGCTTGGCCCAATTCACATATGAATGATCCCAGCATTGAAGCAGCTCTATGCAGTTTGACCATTAAGATGCCCTGAAACAGTGTCTAGCCATTTATAGTTGTATTTCCTTCATCATATGCACATGCTTATGGAGTGTAAAAATTTAAAGCAGAAAAAGTCATTTTGCAGTTTCCTATATTTGATTCCGTCCCGTCATATCACCAAAAGACATTCATAAATGCATCTTCACATCCCTATGGCTTAGCTCTGGTCTTATCACAGATCCTGCAGTTTGGCTATTTCTTAAAAGGCGATAGTCCTCCTGGATTAATGTCCTCGGAGGTGTTTCACTAGATTTGTCAAACTGCTCTAAAGCTGATTTGTCCGGGGGCTCTAAGGTTGATAGACTGAAGCACTTTAAAAGGTACATATGTGTTCAGCATTCAGCCAAATATACCCCATTACAGCATTACTGACAAAGAGGAAAGAAACCAGAATGATTCCATTTATTTTCTAGCCACTCTCTTCTTGCCTAGCTATTCTTAAAGTGCTGAAATGAAGACTGCTGATGACAAGGCCAAAGTCTGCACAGGCTCATGACACAGAAGCTTCTTAAGGAGATGGTTCTCTAAGAACAACAAAAGAGCAGGGTGTGTCTGAATGTGAGGATCAATCAATGACGAGATGGTCACAAGGCAGGTTTCTATTGTGTCATCTGTAGAAAAAGAGGATTGAGTGCCTCACCAAAAGTAGGTTTGCAGTAGGGAAGGTAGACACAGCACTGGAAGGCAGAGAGCAGTCTACAGGCTGCAGAACCAGATATCCTCGCCTGAAATTTGGACTTAAATGTATTGGTTGTTTGACCTTGAAAAAGTTACCTAAATATTTTGTTTTCATGTTCACATTCATGCAAATGGGCCAGTGTTAGTGACAACTTCACAGCATTGTAAACAAAAATGAGTTTGCACAACAACAACAACAACAACAACAACAACAACAAAAAATTAGTGAAGTGTATGTCACATTAGAAATGCTCAGTTAGTCCCCTACTATTCCTGTTATGGTACACAAGTGAGAAAAAGTCCAGAGTTAGTGATTAGAGTACTAGCTAGTCTCGGAGCCACAGAAAACCCCAAGTATTATTAGTCCCTTAACTGTCCCACTATGGAACAATGGATCACTAGCCTCTTCATCTGGCTGAACTGTTGATGAATGGACTACCCCCTCCTTGTTCTTCCTCACCGTATCCACACCCTCTGCAGCTCCTATCTTTCTTCATGGTACTTTACCTAAACGGCAAAGCATAGCCAGAGCTGCATAGCACAAGCAGGTTCATAATAACATGTCTCTACATCATTCAAAGTACACCCTCCATCATCACCTCCCACAGGTATACAAGGACTCTTTCTAATGCTTGTTCCGGGACCACTAAATACAATAGCATCATTGACAACATATAAGTTTAGAATAGCATCTCAGGTCCATTTTGTTCCCAAATAGGCCACCTTTTCTACATTTCTGTGTGCCTTGTCTCACAATAGAAATAGTGTGCTGTGCATGGCTTTGCATGCCTCTCTCCTGCTAGCTGCCAAGCAAATAAAAATGGCTAGCTTTAACTGACTGACTGTGACATTCATTACCTGGAGTTCAAAGCCCTTCACTTTCCACTCTGTATGGGTACCAAATCACAGAAAGAGTCCCTTCCTGTACCACAGTCACTACAATAATTGCTGCCTCAGAGGTCAATGTAATATTCCTGCATGCAACACGAGTGACCTGAACTCATCTGCCTGAGAGTCTCAGTTCATTTTGGAGCCTGTGTAGAATGTGAGTTGTTCTAACAAACAGAATTTTTTTCTCTTGTAGTTTGAGTCTGGCTACTGATTCCCTGTACAGGAAATGAGACTACAGTAAGAGCTCAAATTTATTTGAATATCCTAATCCTCCGTAAAATTGACTCAGGTCTCAGGCCATTGGCTGAGGTGCAGTAAGGGCTATTGCTCAATGAAAATCCAGTTGAAGAAAATGAGTACTATCTCCCAATTTCCAATTGTCAGTTTATATCATGGCTGTACTTTCAGGGTTGTTGAGCCTTTATTTAGTATCTTCTACTCTTGAATATTCCATCACAGTGTGAGAACTCTTCCTCCTTAGGACCACCCCCTCCTTGCCTAAAATCCCATTGTGAAACCTCATGCAAGTCAATTCACCTCTCTTGTCTGCGTCTCAGTTTCTATTAGAAATGTACAGTGATAAAGTGCTTTTGAATGTCTTCTTCTGTGGAACAGCTGAGATAATCATTTACTGTATACCCACTTACTTCTAAAATAATTATATGCTATGTTCTGGCTCTGAAAGTCACCCCTGACATGGGAAGACTCTGTCCCTAAACCCACTAGGATTGAATGGACTAAGATGATGATTAGGGAGAAAGAAACCCTCATGAAATCAGAGCTCACTTTCTTCTATAGATGAAGACACCTGAAGGCTGAATCCACTACTTAGATCTCCAAGACAACATGGTGAAGTACAGGGGGAGAAGGACCTTGCAGTTGGAGAACCTGCTTTTCAGGTTTGCTCTGCTTACCCAATGTCTAGATAGCCAAATCATATCCCTTCTCAGGATCGTCTACCCTCTTTGAAAAGAGAAAGTTTGACTAAGTATCTCCTAAGGTCTTCTAGTTTGGGTATTTTGTTGTTCTCCATAAGGGTTTCACAAACAATGTAACTCAGTAGAGTCACACAGTATTCTCTGTTCTAGGCCAGGGTTTGGTTACTGGAGGAAACAGATGAATAGACTTATATGACAATCCTCTCTGCTCCAAGAAGTCACTCAGAGCTTATTATTGTTAGCAGGCTCACCTTTGTGTCTAGATGATTGGATATTCATATTATAGTTCTGTTTGAATACGAGCACTATTGACAATCAGAAAAAAACAAAAATATATGGGTTCTTCATGGCTGTATTGTATGCTCCCACTCTAAAGCAAACACTGGGATCTCATGAGCTCTTAAGTATAGAGGGCTGTGGAAAACAGAAGGCACTATAGAAATGCCAGCAGCTGCTCAAATAGCAAACCATTCATCCAGTCAGCAGTCCTGATGGAGCACTGGGTTTGACTGTTGTGATTTTTCTTGAAATAGGTGATTGATCATAGCGCTCATGTAACCATAGGAAGATTACCCAACTTACTGTATTTATAACCTCCTCCCTGCCTAAAAGGAAAAAAAATAGCTGCCTAGCCTTTTAGTCCAGGAACACTTAATTTGGTTTCATTGCATTTTAGACTTTTCTTTTTAAAAACAGCAGTCGTTTTTTAACTTGTAATCTGGTTACCTAATGCCTCACTAAAATGATTAAAATTGATTAAAATGAAGAAGCAATGCTTTAAAATGAAAGAAAGAGGAAAATGATTGGATTTGTAGGTTTTAGATTATCCTTCAGCAAAGATTGAATTACCTTGATCTTGATTGAATAAAGGACACTCTAAACAATTGTAAACTTATTCAAAGTCTAAACTGTGTTTTCTAGGATGCCTGGGCATGAAGTTATCACTGTCACTTTTGTTTGATCAGCACAGATATTTGTAATGCACAGATAATGTGCTCTATAGAGGGCTTTGAAGCACTTGAATATTTATTTACATGTGTTTTTGCTAACCCAAATAGAAAAGGCTTAGTAGATTTGTAAGCACTTGCATTTTCCAATTTGAATACAGAGATTTATGACCTCAGATCCTCTAATTTGCATAACCATGAGGTGGCAGTATTACATCCCTATGCCATGTACCACATAACAATAAAATGAAAGTTATGAATAATATATGTAAAATATATTTCTGCTTTTTCAAAATTGCTACAACAGTGATAGTTATCTAAAATGATTCATTAAATTATGATGCAACCTTGTAAACAACAATCATCCTTCCAAGGTAAGAATCAGGATTTATTACCACGACTGAGTTTATTACAACTATCAGAATTCACAAACATCTAGCGTGGTTACCACTTACCTTTTCGCAAATCATTCACATTCTTTCCAAATATATGTGAAAATCAGTTCTAAATATTACCAGCTGTCCTGAAGGAAGACACTTTGTTAATGCAAAACAAAAGCAAAGAAACAACCTTCCCCCCCAGTCTTAGTCAGGGTTTTTATTCCTGTACAAACATTATGACCAAGATGCAAGTTGGGGAGGAAAGGGATTATTCAGCTTACACTTCCATGCTGCTGTTCATCATTAAAGGAAGTCAGGACTGGAGCTCAAGCAGAGCAGGAAGCAGGAGCTGATGCAGAGGCCATGGAGGGATGTTCCTTACTGGCTTGCTTGCTTCCCCTGGCTTGCTCAGCTGGCTTTCTTATAGAACCCAAGACTACCAGCCCAGGGATGGTACCACCCACAAGGGGCCCTCCACCCTTGATCACTAATTGAGAAAATGCCTTACAGCTGGATCTCATGGAGACATTTTCTCACCTGAAACTCCTTTCTCAGTGATAACTCCAGCTGGTGTCAAGTTGACACACAAAACTAGCCAGTACACCCCCCCTCAAACCAACATCAACCAGAAATAACCCACAACTCTCACCTCAAAGGGAATAAGAAATAATTTATTCTGAAGCCAAATTTGAGTGACCATGACATGGGAACACAGATAGAGGAATACAAATACTAAGCTCCAATGTAGCAAGAGTTTCATGAAGGTATTTTTTAAATAGTAACAGAACAAAGAATGTTATATATCAAGATATTTTTCAAATGTATTGGTGCAGCATCAACAAACAACAACAAACAACAAAGTATGCCATAGGATTTATGTGCTATTTGATGACATTTTAAGCCTTTGAGTTGGTGAAAGTTAAGAGTCTTTGTGTGTGTGTGTGTGTGTGTGCGCGCGCGCGTGCGCGCATCCTAAAAATGTTTCCCTAATAATCTGAAGGATGTAAATCATATGCAGAAGTAGGCAAAAATGTCTACATAGGGAAGATAGTACAAGCTATTTTGCCTTGGAACCTGAAGCATTCCAATTCTTCGTAACCATTGAAAATTTAATCATCCAATTGGCTGTGTACATGCTTAATGTAGCTGAAGTTCTTTAGTTTTGGAACTTCAGTTAGCAATTTTATTTCTAGATTATCAGACTTTAGAAAACGTCAGAAAATTAGGCATCATATCAATGAATTATGAACTATTTAATGCCATTAAACATAATTTAAATCATGGCCTTTTGGTTACCTTCCAAAATGTTTTTGATCATCTGGTAGCTATAGCATATATTCTGTGAGTTGAGATATAGTCCAATTATAGTTTACCTAAGCTACCCGAACCTCCTTTGTTTTATTTTTAGTTTTCTGTCTATAACCAGTCTTGGATATAAAATATGATAGTAGAAACCAAAGGCAGTTAAAAATTGAATGTGTTGGATTACCCATGTCCCGTAAAACTACTCTTAGTATAAAATCAATACCGTGAATGCATGTGAGCAGTCAGGGATGTGTATTGCAACAGAAATTCTTATTTTAAAATTTAATTTAATTAATTTTTTTTTTACTTATTCACTTTACATCCTGCTCACTGCCCCTCACTGCTCCACAATCCTTTCCCCTCCCCCTTCCCTTTTTCCTCGGAGAGGGTGGGGACACTCTGGCAGTTCAAGTCTCTGCAAGGCTAGGCACTTCCTCTCCCACTGAGACCAGACAAGGCAGCCCAGCTAGTAGAACATATGCCACATATAGCCAACAGCTTTTGGGATAGCCCCAGCTCCAGTTGTTCAGGACCCACAAGATGGTCAAGCTACACATCTGCTACATATGAGGCCTAGGTACAGCGTGTGCATGTTCTTTGGTTAGTGGTTCAGATTTTGAGAGCCCCAAGGGTCCAGGTTAGTTGACTCTGTTGGTCTTCCTGTGGAGTTCCTATCCCCTTTGGGACCCATAATCCTTCCTATTTGTCCTTAAGAATCCTCAAACTCCATCTACTCTTTGACTATGTGTGTGTCTGTATCTGTCTCAGTCAGCTCCTGGGTAGAGCCTCTCAGAGGACAATGATCTCCTGTCTGCAAGCATAACAGAGTATCATTAATAATGTTAGGGATTAGTTCTTGCCCATGGCATGGATCTCTAGTTGAGCTGGTTATTGGTTGGCCATTCCTTCAGTCTCTGCTCCATCCCCCATGCCTGTATTTCTTGTAGACAGGATATGTTTTGGTTTGAAAATTTTGTGGGTGGGTTGGTGTCTCTATAGCTCCACTGGGGTTCCTGCCTGGCTACAGGAAGTGGCATGTTCAGGTTCCATATCCCCAGTGTAGTGAGTCACAACTAAGATTACCCCCATTGATTCTTGGGTACCTCCCTTGTCCCAGGCCATGTCTTTTCCTGGGAACACCCCCCACCTCTTCACCCCCATCAATTGGAGATTTCCATTCATTTTCATGGCCATTTAGCCATCTCTCCTGACCTTCCCCACACCTGATCCTGAATTCCCCTCTCCCTCTCCCTCCCACCCAGTTCCCTCCTTCCATCTGCCTCTTGTGACTATTTTATTCCCCCTTCTAGGTGAGATTCAAGCTTCCTCTCTTGGGCCTTCCTTCTTGTTTAGCTTCTTTAGGTCTGTGGAGTATAGCATGAGTATCCTGTATTTTATGGCTAATATCCACTTATAAGTGAGTACATACTTATGTCCTTTTGGGATGGAGTTACCTCACACAAGACATAAAGAGATATTACCTGTCTAACAACGTGTAGTTCAGAACCTGGGATTTAAATCTAAGTCTGTTATAGGTTGAATGTCAAATGCCTCCCAAGGCCCATAGGCTTAGCCGCTATATGAGCACTATTCAGAGAAGATAAGACTTTGAAGAGTTGGGGTCTATTGGAGAGAATTTTAGACATCAAAATGGGTTTCATTTGAAGAGAATGTTGTGATCTAAACACCTTCTTCCTTTTTTGTGTTTCATAAATGCCATGACATCTTAGTTGCTATTCAATTGCTGTGAAGAGACACCATGAGCAAGACAACCCTTATAAAAGGAAACATTTAAATGTGCTACCTTACAGTTTCAGAAGTTTTATTCCATTATCATCATGGTGGGAAGCAGGGCAGTAGGCAGGAAGGCAGGCAGGCATGGTGCTGGAGAAGTAGCTGAGAGATAATTCTTGATGTACAGGCAGAGAGAGGGGGAGGGGGAAATAGATAGAGACAGAGAGACAGAGACAAGGCCTGGTACGCACTGTTGAAAACTCAGAGTCTACCCCCAGTAACACACCTTCTCCACCAAGGCTACATTTCCTCCAATGAGGCCATACCTCCAAATCCTTTCTAAATAGTCCACCAACTGGGGACTAAGCATTCAGATATATGAGCCTATGGGGGCCATTCATAGTCAAATACTCACACATGACATAACTGTTTCACTGTTTTGTGCTTCCACAATGATGATTCCTTGACCATAGGCTTCTTAACAATGAAGACAACCAACTTTGGACAGACACTTCTAAAATGATGTGTCAAAATAAACCTTTCATATTTGAAAGTTGATCACTTGGGATATTTTACTACAAGAATAGAATTTGTTTGACTGATACAAAGTCTTTCTTTACTCTCAATTTCCTACTTGTTCTAAATTAAAATACAAGTTAAAATGCAAATGAGTTTCAAGGATAACTTGGTATGTGGAAGCATGCTCGATAAATAAATCTGTAGTTTTCCAAAGGTATAAAATTGGACTTTGTGCTTCTGGCTGATATTTCCCTTAAAAAAAAAAAAATAAAGATCAAGACTCCACAATGTTTCTTCTTTATTCAATAAAGAATTTAGGACCGTATTGTGAATGCTGGCTAATCCAGAAGGAAATAGACAAACTTAGAAATTTATTAACTGACTTCTTTTAACAAGAAAATTGAAGATTTTATCTAGTTCCTTCGTGTGTGTGTGTGTGTGTGTGTGTGTGTGTGTGTGTGAGTGTGTGTGTGTTTATGTGATTCTTGCTACCACTCACAGTACCAAGGTACCCCAGATGCAATGATGTCAATAAGTTTCAGGGAGACTTTAAAGAGTGATATTGCTTTCAGGAGCAGAAAATACTGACTTTATGTATTTGTGGACAAAGGAACAAGTCATTAATGACTAAGATAGATGATAAAACAATCAGAAACAGTAGCAATCTATGGAAATAGAGAGATAAAGATATTTACAAAAGTTTTTCATTCCATGGACTATCCTATAGACCCTGGACTACAGAGCATTCTTCCCCCTGGAAAGGAAGGAATGGGTACTGTGAGACAGAACCATCTACGAAAGATGACAATTAAAGCAAACTCATTTTTACTTTATACCAAAGATATGATTTATAACCTAGTCTCCAAAGACTGAAAGACCCATGTGCAATGATGAAGATGTCTATGCCTTGAATTATTAACTTTGTCAGTCCCTATTTTTAAAAAGTCAAGTTAATGTGCTGCCCTGGATGTCTGAGCCTCATTTTCATCTGTGGAAAGCAGCGTCAAGGATGACAGCTTCGTTTCTCTTCTTCTTTGTTAAGTAATGAGCAATCTGAAGAGATGAGTTCCAAACAAGTCATCTGTAAACAGAAAAGTGCATGTCTAAGGAGAAAGCCCATCATTATCAGTTCAAGTTTTAGATCAGCATTAGGTTTTCTCTGGAAAGCTAAATATTAACTCTCATCTATCAGCAATACAGTAGACATTTATTGCAAGATAGACTGCTGGGCTTTGCCTTGTGCTATATAGTCCTGGTGGATACAATAATATAAAAAGATTGGTGCTTTTATCTCAGAGATTTCTGTTTGGATGGTGAATGTTAATATAGGCAATTACAGCCAGAGTAAATGCATTTAAGAAGTGACTTCAATTACAGATTTGCCTTTGACCTTGGACACAGTAGCTTTGCATGTTCCCATTTTCATTTGTGTAAAACAGGATGCTTATCATCCATCTTGTTTGCATTTATCACATACCTGCTATATGCTAAGTATCGAAGTAGTCACATTGAACATGAAAGAAAAAATCTTCCACTTCGTGGAGCTTACAGTCTAAATGAAATGATTAGCCACACTAGGTAAACAAGTCATTGACTAAAATTTCAGAAGTCATATTTTATGAACAAATGTAAAAATAAAGATAGATATAAAAGATGGATATTTAAAGGAAGATTTCTGAACAGACTCACAAAAAAGAATCAGATATCTAAGGATTCAGTGGGAGAACATTCTAGGCAGGAGGAGACAGAAAATGCAGTCTAAAGTAAATATGCTTAATCTGTTGTAGGTAGAGTGAGGAGTGAAGTGCAGAAATAGAGAAAATCCAAAGCAATTAGAGGTACAATAAAACCTTAGAGGACCATGATAACATTCAGTTTTATTTTAAGTACAATGTGAAGGTATTCTGGTTAGTTTTGTGACAACTTGACACAACCTAGTCAGAATTATCTGGAAAGAGGAACCTTCATTTGAGAAATTGTCTCCATCAGATTGGCCTGTAGATAAGTCTGAGAGCTATTTTATTTATTAATTATTTACATAGGAGTGTCCAGGTCATCGTCAGTGCCACCTTTCTGGGCAGATGGTCCTCAGTTGTATAAGAAAGCAGGCCAACCAGGGATCATGAGAGCCGGGACGTGGTCCTGAACCTTACCTGCTACAGTACTTGGGAAAGCAGGCCCTGCACCTTACCTGGGCAGCACAGTAGAGATGGTTCTTTATGTTGGGGTTGCATATGAGTCAACTCCCAGGGTGTAAGTATGAGAGAGCTTCCACTGCCTCTTGTCTACAAGGCAGTGGCTCAGGTGAGGGAGAGATGCCCTCTTCTCTTCCTTTGTCCCTTGCTGTGTGTGATAGGTTGGAGAGCTGGCCCTGGGGTCACGAAAGTGGGAAAAATGGCCATGTCTTTCATAAACTGCAACACTCTGCAGAGCAGACCCTATACCTCACCTGGGCATCAGGATAGAGCTGCCCATGGTTGCAGGAGTAACCAGTGAGTTGGCCCTGAGGGAGTGAGAGTGGGAGAGCAGGCAGGCTGGCCAGCTCAGAGAGCTCTCAGACCCAGATCAAAGGCTTTGAATTGGCCCACCCCAACATCTTCTCATCTATGCACTACTAGAGTGCATGAAGGGACTGCTCCTACAGATCCAAAACTACAGAATCTCCATGACACTGGGCAGCAACAGGATATACAAGAGGAGTCCCAGTGAGGTTCCAGTATTGATAGAATAGCAGAAGCCAGAGGCCTTGTATGAGACCAAGAGTCATTGCAATGAACGTTTGCAAGCAAAGAAGTGTGGACAAAAGTGTATACTGTGAGACACACTGTGACACACTACAGCTTCCACAACAAGATTTTTTTTCTCTGTTGAAGGGAAGGTTGAAACAGTGGAGGGTTGATATGAGGGGAGGGGGAATTGAGTCAGATTGGGGTGCATGATTTGAAATTCACAAAGAACCAATAAAACAATATTTAAAAAAGCAGAAAAGAAAGCAAGTATGCCAAGCAACCCTGGAAGTGCAAGCCAGTAAGCAGCATTCCTCCATGGTCAGTTTCTGGCCTGACTTACCTCAATGATGGACTGTGCCTGGGATGTGTAAGCCTAAGAAATCCTTTCCTTGTTTGAGCTGCTTTTTGACATGGTCTTTATCACAGTACTCAAAATCAAATTTAGAAGAAAAAGTGTTGGTAGTTTAAGCAAGTGGCAAAAAGCTTACATTTCTAAAATGTAGCTAACTGTTGTATGGAAAATTGATAGTATCGTTGATGTGTTTATAAAAAGATAAAGAGATATATATGTTCTATGGAGGTGTTGATGAGGTATGGGGGAAGGGGTGCCTCAGTGGGCCCATGCTGAGGCATTCCTTCCCCTTGAAGGACCAGTCACACAATGGTATAGTATAGAGTTTATTCAGGGTATGGAGAGGGGAGTTAAGAGGGTAGTAGAGGCAGAGAAAGGCAGAGAGAGGGAGAGAGTAGAGAAATAGAGGCTGGCCATGACCATGTGGAGGGGGGAAGGGAATGGGGAGAGAGGTTGATCACATGGAGAGAGGGGGAGCAAGAGGGAGCAAGAGAGCAAGAGGTAAGAAGGCAAGAGCAAGAGAAGTAAGAGAGAGAGAGGAGGGGGCCAGCAGCCTCTTTTATAGTGGGTCAGGGCTACCTGGCTGTTGCCAGGCAACTGTGGGGCGGAGCATACCTGGCTGTTGCCAGGTAACTTAGGGTGGAGTTTAGACAGAATGCTAACAATCACGAAGCAGATTGGTAGAAACAGAGACCAGTTAGGAAGCATTTCCATGAATTCTGGCGTGAAAGGATGTTGGCTTAGACTGTGATTGCTATCAGAATGATGGTAAGAAGTGCTCAGATTTGATACACTAGTTGAGATAAAGCATTTGTGGTTCCTGGATGAATTGGTTATACTGAGTATTGGGGGGGGGTGTCAGGGATCATGAGGTTTTATATATACTGGGGCAGTATAAGGCTTGAAGTGACACTAGCTGAGACAGGGTACACTATGAGAGCATAGTTTGGAAGAACTCTAAGTTCATTTTTGCTTATCATCGTCATCAACAACATCATCATCATCACCATTATTCTTATGTTGTTGTTGTTTAGGATTTTTGTGACAAGGTCTACCAGTATATTCCAAGGTACCCTGGAACTCACAAATGTAGCCAACCATGTTGGCTTCAAATTTGCGGTTCCCCTAACTTCTGCCTCCAGACTACTACAGTTACAAGTGTGTGTATACCAGACTGGGAGGACTGTAAGTTCTTCTAGGCATGGAAAGGTTGATGTTCATTCACATTAGGTATTTAAGTAAAAATGTTGAAGCAGCAGTTGAATATGTACTTAGAACTTACATAAAATATGGTGAACTATGAAAAGATAAATTTGGGAATTTTCTGTGGAGAGATAATTTTTAAGCCATAGACATGGAAAACAATTTTTAAAGGGAGAAGTATAGATAAAGAGATGAGTAGATATTGAACCTGGATAACCATATGACTAAAATGTTAGACAGATTTAAACAATACAAGAGAGAATGTGTAGAGACATAGGAAAATCACAAGAAAATAATGTTTGTGAAAGGAGTGCTTTAAGGTGGAGTTAGGGAAGTCAGAAGCCACATGAAACTGGAGAAGTGGATAACTGAAGTAGAAACATAGAAGTTTCTGAGAAAGGAGGGGAGAATGGTGGCTGAGAAAGCTTCTTTAGGTAGACAACAGAAAGCGGGGAAGGAGAGACTATGAAGATAGACAAGCAGCTCTAAGACTTTACCATAATGAGGAAACGAGAAATTATGGAGAATCAATGCTGAGGTTACTGGAATTTAATGAGAGTAATTTAAAAATTATTAAGTTTGTATGCAAATAATTAAGACTGTTACAACAACTAATGCTTTTCTATTTCCCAAAGTTAGTAAATTCACTTTATGCTTTCCTGTATATTTCACAGTGCATAAAGCCCATTAATAATTTTTGTTCAGTACTGTTTAGCTGTGCTTTAAGCCCATAACAATTTTAAGTCAAAAGGGACCACACCATATGAAACACAAGGATTTGGCCACAAGCTTTTTTGACATTGTCCACACCATTTTATCTCCACTAACAATCAGAATCAAAGAGATTACATTTTCTCTCAACCTACATTTCATGACACATATACAACCCAGAGGGATAATACTTTGCCTTGAGTCTTCAATAGAACGCCAAGACCTGGGAAGAATATAAACAGGATGAGTCAAAGTTGTAGAGAAGTAGCTCGAGGTACATTAAGAAGTGCTGTAGATTAGAGGACAAAACATATTGATTTCTGTTTGGTGTTTAATGTGGTAGTCATGGAAGTAGAGGGAAATCAAACTTGCCCTGGAATCTAACTTTCAAACAAGCATTAAGGCGTTGATACGCAATTGTCATTTTGTTCTCACTCCTAGGTGTCTAATGTATATGTTTTTGTGACTCGACCCTATTCATTCAAAGATAAATGTTGGTGGAAGAGTTTATGCTAACATTGACTTCCAGCATTCACCAGCTGTAGAGCTTCTGGCAATCACCACTCCTCTCTGTATTCACATATAATACTCACAGCAAAAATGAAACAGATTTTGACTTAAAGGTAAACCAATGCCAAATGCCATCTGAGGTTTACCTGACAGTCTTGATAAAAGTAAAGAATCCTCAGATTTTTTATGTGTGGCCAAGACAGAAAGATGACCTGTCTCAAGAATGAACTCCTGTAATCACCATCCCTAGTTTCTTAGAGCTGAAAATGGAACTGCTAACTTAAAAAAATGCAAGCACTTACAATGTATATTGCAGCCTTACATATATTTATACATGTACACACACACACACACACACACACACACACACACACACACACACACACTCTGTCCCATTTAATAACTAAATACTAACTCTGCAAGAACTTCTTCACGGGAAATATAATCAACAGACATATAAACTCTGCTTGCTGCCATATTTATCCCCAGCACTAATCGGGCTAATTTCTTCAGACTTGTGCCATGCTAAGTGTTGATGGGAAGAAAAATAAAAAGCCCTCTGGTATTGTATAATTCCACACATGTAAATGATTCTTTTGTGTGTCTTCAAGATGCACAACTTATCTAATGTCACTGTGCTCTGACAGCTCCAACAGAAGAAAATTTAAAGCAAACAACTGACAGCTCCAACAGAAGAAAATTTAAAGCAAACAACTGACAGCTCCAACAGAAGAAAATTTAAAGCAAACAACTAGGCTTGGGGAAAAAATCTTAACTAATGCAGAATTCATAAATCTCCTACTCATTCACACCTGCTGGGATTCTGTCAGAATGGAGGAAATGCAGTAGTGAGTGACTTTGAACAATTTTGATTTAATCTTCTTAAAAATACTTGACACCAAAATTATTTAAAATGTCGCTTCTTTCTGTGGTATGTCTTCAGAAGATTTACCCTTTTACAGAGATTTAAATTTAAGGATATACTTTGGTTCAAACTTCAAATGAGAATCACAGAAGCCCCATTATAGTCATAGAACACTCTATTATCAGTTGAGTCCTTAATTCCAAATCTGAGAGTATTTTAAGATGATATCTTTGGTAGAGGATTAGCTCATGAGGATGGAGCCCTCAGACCCCAAAGATCTCTGTCTGCCTCTCAGCATCTGAAGATACAAAATCAGACCAGAATTGTTAATCTGGAAAGTAAACCCTTACCAGACAAAAGGGTAGAATAAATAAATTTATGTTATTTAAGATATACAGTTTATGTTATTATTATAGAAACCTACGTGGATTAAAATATATCTTCTATGCTCATTTCTTTTTAAAATATTTATTTTTATTTTATGCAGACAGGTGTTTCCTTGCATGTGTGTATGTGTAACATGTACATGTCTGGCATCCATGGAGGCCAGAAGAAAGCATCTGATCTCTGGAACTGAAGTTACAGGAGGTTGTGAGCCTCCATGTGGGTGCTGGGCATTAAACTGAGCAACCAGTGATGTTAACCACTGAGCCATCTCTCTGGCCCTCTGTGCTCATTTCTTGACAGGATAAAGTTTCACAGATACATGTGTGGTTTGCAATAGCCAGACCTCTGGGTATATTCCAACTCCAGGTGGCTATTACAAAACTAAAATCTATTGGTTCACGTTGCCAAGTGAAAAGGAGTATACTGGTGGCTAACAATGACTAAAGTAAGGAATTATTCTACTTCGTGAACATAGTCTCTCCATTGCAGTCTGTCTCTAAGAAATTGTCAATTCTGTTCTCCAAGATTTTTTTTCAAATACTAGTGTGAAGGGCTTACTGCTTCGCTTTAAATCAGGCTCCCACGTTTAGATCAATGGGTGACCCTTGAATACTAAGATTACCTATGCCCCTGTGAGGCTTGTCTATGTCCCGGTGAAGTGGTTTCTGGTGTATGGCAGTCATATAGTGTGTCCTAGACTGCATTCAGGAAAGGGAGTTATCGCCTGCCTGGCATCTGGAACTGTTCATATGTAAACCAGATAAATACAGTACCAAATGGAAGAAAGATAGATGATTTGTAGCCACATGTGGGTTTTTCCCTAATAAACCAATGTGCTTCCTTTTGCTGGCCTGTATTGTAAGCCTACATACACCTGCATTTAGAAAGGTCATTATTCCTACTTTGCATTCACTTTCTGAAAGCAATTGAGAAATGTACACAGGAGTCAGGTTAAATTGAATATTTGTTTATAATCCATAAAGCTAGATTGGAAGATGTGATTTTGTCTGGTTTCCAAACCAAGGTTTTCATATACTTTCCCCTTAATTCTATATCAGGAGAGCTACATTTGGAGAAAGGTGGGTCTATAGACCAGGCAGTTACTCACCTTGAGCAGAAGTTACAAGGACAGAAAAGAGAGGCTCCGAGTCTTGCCTGTAGAAACCTGGCCCCAACATGCCTGTCAAAAACATGCAGGAAAGCAAGGTTAGAGAGAAGTGTCCTCAAACATGGAGAAAGCAAGAAAGAGATAGACATATGTACCTAGCGATACCCTGCTGTATCTTAAATCAGAAAAGTCATGTTTCTTCCCTAGGAGAGGAAGAGTCAGAAATAAACACAGAGCCTTTAATGTCTTTCTGGTGCCACTTCCTCCTGGGAATGAAGCAATGGCTCTCTCCCGGGAAACGAGGACAGAGAAATGGAATGCACTCTACTGAAAAATTTATTTCTCAGGTCCAGGATTATAGCATCTTGCCACTCTTAGTCTATGTATTTTCACTCTGTGTCATAAATATTTTCTATCTCATTTACATTGTCTTCCAAATTCAAATCATAATGACTGTATAATACCCTATCATTAAATCATTGCCACTTTACTAAGCTAATTTGCCTTTATTAAATATTTAAGTGGTTTAATTTTCTATTCTACATAATTTTTAAATGGTCTTTGCAATGACTATAGTCTATTTTCCTATTCTTTTGAATTATTTCCAGAGAATGAATTCTTAGAAGTAGGATTACTATGTCAAAGGCTACCATATACTTAAATCTAAATGTTTCCTCTGCCATCAGTAATAATAAGGGACATGTGCCACTACAATTTTGTAAACATTGTCCTTAATAAGATTTTGGCTATAATGGCTATAAAACTTATCTCATTTATTTTCTCTTTTTAATTGTTTAAATATTTTTACATATGCTTGTTTACTAATTGCATTTCATCTGTGTGTGTGTGTGTGTGTGTGTGTGTGTGTGTGTGTGTCTGTCTGTCTGTCTGTCTTCTGTGATGTACTTATGCATCATACATGCATATGAATGTGCATGTGTGGGCCCTTATGCATGGTCACGTTGAGGTTCGATTAGAATATTGGGAGTATTCTTTAGTCACACTCCATCTTATTGCTTTGAGATAGCATCTCTTGCTGAACCAGGAGCTCAGCATTTTGGCTTGACTGTCTGGCCAGCAAGCTTTCAGCATCTGCATGCTTCTGTCCCTCACTTCACCTCCAGGCATGTGGAACTGTCAAGTCAGACTTAGCTCCTCATACTTTCAGACAAGCAGTTTTAGTCATCTACCCAGCTTTAGCATTTCCTTTTAAAAATCGTCTGTCTTCATTATTACATATATCTATGGAATATATTAATATTTTCTCACTAATGTGGGTTCTATTGCTTTTCTTTTTATTGGCATATATTTGTTGTACATCTAACGGCTTTCATAAAGCCATTTTTATTCAGATAAGCAATGCACTTTGACAGTGTTCCTTTAATGGCGACTCTTTCCTTTCTCTCTGCTCTGCATTCTGTCAGTCTCCTTTGCACCTAGACCATTTACTTACACATCATGTATATGCATGAGTTTATGTATTTATGTAAAACATGGGAACCACAAATGAGAGGAAACATGTAAAGTTTGTCCTTGTGAATCTGACTTAAATCACTTAATATGATAATCTATAGTTGTATGCATTTTCTTGCATATAGTAAAGTTTTATTCTTCATAGCCGACTAAAATTCCATTACACACACACACACACACACACACACACACTCACACACACGCACACCATATATATGACATTTTCTTTATTCCTCTCTATATAAATCTTTGATAATTTGTTGGTATTAAATCTTTGATACATTTATTGTCATTAAATCTTTGATATATTTGTTGTTATTTTTCATGTGTTAATGTTTTGTGTATTTTTGCGTGCCTACAGAGATTTAATTTTTGTGGGGTTTGATTCATCTATTTTCCCCCTTTAAATTCTTGAATAGATTCAAACTAAAACTTCATTCATCCCCTTATTATGATATCTTTGGGGGACTAGAGATATTTTGAAAGATCTTGCACATGTCTGAGACATGTACTAACCCATAGTTTGTAAGTAAATCAGTTAAGCTCCAACTTTGTTTTCCCCCTTATTCATACTGAAGAGATTCTTTTTCAGCAAGTAAATATGGATCACAGCGGGAAGTATTAACTTCTAACACTTTCCAAAGAGCACAAACCTTCTGTTATTCCATTCACATAAAATACCAGTTGACAGATGGCACTTGCCAGAAAGCAAAGAAAGGCATTTGAATAGAAATTTAGAAAGGGAAATTCTCTCAAGAGAAGTACCTGTATACATGATTGTGTTTTAAAGAGATAATAAATCCAAGATTAGTGTGAGATAACAGAAAATCTAAGGGGAAAAATAAATCATGTTCTTAAACCTGAATTAATTTCTAATTATGTATGTTACATTCACTGGCTATTTACTCTGTCTGGGCCCAAATTTTCTTTACATTTTAATAAGAGAATATTACAAGGTAGTTTTATTAAGTCTGGTTTAGCACTACTATTCTGATTTCCCATCTATTTATTCTATTCATTCATTTATTCATTGATGTTGTCTTGATTCCATAATCCATGTCAGACACACTGCTATTACCACAAATGTAATGTTAAATAAGAACAACCTCTATTTTCATCAAAATTTAATGGGGGAGTAAATACATTAATTATTTTATTTTTATTTATTGACATATATCATATTTGTAATATACCATATTGAAATATCACATGATGTATATCAGGAATGAGAGTCAAAAGGCAAATGATGAAAAAATGAAACTTAGAATGAATAGGATGACGATTATAAAGGAGAGAAGAGATATAAGTTACATAGAGGATTCAGCAGGAGAAAAGGCTACAACAGGCAGCCTATGAAGCACAATACTTAATCTATTGCATTTAGTGTGAAGCAGAATAATCCAGAGATTTATATAAAACAAAAAGATAGGGCTGAGCTCATTGGCGCCTTCCTGTGTTAGCCCATGGAATCTGGGATAGGGTTTTAGATATGACAGCATCATGGTCACATTTGTGTTCTAGCAGAAGGATGGAGGGTGGGTTGGAGGAGAATACAAGTGAAGATAAGACAAGTTAATGTGCTGAAAATATATGGATTTGAGCTATTTGTGGTTCTAAAGGCTTAAATCAGAAATAATCATGGATGCAAGTCTCAAGTATTACATACTTGAAAGGTCAAATGGAAATTAAAATCCATTCCTTGATTCAACTGTTATGTGTAGTAATAAGAGTTGTTACCCTCCTGGAAGAAACACTGGGTCGTAAGTCATATAAAGAGTTCACTGGGCTGGTGGGTACTGGTCCTGAAGATAGTGACTAGACATGAGTTGAGAAATACTTAAGAAAGATATGGAAAATACTTTTTAAAAGAAACTTCGTGTTGAAAAGTTGTGGGTCTGCACCGGCTCCTCTATGTATATGTTATAGATGTTAGTCCAGTGTTTTGTGGGACTCTTAATGGTGGGAGTGGGTGTGGCTCTGACTCTTTCGCATGCTCTTGGGACTCTTTTCTTCCTATTGATTTTCCTTCTCCAGCCTTGATGTGATAGCTTTTATCTTGTCTTACTGTATCTTGTTTTGTTGTATTTGGTTGTTGTCTATTGGAAGCCTGCTCCTTTCTGAAAGGAAATGGGGTGTGGGAGAGAGGACATGTGGGAGAGGAGATGGAAGGGAAACTGTGGTCAGGATGTATTTTATGAGAGAAGAATCTATTTTCAATAAAAGAAAGAAAAAATATAACTACAAAATATCTAAGTGTGCCACTAATTTGTCATTTCACTGAATTTTCATGTGCATAATTCTAAAGTGTATAAAATTAAAATAATTCATTTAAAGAAAACCCACCACGGTTAGCAATAATTTCCATTTTGAGCATTTCCTACACCATGTTAGGTATACCACTGCCAGGGGTTGGAGTGCGCTATGAAAGATAGTAAAGAGAAATTCCTAGGGTCTTCATGCTCATGGACTATCATTTCTTTATTACTTCTCATTTTCACACAAACCTATTCAGAAAGGAAAATGAAATGGCCTCATTTTCCCCTCGTAAGTTAAGAAAGCTGAGATTAGAAAGGATAAGGACCTTGCCGTGTTTACAGACATAGACAGAAGGTAAGATTCTGGATTCTCATCCTTCCAGGCCAGAGATCACCGCTTTTTATCTCTTGGCCTCTGTGAGGAGCTTGCCTAATAGACTCTGACTACTAAGTGGTGGTAGAGACACTGCTTCTGAAAATCTCTCTTACTCTTCATTAAACATTATGTAAACATATAGAACATAGGAGGTCGTAAGTAAAACCCAGTTGATTCAACCAAAAAGAACACTGAATCCTTTTGAGCTAATGAAGCTATCTGAATTGAAAGTGCCTTTCTTTTCTGGCATGCATTCCAACATCCGTGCATCTGCATAACAAACTACCCCAAACATTACTGGAAAAGTAGATATGGATTTCATTCATTGAGTTTGGGGAAATGGAGGAAGGGGAAGATTTCAAGGAAATTATGACTAGTTTTTATTTATTTTCTTTTGCATGGTGAGACTGAGGGAAAATGCACCTACTGCTACGCATCCAGTTTTGGGTTATTTTATGTTGTATCCACGGTTAGAAAAGTATTAGGGTATCTTCAAGTCTGATGCACTGTGGGAGGATAGGAGTGGGATGGAGTAGTAAAAAAAAGACAACATCGCCTTTCTTCAAAGGCAGATGTAGCCTAGTCCTGCCAAAATCCTCTCCCCATATTCAATGCTGTTGGCTTTTTCTAATGCTACTATACTGACACCTTTCTGGCCATTATTTCTCCTGTTGAAATTTTATGCCCCAATTTATGGTCCTAAGTGCAAATTTTCTCTTCCACTAAGCAGAATAAAGGAGCCCTGATTTGGCCCTATGAGGTAGAAATTTTTAGCACACATGGTAGGCCCAAGCCTACAGTATCTTGTCTCTGTTCTTTTTCCTCAAGGCCTAAATTTATTATGTGTCTCCTCTCACTGTGTCGATCATGTTGCTGTTCATTTCCAACTTTTTTAAAGAGAGGAGGCAAATGACTACTCTGTATAGAGAGTGATGGATGGTGTTCTGGCTCCCAAGCCATTTCGGGGTGGTATGGAAAAGGCACCATTTCAGCTCTCCGTCCCAGGAGACTGTTGTATTTCCTATTTGACTCTTTGGAGGGAAATGTTCTATCCTCAACTCCTAGAGAATTGGATTCTTTTCTTTACCTTATGTTTATATTCCATGGCAACAGCTCATTATGTATCCATGGCAGAGAAAGATGTAAGCAAGGGTGGAAAACTGAGAGGTGGAAGCCAAGGGGACAAGAGATCCTAGGACATGGTATTCCCTTCAGACTTCATTCTTTATATGGTATCTGTAGCCACCATATCTCTAATCCCACAGTTGCCCCAGAAATGTCAGTCTAACAAACACACTGTTATAATTGAGGGGCTTTTCATCATTTGAAGGCTTTAGGAGTTAAGCTTAATAACTTGGCTACGATACCCAAAAGACTATTCAAATTGTAACTAAAGCTCTTTCCATTTTAATTCACCACACACGTGCAATATTTTGCTTGCCAGAATGATAGCTCACAATCCATGAGCAAACACAGGTAGAAAGGAAAACACCCCGCAGAGAAATAGAAACTAGATGAGAAATGCTAACTAACCCCCTTGTGGATGAATCTAACTTTGGAAGAAAAGATACAATCAGTACTGGAAGTCCAGAACAAGGCATCCAGCAAACAGAAATGTCAAATCTTGAACATAATTTGTTGGCTCCACACTGCTTAGGTATTCTCTACCCCGACAGTTTTCTCAAGGAGTTCACTGTATATGAAGTATCTTCTCAAGGGTGGCATCCCTCTCCAACTATCTGGTCAATCTTTGTTTTTAAGACTACATGAATGTGTACCTCTTTTGAAAAGCTCTCTAGTAACAGTCAAAGACTATTTTGATTTCCCACAAGTCTATAATATTTTAAAACACTTTGTTCATTTTTATCACCAGGAATGTGAAGTTAGGCCTTTATACATGCCAGTACTCTCCTTTTGGATCTCATCCTGGACAATTTTAAATTAATTATTTAAAAATACTTAATTGATTTTTTTATTTCTGTGTGTTTGTCAGTGTGCATGTATGTTCATGTATAAGTAGGTGGGCATCTACCTACATGTCTGTGTATGTAGGGACCAGGAGTCAGCCTCTGGTGTTCCTCAGAAAGAATTTCCACATTGTTTGTAAAAGAGGATCCCTCCCATGGCTCTGGAGTTGCAGAGGAGGCAAAGCTGGATGGACGTCTGTCTAAGGGATCTCCGTCTTCACCTCTCCAGCATTGTAATTATAGGCATGCAGCACAATGTCTGGGTTTTCCATGGGTTCTGCATATTACAGAAGGCACGTTCAGACTCAGCTAACTCTGTAACTTTGTCCTAGGCATCTTTAAACATATTTTTATTACACAATACTTTTTTCATTCACAGAAGAGTTGCAAAAGCAGTAGCAGATATCATTTTTGCAACATGGCACTATAGTCCATCGTATATTATTTTAAAATCATGGTATGCTCCTAAAGATGAAGACATTAGCAAAACACTGAATCTTATAACACAAGCTCTAGACTTAGTTAGGATTTCTCCAGTTTTTCCATGGCTATCCTCTTTTGTTCTTGACCCTAATCCAGTACAGTCCATCATCCCATTTAGCTGTAATATCTCCTCTAATTTGCAGCAGTTTGTGGGTTTGCTTTGATCTTTTAACTTTGATATTTTTGAGAAGTACTGGTTAGGTGTTTCTTAAAATGCCATAGTTTTATAGTAAAAATATTGTTCCTTTTCTTTTCAATGTCCTATTTGTCAGGAGTTATTACATCCAACACACACGGAAGAGAAGAATAACATTCTACTTCCTAGATGAAAAATAATCATGAATTACCAGGTGTTTGTTGAACTAATAAACTAATAAATGTCTGAGTGAATACTTAGGCTACATTCAAATCCTCCTTAAAAAACGTATGTGCAGCATTTACTACTTTAGTCATGTTTTATTTCTTCTCATGGATTCCATATTTATAATGATCATAATTTGTCTTTTCTCTCCATTTATTTACTCAGTGTCTTATCACTATGGGCTCACAGGTGTTTATTTTATACTTTGAATTATATTTCAATATGGTTTCAATTTGTTTTCTCATCTTCATTTTCAAGTGTTAAACATAGGCAGATATTTAAGTTTAGCTAGCTTTCTTTTTTATTTCATGTATGACAGTTTACTAGTTTCTTAGGCCTGGGCCCATATTGTTTTATTAAACTGTCAGTCTTTTGGCTGGGGAGATAGCTCAATGGTTAATGTGCTTGCCATGCGAGACTTGTGAGGACCAGAGTTTGTGTTTCCCAGAACCTATGTAAATGGTGGGTGGATGTGATGTCCTTCCTGTAATTCCAGTCTTGGAGAGCAGAGACAGTGGATCCCCAGAACAGGTGGCCTAGAAAGACTAGCCATATCAGTGAACTCTGAATCTGACTGAGATACCCTGCCTCAATGTATAAAGCTGAAAAGGCAATTGAGGGCGATTTCTAATATTATCATTGGGCCTTCACAAGCACGTGCACACATATGTATGGACAGCTATAAGCACATGTGCACACATGCATTTACACACATACAAACACACATGCACACTCATGTGAAAATGAAAATAAATGCTTCTTGAAGAAAGGAATGGTGTCTCATATGTGTGTCTCCAGTGTTGAATGTAGTGCCAAACACAAACACATACTAGGTCCTAGATCATTGTCTGGTGAAGTAATTAGATGAACAGAAAGGTGGAGATGGACAATTAATGTCAGTGGAAAAAGAGAGCCTAGTAAGCCCAGCCAAGCCTGTGTGAGGCCACAGGAACTTGGATCCAGTTGACTGTTTTTACCATTTTCACTGGAGATACAGCTAAAGCAGTTACAGTCCAATTTATGAGCAGAGCTGCTAAGACTAAGGAATGGTGTTGTTGACTGGACAAGTGGAGTCAAAGCATCTCTACTGGTGTGTCCACAGAAGCATGGCCTTGCAGGTTGAAAACATATTTCAAGAACACTAGAAAGCAGCAGGTGCGCATTCTTGGAACATAAAATCCTTAGGGCTTCCTTTGGGATGGAAGTTCTCAATGATAACCTATGCAGCTCTACCCTGGTGAGGATCAAAAGAGTAGCAGAAACCAGAGTTGGGCTATTCAGCCAGTACGAATGTTTGGTTGGATAAGCCATTGAATGCTTTAAGGAAGGCTTTCCCTTATCTCAGTGTTTCTGATGTGTATTTTCATTCTGTTTGGCACCATTTCGAGAGGAAAAGGCCAACATTTTAGAATATCTCTAATTCTCACCCATTGTTTTTGCTAAGGACCATCAATTCCAGTTTCTGGCTAAAAAGATTAAAGGTCCTAAAGGCAAAGCATATGGAGCTTGGAGCAGTTTTTTTTATTGAGGTGTCTATGCCCAATTATTAAACAATTAGAAAAAAATGTGCATCTTAGGATGTCCAGAGGGAAAAAAAAGAGTCCATCATCATCATTGCAGTGTGCAACTTCTCTGAGCATGTAACAGACTTACCCTGGACTCTTCTCTTTTGGCATCACACTTGTTACATGTTCAGGAATAAATTGCTTAACCTTAACCCAGCTTTAGTTTTGGCATCAATGAAACGGTGAACACGGTGCCAATGTAACAGGTGGTTTTGATAACATTTTGATAAACATCATGCCCCTAATGTGGTCCCTTGTCTATAGCAGCTGCTCGAGAAGGACACGTGTTCCAAAGGCTCCCAACACACACATTCCATTCCGTACTCAGCTTTCTGTCCTTGCAGTTGCAAGTTCATGTCTAGTCTGCAGTCAGTACCTGGTATTACCCTACTCCATCTGAAATGTTAAAGTAATTCACTGTCTCCTTTCATACAACCTCCATGTCCTGTGACTTGCAACTTTTCTCCCCGTGTGTGTGTGTGTGTGTGTGTGTGTGTGTGTGTGTGTGTGTGTGTGTGCGCGCGCGCGCGCGCGTATGTGTGTGTTTATAGCTTAGCTCTAAATGGATCAAAAAAGTTTGAATGTGTGACCATCTGTCAAAGGCCAACTGAATCAACTTGCTTCTTGTATTTACTTCCCTCCCTTGAAGCCATGCTGCGGCTTTCTGTACAATGCATCATGCCATGTTCCCGTAGCACACTCTAGTAAAGTGGAAGGAAGTCTCTTGCTTTTTATTCCTGGGTAACCACGCTGCTTTCTGATGCAGTGATACAAGTTGATGTTTGTTATTGTTAATAAAGGGTGAGGAAAACAATACTTCTCATCAGGCAGAATCCCAATAAGGAGAAGGCTTCACACATGGGAATTGATCATCACCTGAAAGTTCTGACTGAAATGCAGTGATTAGTTCTGGCTGTTCCTTTACTTCTGGGTAGCAGCAATCTAAAAGCACGGAGCTCCAGGAGCTGCTCAGCTTTGTCTGCATGCAGCCGGCTCTGGCTGATACAAATAAATCTGAGCATAAGCCTTTAGGTCACACTCTGGCAGAATAGCCTATAAGCTGACAACACATAACCAGAACATATCAAAGACAATCTATAAAAGTTATATGGCCTGACCTCATGTAGAGCAAGATAGAGGCTCTATAATGAGGACTAATTGACCATTTCTAGGAAACCAGTCTCCTAACGCCACCAGGACTTCGATTTGAACTGTGCAGCTGAGAAGACAGTTGGTAAGTGGACAAGATATTTGTTTGTGAATATTTGAAGAGAAACCATAAAAGAAAAAACTGAAAAAATATTCATTGTGGTCAGTGGGGCAGAAAAAAGATTAGAGAGCTTAAAGTGTGCCTTTCAAAGCCCCAGGAGGGCTCCATTGTTAAAGAAAGCATGTGATAGAAAGATAAAATGGGGTCACTCTTTGGGCCTCGTCATTAAAATAATTTCACTACCTTAAATTTGTTGGTAAGTTAGTAAGGGATAGAAGGTTACCAGCTTCCTTACAGGACAAATCTCAAAAGCCAGGGGACAAGGACAGGCAGTGTCATTCTGATTGGGATAAGAATTGAAAATGAAATAGATGGGGTTAGCCATCTGTGGAAATCTTTTCAGAAGCAGCCAGCCCTAAGAGATGACTGCAAATGTGTTGCTAATGAAATAAAAGCAAGTTCTGAAACTTTCTCCAAGAAGATGTCAATCAAAATGCCATGTATTTAGGACCTGCTGCAATCTCAGAATTGTTCATTAGATTGGGCATTATAAGAGCTAGAATCCACACTGACTGCGAAGTGTCTTTGAAATTGCTTGACCTTTATGGGACTTAAATATTTTATCTGCAGCACAGAAGAGGTTTATACCCATCTGATCCAATGGCTTTGTTATCTGAGAACATTCATTGTGAGGTGCTATGTAAATTATATAGGCCCTCAAATAATGGTTTGATGAAGTTGATATTGATGACAGCATCAATGATGGTGGTTATAGTAAGAAAAGTATGATGGACATTTGATGTTTTAAAAATGAAGAATTGCAGTATATTTTACTGTTAGGTGTGACTGTAACTGGGTCTCCGTTCTTGGTCTAAGGATAAGTTACAATATTGTCTTGTCTGCCTGACACTACACTCCCCAACACAATTACTGGTGGTTTTTCATGCAAAACCACCAGTCACTTCAGGGTCATTCTTTCCTCCTGAACATAAGAACTTTCCTCCCCTTGCCAAATGCTCTGGGTTTTTTCCACTTTAATGCACCACCCACTTCTGCAAGCAAGTTTGTAATTGTGGAAATCCATGGTGTATCCATGCCTTAAGTAATTTCTCTTTTCCCTACCATTTTCCTTTGTTTATTGATTCCCTAGATACACCTGCATGTAAAGTATGTCAAGTCAAAAGTATGTGCCTTTGCCTGGGTCACTAACCTCAGCCTTTTATCTAAGTTCCTTGGATCTAGAACACCATTGGTTCTAAGTATATCCTTGAATATCACTGAGCATTAATTCTTTTTAAGCCAGTCATGGTTCCCTGAGACCACCAAATCTCTATCCAATGTGGTATTTTATTATGAGATTCTGCAATTTATTCCAATATATGAACAGCTTTCTCCCCGGGCTTCCAATTTTACCAGCTCTTTTATAAACCAAGTACTAGAATTATTGACTGTTTAAGACTGCATTTGACATTGGCAAAATATTGCTACCATATATTATTCATTCTGATTGCCTTGGAGAGCCCTTGAGACAAGGTTCTGAATTGGAAAGAATATTAAACCAAGGTACCAGGGGAATTTTGTTTTAAGTTTTCAGGCTATCATCAACTATCTGTGGGAACTTGGAAAAGTCGCTGTATGAGCTGAATTTTATTTTCCTTATTATGACATTATGGTCACTGCTTGTCTGCCTGCCTCATTGAGACTTTGTAAAGATTTCATAGTATTCTATACTTGAGACATCCATAGCATTCTTATATGCCTCTTAAACATGAGTCCCAGTGTTGTGATGGAAAGCCCCTCTGTGTCCCCGGAACCTATTACAAATCTAGGCACATATGATTGTATGGGGTAAGGGTTGTGAAAAATACTCAACTACGAATACTCTCTGCAATGTGTTACACTATCTCCTGGTGAGGTAAACACTATATTTGCATACTCATGCTTAGCAATGGAATAATAGACTTGGAGGTGTAAACCATGGTGTCCTTGGTGACACAAAAAGCTAATGGTGGACAAAGGAGCTACTTTTACTTTGTATTGACTTCTAGTCCTGCATGTGCCTCACTGTAATATTATGTGTAGTTTTTCTGCCGATATGTATGATTTTATTCATAGGAATTTTCAAACTTCTTATCCTAGACCATGTATAATATAGCCAAGGGAATGCTTGTTGTAACCCAAGACTTCTTTTTTATTTTGTATTTTTGTTGTCTAATGAACATTACACAGTGTAAAAAGTGGCTGATAGTGTGTAAGTCTCATTGTTGAACCTTTTATCAGCTTGATTCAAAAGTAATCCATGAGAGCACTAAAGTCAGTACAAAAGGATAACATTCTGAGCAAGGCTCAACCCAGCAAGAAATTGGTACCAAAAATGAAGTTAAAATATTTACAGTTAGGCTACAATTTAGGATAATCAGTCAATTGACAGACGGGTTCTAAAGCACTTCAAACCACTTTCTTCTCAGAAACTAAGTATGTTGCTTTCAATTTTGTTAAGGAAATGTTGTTCTAGGATTTTTTTATAGCTACAACGAATGCTAAAGGAGCAGTAATCACCTTTAGGAAACAAGTATAGGACAGATTTCTGACACCTTGCAATTGCGAATGCGGTGTCTCAATCCATTACTCTGAAATAGCAGCAGCTGCAGAGGTGCTGTCACCATAGAAACAAAGTAAGCATAGCTTCTGGAAGTGGAAAACAGGACCCTAGTAGTAGCCTACTCACTTCTGTGTGAAAATGGTTCAGAGCAGATTATGCCAAGTCATGCCACACGCAAATACCTATTTTAATGTAGAGAGCACAGTCACTGAAATCTTTCCCGAGGTTGCCTTCTGGGACTCAGTAATGGCAAATATACTGAGGAATCAATCCTTGCTGGGCTCCAAAACCCCAGCATGGGACTCAGTTCTAGGCTTTATCATTGTCCTGCCCTAAGAGGATCCTCATAGCTCTCATCTAGCATATTGCAATAACCACTTAAGGAGTCCCCTGCCCTGTTTGTGTGCACAAGCCACCTACATCTTTCTAAAGAAAGTAGTTTAGTAGAATATCAGCAATTGAATCACTTCGTAGACCTCTGCTCTTTTAAAGGTACAAATTGTCTATAACAGGTTAACAATTTTGCTTGTTTCAGCACACTGGCTTGAACTATTTTTTCAAATCTTTAACAATCTACTTTCCAAAGAAATTCTGTGTCCAAGCAAAAAGGAGTGAGTAGAATGGGGTTCTCACACAAGATGTCCCCACAAGATGTACACCCACAACTCCCCCACTGCCTACATCCCTCACCACAGTGCTATACTTATAATCAATAAGCCGATGGTGACAATTATCACCCTAAATCCACAGTTTATATTGGGTCCATTTCTTAGAAAAAGATGAAAATTACACTTGAATAAGTCTCAAAGCCAATTTCTAAGCTCTGTTAGGATTATATTTTGAAATTAAAGATACCATACTATTTTTAATAATTAGTTGTTCAATTAGTTTTTGATGATGAACTTTGCCATGCCATAGATTTGTTTATACATCAACTCCTTAGGGAATAATTGTTCTCATTAGCAAGACTTCCCACAGAGCTGAGGATTAATTCTTTCCTACTAGCAAGAGCATGGTGCCAAGGTACAGTACCAAAAGAGAAGAGATAGGAAATCTGAGTTTTGAAGGGAGAATAGAAAGATACCAATTTGACAAGTAGAGAAATAACATCTCTGAACTGAATTGTGCTTCAATTCTTCCCCAAATTGTGTTGTAGCCCAAATCCCTGTATACTTAAGTTAGCACAAAGAGCCTATTGAGTAAATGATTAAATGAAATGAACTCATAAAGATAGAGCTGTCATCCAGCAGAACTGGTAACTCTTTAAGAGGAGGAGTAAGGGTCAGCATTTCTTTACCTGGCATTAATACACAGGGCGAAAATAACCACCTAACAAGCTAGAAGCCCATTCATGCTGGTACCGTGACCTTGGACTTATTTTCTCCACAACTGTTAGAAAATAAGTATCTATTGTTGAGCTGTACAGCGTATGGTATTTTTGTTTTGGCAGCCTGGGCTGGTTAATCTAGCCTCCAAGTAGAGACTATATTAGGGTAAAGTGGCATAAACAAATGTTTGCAAGGAGTCTTGGGTGATGAAAGCATATTGCAGATGTCATCTTAGAGTTCTTTGAAAGTAGTAGGGAAGCAGGATAAAGTCTGGTGTGTGCTCTTTTCAGTGGTAGTTATTATGCTTTATGAAAAACTTACAAGAGAAGCTAGTCAGAAAATGAGGCTGGAGTCAGTAAGAGTTATTGGAACTGCTGAAACTGGCAATCGTGGTAAAGGATAACCTGATGTGATTTTTAAGTGTAGCTCTCCAATGCTTGAATCATCTCTCAGCTGAATTCTCCCTAGAGTTTAATTGTTCTGACATAGAGTAGCCTTATTTCCTTCCAACTTCAACAACCCCATTGTTTTCCTTCCTGGCAGCCAATCCTAGATCAATGATTCTCAAAGTTTATATATACACCCACAATTCCCCAATTTCTTCTTTTGCTGACAGCTCCAAACCTGTAGGGTCTGTAGTTAAATGGTTCAAGCATCAGGAATGCATCCACTTTAACTGTAACAGAGATCTTTTCACCTCTGTTTCTCCTTCAACCTGGTTGTATGTATATGTATGTATATGTATGTATATGTGTGTGTGTGTGTGTGTGTGTGTGTGTGTGTGTGTATATTTTGTGTGTGTGTGATAGTTTTAAATGCCAACTCCCTGCAAATCTATAATCACCTGAGAAGAAAGCCTCAATTGAGAAATGGCATAGAGTAGCCTGGCCTGTGGGCATATCTGTGGGTTGTTCTCTTGATTGTTTTACTTAAGGTGAGATGGTGAACCCACTGTAAATGTGGGCAGCATTATTCTATAAGCTGGTCCCCAAACAGTCTAAGACTGGAGAAATGGAGATGGGAAGAAGGAAGTACCATCATTTTTGTCACTGACTTTGGATATAATTGCCAGCTATTTCAAATTCCTTTCTCCCTGATTCCTCTGCACTGATGGGATATAACCATGAAGTTTAAGCCAAACAAATACTTTCCTGTTTTTTTAAAACATAATCTTTTTCATTGTTGTTTTCGTCTTGTCTTTTCTTTTCTTTCTTTCTTTTTTTTTACACTCCAGATTTTATTCCCCTCCTGGTCCACCCCTCCGACTGTTCCACATCCCATACGTCCACCCTGCCCCTGTCTCCACGTTCCTCTTTAATTTTGGTTAGGATATTTATCATAGTAACAGAAACAAACCCACAAAACCTTGCATGTGGACGGGAACAGTGTTCCAACACATAAAATATTCTTCTTGCTGATTCTAAAAGGACCTTCAAGAAGAGTTTCTCCTTCATTGTGCAAAGAAGAAAGTATAACAATCTGTCTTTTCATCAGTGACTTGGTCCTAGCAAACTTTTGACATCTGAACATGAAAAATTTTGCTTATTTGGAAAGCAGTGACTCTTTTAGAATTTATCTTCCACCTCTTACCTAGTTGTCTGGCATAGTAACTTTCTGTTACTCATGTGGCCCAGTTAGCATGAAGTCATTGATTTAAAGCATCAAATTTGACAATATGATATTCTATAAAATGTGTAGACCATTCATATGTTTTCAGACTGCTTTATAACAGAGGATGAGAAATTTCACATAGACACAGATAAATAACCTGTAAACATATGTTATTCATCCTTGAAAACTGTTTGAATTCACTTTTTTTTTTTTTTCGAGACAGGGTTTCTCTGTGTAGCCCTGGCTGTCCTGGAACTCACTCTGTAGACCAGGCTGGCCTCGAAATCAGAAATCCACCTGCCTCTGCCTCCCAAGTGCTGGGATTAAAGGCATGCATCACCACTGCCCAGCTTAATTCACTTTTATTATAATAGAAAATAAAGAATTTGTCAAATCATGGTGACATTTTTGTGACCATATTATTTTCCTCAAAATAAGCTTGTGCTATTTGGCATCATCATTGAATATTAGGCTAAACATCATCTAATTCAGTTTCTTCAGGGCCCAGACCATTAATTAAATGGAGACATGTTGGTGTCTTAGTTACTTTTCGTTTGCTGTGATAAAATACTCTGATAAAAACAATTTAAGGAAGAAAGGATTAATTTTGCCTTGCAGTTCTTAAATGAAACTGGAAGTAGAAAACAGTAAAAGCTTTCCAAGATACAGGCATAGGCGACGACCTTTGCTTGTGAGAATAGAAGACCTAGAAATAAACCTGCACGGCTTTAGTCACTGAACTTAGTTAAAAAGAAAAAGAAAAAAAAAAACGGTGTCAAAAACATACATTGGAGAAAAGGACATCGTCTTCCAACTGGTACTAGGAAAATTGGGTATCCACATATAGAACAATGACATTAGATCCATATTTCTCACCCTGTGCATAAAATGAAGTCAACGTGGATCTTAATATAAGACCTGAAACTTTGAAAGTGCTCTAGGAAACACATAGTAGGAAGTTTCAAGGTAATAGGCATAGGCAAGAACTTTTTTAAAGGGCTCCGACATGGAAGAAATAAGCCAATAGTGACAAACGAGATTACATGAATTTTAAAAGCTTCTGTAGAGGAAAGGAAAACATTAATCTTGGGAAGAGGCAACCTACAGAATGGAAAAAATCTTTGTCACTCATCCAGTGGGCAGAGGGTTAATACATAAAGAAATTAAACACACAAAATGCAAATTACCCAATCAATCAATACATGGGTTCATGAACTGAAGAAACAGTTCTTAGCAGAATAAATACAAGTGACTAATAAATATTTGAGACAGTACTCAACATTCTTAATCTTCTGAGAAATAGAAATTGAAACTATTTTGAAATTCCATCACCCTGGTTAGAATGACTGTCATCATGAAAATAAATCACAACAAATGCTCAGGGGAAGAGAACACTTACACACTGCTGGTGAATGTGTAAACAGCTTCAGCCACTATGAAAATTCATGGTTATATTCCTTATACACTAAAAATAGAAGTTCCATCAAATCAAGCTGCCCCACTCCTGGGTATATGCCAAAGGACTCTGTAATGTTATTTTGTTCATTGCTCTGATCAAATACCCAACAAGATACAACATAAAGGAGGAAGGATTTGTACTGGCTCACAGTTTGAGGATATAGTCTGTTGTTGTTGGGAAAACATAATAGCACAAATAAAAGGTAGCAGGTCTAATTGAGTCTATAGCCAGGAAGCAAAAGGACGTGAACGCTGGCTATCAACTCACTTTTTTCTTTTTATTTGGCCTAAGACCCCAGCCCCAGGAATAATACTGCCCACATTTAGGAGGTCTCACTGGAAAATGGACTTGGGGATTGACTGGCTGTCTTTGCCCCATGTGCCCAATATGGCCACACTGGATAAATCTCCTTTTCCTCCTTTCAACTATTTACAAAAAGGCAATCTCTTGAGGACACATCCAGAGTTTTTCTTCTAGGTGATCCTAGGTTCTGTCAAGTTTAAAACCAATATTAGCTATTAGAGAATCTATGGCTGCCAAATTTATACTGCACTTGTAAAGAACCTGAGTTCCATTTCCAACACCCATAACAGGTAGCTCACAACTACCTGTGACTATAGCTTCAGGGAATCTGATTCCCCTTTCTGGTCTCTCCAGGTAACTGCCCTCACGTGCATGTACCTACATAGAGACACACACATGTATGCATAAATAAAATAATTCTAAAAATCATTCTTAAGCCAGTTGCATTGTATAATGTAGACATTGTATCTTTGTGTGTATAGGCGTGTATAATATATGTGTGCACATGTGTGTGTATGGATACATGTGCATGTACATATGTGTGTAAGTGCTCATGTGAAGGCTGGAAATTAATATTTGGTAGTTTCTATTCTTTATCAATCTCTACATTTTTATTATTTAAATGTGTGTGGCTGTTTTGCCTGCAAGCATGTCTGTGCTCCATGTGCATGCTTGATACCCCCAAAAGCCAGAAGAAAGCATTGGATCCTTGGAACTGGAAGTATAGATAGTTGTGAACCAACATATAAGTCCTGGGCATAGAACCCTTGTCCTCTGGAAGGGCAGCCAATTATCTTAACCACTGTGCTGTTATTCACTGTGGTGTTTTTGCAAAGAGAGGTTTGCTTGATGAGGAGTGAGGACTCCACTTACCTGTGGGTTTAAGGGCAAACACTTACGATGGAATAAGGGCTTGTGCTTCGTATCCAGCTTTTCTATGAGCACTGGTGACCAAAACTCAAGTCCCAATGCTCATATGGCAGGCATGTTATCTGCCATGCCATCTTCTCATCCCTTTGTTAAAAGATAACGGCAGCAACAAAGCTCTAAGTTTTTGTTGTGTTCCCTTTAAAGGACAGAAAGTGCTATATACCATCAGTCTAAGACTTTGTCTTTCTTCTTTTTTTGGATAAAGTCACAATAAATAATAACGTGACAGTAATGATAATGTTGTAGTAGACTTTCGGAGTGACAGAAGAACCTTTCTTGACTCTTGGACTCATTAGCTAAGAGGACTCAGGTCTTAAAAGTCAATATATCCTCTAAAGTCACCCCAAGGCAATGAGGTCTGATTTTGTTGTCTTATAATCACAAAAAATAGGAAGTGAGGACAACCAATAAGGGAAATCAAGCAAAGTTTTATTGAGACAGAGTAACAGCTCACTGGTGACCTCAAATTGCTCCCAAAAATTTCACGCAGCACTAGTATGAAAAACAAAAAGCAAAAACAAACACAAAGCAAAAAACAACACAAAACAAAACCAAGGAACAGGTTTATGTATTGTCCCTCAGGTAGTTTTTTTCCCCCTTGAGAAGAAAATCAGGAGCAAAGAAAAATTATATATCCAATTGCTTCTATATCACTGTCTCAAAATGACTTTTGAAGTTGATGAGTTATAGTAATTTCTAATCATATAGTTTATGGTAGACATATCCTATAAAGTTAAAACATTCTGATGCTCCTTTCCAAGTTATTAAGATTTGTTGTTATTCATTGCCTCATTTGATATTCCTTGCTCTCCTCGTTTGGTAATTGAGCATGGTACTTATTAAACCTGGTCTCAAATGGTTAAATTCTATCTCCGTGGCATACAAAAAGAAATGTTCTTCCCTGACATTGAGAGTTAGCTGTTGTCATAAGGCTTGTTTTGGTCCATAAACATATGAGTTGATGTGTCCGTTTCTCAGTGAAAGCTTTAGAGCCAATCTATGCTTGTTGTATTACTTTCCCTAAGTCAGTGTAACCTGCAAGGTTTAAAGCACAGTGCCAGAGTGCACTGAATGTTCAAAGTCTGCAGAATACCCAGAACGAGCACATATTACAACTGAGAAAGAAATCTGTGTTGTTTGAAGTCACTACTCTTTTAATTTTAAAGTTTGATTTTTTTTGGTGAATCAATGAGATTAAGGTTATTTATATGTACTAAGATTTTGAATCTCTGTGTTATATAGCCTCATAACCAGCTTACCTTGGAGAATATAATGAGATATGAAAATTGAATCTTAGCAACACATCAGAGAAATCAATTCAAGCCAGTTTGTGAAAAGTAGGTTACAAAGATATTCTATAAGACTCCTGTCTACCAAATAGACCAAGGAAAGAGAATAAAAGACACAGAAGTAAACCCATACAACTCTAGATATCTAATCTTTGACAAAGGTATCAAAAAACTACATCACAAAAATACAGCCTCTTCAGAAAATAGTGCTGTAAAACCCATTCACAAATAGAAAAATGGAAACTTGATTTATATCTCCCCACCCTATACAAAATTCAATTCAAGGTAGTTGAAAGACCTTAATCTAAGACCTGAAACACTGAAACTGGACGTAGAAAACAGTAAAAGCTTTCCAAGATGTAGGCATAGGCGAGGATTTTTTTTTTCAACTCCCTCTGGCAAGGATTTTTGAAAAAACTGGTAGCACAAGAAATAATTCACAAAATGAACAGATAGATTTGCTTGAAATTAAAGATTTCTGCATGGCAAACGAAACAATAAGCAGAGTGACAAACAAAAGACAGAAAATTACCAGCTGTACTGTCACCTTGAAAGGGATTAATAGCTAGAATATGCAAAGAATTGAAAATATTAAACATCAGATCATCAAAACACCCATACAGTAAATGAGCAAAAGAATTGAATAGATAAGTTTCAAAGGAACATACACAAATGGCCAAAAATATGTTTAAACATCATTAGCTATCAGAGAAATACAAATTATAAGTGTTTTGAGATTTAATCCTACTCTAGTTAGAATGACTTCCTTCAAAACAAATGATTACAAATACTTTTGAGGATATGCTGATAGAAATTTCTGGTAAGAATATATACGTGCTCAGCCCCCATTAAAATCAGTATGGAGTTCTAAAACAAGCTAAAACTAGAATTAGCATTGCCATATGATCCAGATATACCCTACTACATCAACAAACATACTTACCTATTCATGTTTATAGCTGACTTCTTCAAAATAAGGAACAACTCCGAATGTCCATCAATAGATGTGTGGATAAAGCAAATATGGTAAAAATGTACACTAGAATTTTGTTTGGCCCCATCAGAACAAGGTTGCCGTTCATTAGTTTCTTAGCTATTTTTCCTGTGCTGTGATAAAATATCACGACAAAAGAACCTAAACAAATAAGGGTTTGTTTAGGCTTATACTTTCAGGGGTATATCATTGTGGGGATGACATGACAACCAGCAGGAAAGGCATGTTGGCAGAAGCAGGGGTTGGCTAGTCATACATACCCAGGAAACAAAGAGTAACAAGAAAGGAGGCAAGGTTGTAAAAGCCCTAGGCTTACCCCCAGTGATACGCTTCATCCAGCATGTTTCTACATCCTGTAGGTTCTACAACAGTATTTTCATCTGGAAACCAAGTATTCAAACACATGAGCCTGTGGGAGTTCTCATTAAACAACACCCAGCATGAACAAACCCTTGGTTTCAGTCCCCAACACGGAATAAATTGGATGTGTTGCTACACACCTGTAATCCTTGCATTATGAATTCAGGCTCACCTTGGGATACATGAAACCCTGTATCCAAAAACATACTGATAATGAATGAAATATAATTGAAAAAAGATGAATGCATGATTGGTCCCCGGTAGCATTCCCATAAGGATGAGTAGTAGGGTCTTAAGTATATCAAGGCCCAAATTCTAGCAAATGTCAACTATCACTAGTTTTGAAATTTTTCTATTAATAAGGGGAACAATAACATACTTAAGAAAAAGACATACTGGTGACAGGCTAAAGTCAACTGTACCTGCTTAGCAGTTATCATGACTCAGTCTACCTATGCAGTAGTGCAGTGGCCAGGGCCGGTGCCAGGTGAGAAGGCTGAAGTAAAACTTTAAAGCATGTGCTCTTTGAGAATACCTCCAGGTACTTGTCCTTCTTTGCAGTCCCAACTTCCCACAGAACATCCCTTCTACCTTGAAACCCTTAAAAATATATAACCTTCCGGCATCCAGGAAGGATCTCCTTATTGTCATGTAGAGATCATACTTACAAAAGAGATGTTATGTGACAAGCCACACTGCTCGTCATTATTCTGAGCTTGGGAATTTATTTTATAGCCAAGAGCTAGAAAAAAGAATGAACCTGAAAATGTGCACCAAACAAAGATGTGCTTGTAGAGAAGTTTGAAAAATAAGTGGAAGAATAATGGTATGGTTGTCTGCTTCATATTTCAGTCACTGTCCTGTCACTTGCACAAGGCCATGAAAAGAGTGAGTCTACAGGCAGATACTGAGATTTCTATGCAGAACTCCTTGTCAACTTCCATTTTTCATGATATGAATAAGTGAAATTTTATATGTGAGAAATAGGGAAAATAAAATGTTAGAAGAGTGAGTTCATATTATATAACAGCTTCCATCCCCGAGTGCAGACTTGTTGTGGATTATAGCTATACCAGCAGCTACATCCATTTTCTTTTAGAGGATCTTATAAACTAGAGCATTAGCCATAGACAACATTGTGAATTAGGGTGTTCAGAGTCTACTCTGATTCAGATAAATGATAAGGGGCAAAGAGAACATAAGGGGAATGTCATGGACGTGGAGGGAAATTTAAAGAGTCATTTTCATTGATTGATTTTCTTTATAGAGAAATGAGATAGCAGACTTGCAAAGCATGAAGAAGGCACTGATATTAATTTGACACTGAGTTATTAGGACAAAGCAAATACAAATGAGACATCGATTAATGTCACAGGCATTGATATCAATATAAAGAGATATTCTCAGCATGGCACAGATAAGTAATTCCGTCACTCAAGATTGTGCCAACAGGGTTGTGAGTTTGAGGACAGCGTGGTGCACACAGCACATCGTAGGCACAATTGAGCTGCATACTGAGATCCTGCCCCCTCCATGACATTCATTAAACATAGACCTAAAAATAAAAGGTTCTAGGCCATTGGTAAAATTTTCTGGCCAATGCTCTTGTATAAAAATTTGATCATACCTAAGCCAGCTTAAAGTATATAAAGCAGATCCTGGACTTGGCACTCTTTGTTATACTAACATTTGTATTAGGTATGTATATGGAATGTGGTAAAAATAGAACATGAGGATCCTGTCTGACTTGATGTATATAAGGTGGGTTGAACATGTTGCAATATGGACTTTTCTCCAAAACCATGAGTAGCAAATCTTACAGAAGCATTGTCAGGAAGACAGCCCTTCAGCCCAAAACAGAAGAGCCACAAAATAGACTACTAATGGCTCATTCAAGAGCTAGTTTTCCGTCATAGGAGAAACTATCTCCAGAAACTAGGCTTCTACCAATGATAGAAAAGAGACATTTTATAATGTATGAGTAATGAGACATAGTAAGCCCACAACGGAGCTCTTCTGAGAGAGTACTTCAATTGATCCATGATCTGCCTGGGTAGGTGTCAAAGCCAATTTAGGTCAGGTAAACTAGAAAATATTAATATTCCTTACTTGTATTGAAACTGGTTCTTGAAGCTGGGTAGTGGTGGCACATGCCTTTAATCCCAACACTCAGACAGAGAGCCAGATGGATCTCTGAGTTTGAGCCTAGCCTGGTCTCCACAATGAATTCCAAGACTTCCAGAGCAACACAGAAAAACCAAGTAAAAACAACCAACCAACCAAACAAACAAACAAACAAAAAAACCCAAACCGAACCAAAACAAGAAATTGATTCTTGAATTGAATGTGCTGTTATTTGAAATACATAGTATGCACACACACAGATATACTTAATTGTACATATGTTTTAAACTTATGTTTATTAATTTTAATATGTATTGCCCTGTACAGGCCTAAACATGTAGCCCCTGTACGCTCAATCTAGCATTCTAGTAAGGATATGAAAATATTAAGCAAATTAATAAATATATGGATAAATATATGCAGTCTTTGAGCTAAGTACTCTGAAAGAAAATATTATGCACTGAGGAAAAATATGAACAAAGTATATTATTTGTTAGAGAAATTTCCCAGAGAGAGTAACTCCATTTATTTAAAACTCAAAATTACTACATTTGGGCTGTAGCTCAGTATGGAGCACTTCCAAGTGTGTGTAAGCTCCTTGTTTGATCTCTAGCACACACATACAAGTGCACAAATGTTCATAGATACATATAGATACATCTATATATTTATATTTGCATAGCTGTAAGTGAAAGGTACTTCTTTGATATCTATTCCACAGATTTTGGGAATTTTCAAGTGACTGCCAACAGTTGACTCATCTAGTCATTTGAAAAAAGAATACTCAAACTAGGTATGCTTAATGTTGAGTGTAATCCAATCTCAGGACACCGATGCAGGAGCAACACTCTAGGAGTTTAAGGCCAGCCTGAACTACTTATTTCTTGATCATCCTAGGCTATAGAACAATACCTGTCTGAAATAAATAATCCAAGTTTCCTTGATAATAGTGCCCTATGCTTTTGCCTATTGGCCTATACTGAACATTAGGGTGCGAAGCAGGCATGTATGACATTTTCTAGGCTGCTTGCTATGCTTATTTTTGTTTCAGGCAATGATAACTCTCTGTATTCTTCTACCAACCAGGACCACATTTCCACCTGGCAGTGATCAAACAGCAGAATAGAATTCTAAGAAATAAAAAGACCTAGTATGAAGGCTGTAAGAGATCTAAGCAGAGTGTAGCTCAGTGGCATTCGGTTAGTATGAAAAAATAGGTTTTCATGTTTTGGGTTAAGATGGAAGTTTTAAATATACGTAAGTGATCCCAAAAACTCCACCAGAGAACTCTTACAGCTGATAAACACCTTCAGCAAAGTGGCAGGATACAAAATCAACTAAAAAAATAATCAGCCAAGCATCTTAGACACCCAAGTCATGCAAGTGACTCCTAAAGATTTAAAATCCTCTAAATTGGTATATGTGTGGTACTTAGACTTAGATTGAGTAAACAAGAGAAGTTGTCCCACCATGATGTTGATCCAGGAGGACTATTTGCCCTACCTTGAGATGTCAATGTTATTTTCCCAACTTTCAGTTCTCCACATGTTCAGCTTGGCTCTTGCCTGGGGCAGAGCATTAATGCCAGGGGAGAAGACCAGCAGTAGCAGGGTATTAGTAGAGAAGAGAATTAATGCTCTCCTGGCGAAGTTGCAGGATGTAAAACTGCATAGGAGCCAACACTCAACAGACTCCAGTGCATGCCACATGTCCCTCTGACTTTAAAAGAGTCACAATTTTAAAGACAAAATTAGAGTCACATCTCAAGACTGAAATGCCAAGCCTTTCCAAGTTTGTGATCTTTTGCAACTGTACCAATCACATGACTGTGAAGTGAGTCCTTATAGTGACATCTTGGTAGGTTGAGACGGAAGGTTGGTGGGTTTGAGAAAGTGTAGATACTTCAGTGCTTCTTAGAAGGGGGAACAAAATACTCACAGGAGGAAATATGGAGACAGTGTGGAGCAGAGACTCAAGGAAAGGCCATCCAGATACTGCCCCACCTGGGGATCCATTCCATATACAGATACCAAACTCAGACACTATTGTGGATGCCAGGAAGTGCTTGTTGACAGGGAGCCTGATATGGCTGTCTCCTGAAAGACTATGCCAGCACCTGAAAAATACAGATGCTGATACTCACAGCTGAGCTCAGAGTTTCCGATGGAGGAGTTACAGAAGGGACTGAG
>CM052722.1:101158568-101173288 GCA_028551405.1 Uromys caudimaculatus
CATCCCCCTCCTTCTCCCTCCCTCTCCCTTCCCTTCTCTCTCCTCCTTCTCCCTCCCTCTCTCCCTCCCCCTCCATTTCTTCCTCTTCCCCTCTCTTCCTCCCCCCCCCCATGTCTCCTTGTTTCCTTCATTTGGTACTTAGCTATGGGAGATAATCCAACAACTTGCTCCTCTGGGCTTGCCATCCTAGGAGTATTTATATTCATGTATAATGACTGCTATTCCTCTCATCTATATGGTGAATTCCTTCAAGGATTTATTTTTAGAAGAGAATCTTTTGTCAGTCCCTGTGTTCCCAAAGTTCCTGCTTTTTATGCCATGCTTTTGACATTCAATATAGGGACAAGAGAAGCCAGAACAGTGTTTACCAAGGTTTTTCCCCTTTTTTCCTATTTTCTTTTTTCCTCCACAATCCTCTGTCTCTTGCTCAGACATATTTCTGTTAAAGATGTTGATATATAATTCATTTGTAATTATAAATTTGTGGTTTGGTAAGTTTAGACAACTTTTTTAGCACATAGAACACAGAAGTTGAGTTAGAGAGCATGTTCACTACTCAGAAAGTTCCCTTATATACTTTACTGTCAGTTCCCCAGCTCTTTTCATTTATCCACCTTCCAGTTCTTTTCCTCCCTTCCTCCCTCCCTCCCTCCCTCCCTCCCTCCCTCCCTCCCTCCCTCCCTCCCTTCCTTCCTTCCTTGCCTTTGGTTTGTTGAGAAGTTTTTCTTTACGAAGCTTTGGTTGGCCTGGAACTCACTGTATAGACCAGGTTGGCCTCCGATTCAGAGGTCTGCCTGCCTCTGCCTCCAGAGTGCTGGGACTAAAGGTATGCTCAACCACACATTAATTTCTATCAAATGCATGTTAGGTATCTGAGTTTTAAAGATCATAATATTAGTACAAACTAATCTATATGTGCTTCTTTCACTTAAGAATTTTGAGATTATGTTGATTATCATCCCAAATAATATTCTGTTCATAAAAGTATGCAATTCATTCATTCATTCAGTCATTGATGAAGACAATTTCCAAGTATAAAGCTGTTCTGAATATTCATGTAAAAGTGGATGTACACTTTACTTCTTTATCTAATTCTTAGGAATAAACTATTGAAATTATTTAAATTCATATGATCATAACAAACTGTTTGCCACATGGTTTTATTATGTAATGTATATGTTTGATACATCACAATATGTGCCATTGCTAATATTTTCTACTTGGCCAATTTATTGGGTAAAAATTGGCATTCCAAAGACATGTATTCTTGATTTGCTTCTTCCAGATGACATGTGATGTTTAGAATATTTTAATAGTTTATTTGCCCTCAATAAAACATATGTTCAAATATATATTAGAAAAAAATGAAATTGTTTATACATCTGGTGATAAACTTCATTCATAAGACAAAAGCAATCCAAATAATAAAGGACAAATATTTGAACACGGTACTCGTTTTTTTTTTTAGTTGTGTTTTTTGAAAAGCAGAATTTTTAAATTTTTGAAGGCAAGTTTATTATTTTTACTTTTCTGCATCCTTAACTTATGAAAGTTCATTTCTAATCAACATTGCATCTATAACTGCCACTTTATAATTCTTCTTCAGATTTCACATGATAAACCGTACTTTCTGCTTCACAAGGATGGATTCTCGTGATAAATAGATGTTTAACTCCATCTATTCACCTCTTATCATTTATGTTATTGTTGGAATATTTACATCTTCCATAAATATTGTAAGATCCCTACTATAATGTTATTTTCACTAAATTATCTTTTATTTCATGAATATAAAATAAACCATAGTATCTTATAGTTATTCACTTATTCTTTTTGAATTTTTTTTGTAGATCTGCTTTCCTGCATAACATAATTTCCTTCTTTTACTTTAGCATTTATTTATTTTATTTCAAACTGTCAGCTTTACTTCTCTGGAAGTGCCTTTTATCATTTGTCTTGAAAGTAGTTTTGTTGGATAGATACAGACTAACAAGCTTACTTTTCTTTTCATTAAAATACCATACTCTTCTATACTGTACTCTGTCTAATGAAAGGCCAGTATCTGTTCTTAAGTTTTGTTTCATGAATGTAATTTTTTTGGTAGTATGGTTGTCTTCAATATTTTATCTTTATTTTCAGTCCCATAATTTGATTGCTATTGTGACCTAGCTTAACTTATTTTGCGTTGTTTACTTGAGTTTTTCTTTTATTTTTTAGAAAATTGAAGCTATAAATCAATAATTTGTATCATTTTGAGGAAATTTTTGTCATTACTTTCCAATTTCCTTATTCTTTCAGTAGCCTCTTCTATTTTTATACTAGTTGATTTAATCTCTTTATCTGCTGCATCCAAACTCTGAGTCATCAGTAAATCAATTTTTATTGACTTTTTTTTTAATGCTTGACTGTTTACCACATTTTCTTATTTCTGTGTATTGTTCACTAACTTAGTTTTAGGCTTGGTATGTTGCCGCCACATTTTAAGCACATTAGATTTTGTTATATTTGGAAAGTATTCAGTTTTAATTACTCACCTGTTATCTTGTGGCTGCTTTGGCTTATATGCTGGTAAGTAAGAACGATCAAAGCAGCACAATATTCCAGGCTTCTCCTAATTGATAAGACTCAACTTCCAACTTTCAAATCATCTAAAAAGAATGCAGTTATGTTGCTTATAGGAAAAAGGATACAACTGGAGATGGCCATATGAAGGAAATTAAACCTTAACCAAATTATGAATTTAAGCTCATGAAGAAAGCTCTAACTCATTTTCTTCCATTTGTGGTTCCTAGATTTCATAGAGACACATGATATCATGTATGTATATATGACATGAAAGTAGAAGTGGAACTGTCTAGTAGAACAAAAAGGATTAGCAGGAAAGAGAGGAACGAGAAAAAGAAGAGGAGGTGGTGTGGGAGTCATATGCTCAACTTGCAGCATATCCTCACATAACAATGTCATTAAATAACATGGTACCATATGCCAGGAATATATAACCAATGAAAAAAATGTAAATGTATACCAAAGGTTGCTTTTCTTCTTAACTGGGAGTAGATTAAGAGTCAGCTTCACTGTAGTTCTTACTCTCTAGAGCCAGCCTTTCTGATGTCTCAGCTGGATGCTAAGGATTATACGTAAGTGTTGGGGAGGAATATACTCTGGCTACACATTGCCACCATTTTTAGCACTGATTGACCACTAGTATCTCTGAACCCCTGTCATCCTCAAAACAGCTGCTGTCTAGTACATAATCCCTGCATTTCCCCCCTGCCCTGGTACCTGCAGAGACTATTCAAGAAATCGTGCAACAGACTTTGTCAGACTCCAAGACTCTGTTCAGCTCCTTCATTTTCAGTGCTGTTCTGTTTAGGTTCCAGCCATTCAGCTTTCCAGAATATCCATTTTAGCTTTCTCTGGTCAATCAGGTTTCTCTTATGCTTGAATTCACTAAACTTGAATTTCAGGTCTCTGTATAGTGCTTGGGGAGTTATCCTCAAGCAAAAACCTCTCTGTCGCCCAAAGTTTGCAAACTATTGTTTTAGATGCTTTCTCCATTGCTATGCTGCTTCTAATGCAGGGACAAGCCAAGTTTCTATTTTGATCAGAAACCTTAAAAGCTTTTAAAAATCCTCCTTTACCATTGTCATTGGCAATCATTGCCTCCAGTTAGAGACATGGGATATAATTATAGTCCTTTAAATTAGTCCTCCTCTTTTGAGATGATACCATTTCAAAAATACAGTACTCATAAGGCTAGAATTAGTAGGAAGGAGATAATTCTCATGGACAGTTCTTCAGGTTCATTATTATTTAATACTCTACCATTTAGCAGTTATTTTTAAAGATTTTTTTGCTTGTTATTTAGTGTGCCTAATACTTCTTTCCACATGACTATGTTCTCTAGTTTTTCACGTGATTAATATTTACTAGACTTTCACTATGATTTTAAAGAAACACATTCTACTATTTACTATGGAGATCAAGCAGAGCCTCACAAGAAACCCAATGTCTAGTGAGGGAAGCAGACATGGAAACATTATAGGTAATATATCCAAGTTATGACACTGTCTAGTACAAGATATTGGAAGTTGATATATAGGGAAGTATTGCTACCTTTCTTGTTTACCTGTTAAAATTATCCATTACCTTTAATATTTATTGATATTTTTATTTTTCAATCTGTAATCAAACTTTTCTCTACTCCTAAAACTTCCCTTGATATTTCTTTAGCACTCACAAAGACATTCCCTTTACATTTTGCTACATCATCCTTTAAAACACAAGCTTTTGCAGAAAGCATTTTAGTCACAAATATAAATCCACTGGTTTAGATAAGTTGTTTTGACCACAGCTTATAAACATACACTCACATTAGTGGAAAAAAATATAATTTTATTGTTTCTTTTCCCATGTACAGAATAAAATAAAAGGCATTCATTCAACAGACAGTACATTTATGATTAATCTATACTTGGGTATTATATAGTTGTCTTCTCTAAATGTATGCTGCTGCAGAAAAGATGGAGGAGGGGCACATAAAACACCCACACTCTTCCCCTTCATTGACAGGCTAAGACTCAGAATAATTCTATTTGCTAGGTTAAGTATTGACCTACAAAAACAGAAAATAGGTCAGGGGAGAAGAGGTAAGCCTGATGCAAAGACCTTGAAGGGTGGTTGCTTTGGAATTATACAACTTCTAGGGTGATCAAAGAGAAGAAGGCCAAAGGGCTTCTTTCATGTGCTAGAAAAAGAAGTTTCAGAACAGAGTCAGGAAACCTCAGCAGTGATGTTGCTTAACTGATACCTGGGGTTCCTGGAGACCTTTCCTATACTTTTATTCCAGCATCAGCAGTTTAATCAGTTTCATGAAGAGAAAGAAGAGCTTGTTAAAAGCCTCTGCTTTGACTTTTCTCTTTCTATCCCGCTCTCTCACACACTGTTCCAAATCAACCGGTAAATGACAAACTTACATGATAATGTCTTAGCTCATTAATGAGAAAGGACGTGGGAGACTTACAGAATGGCAAGTGACGGGCGTTAAAAATAACCGCTAATTGATGAACTATTCAAGAGTCCAAATGATGGACCTTTCAGGGCGCTATATTTAGTATGATTTGGATCCATCCATTAAAAGTCTTCAGTTCAGAGGAAATGGAAATGGAGTTTTAGATGAGGAAAAAGTTTTTTTTTTCTTAAATGAAAAGGAAATGTGTATAAGATATCTAAAATAGGAAGATTTTAAGACTAAAATCTCATATAGAATATTTATCTAGTTTCTCTGAATTCTCAGCTTGTAGTATTTAGGTTTCCATTAATTTGAAAAGAAAAGAATATATTAGGTTGGTAGAAAATATTTACTATCTGTAAAAGAAAAGAATAATTAAAATTTTGGGAAGGTCATTGTGGCACAGGGTAGCCAAAAAGCAAGGGAGTTTAATGCCTTATATATGTTGATTGTTAAATTTAAATAGAAGACTAACGTATTAATATATTTATTGCAGAACTATAAACAATTTTAGACTCTTGAATGACTGCTTAAACCATGGGTTCTCAAACTGTGGGTCGTGACCCCTTTGGGCGGTCAAATGACCCTTTTACATGGTTCACATGTCATATATTTATATTGTATCTCATAACTATAAACAATTACAGGTATGAAATATCAACGAAATAATTTTATGGTTGGGGGTTAGCACGACGTGAGGAAATGTATTAAAGGGACACAGCAGTACCAAGGTTGAGAACCACTGGCCTAAGCAAAAGTTCCAAGTACTTGGATATAAATCTTCATGTTGTATTTTATTTCTAAACTTCTTGGATTCACATCACACTTCTGATTTACTGACTGAATGTCTATTTGGCTTAGTTTATTGATATTTAGGTGGATAAATGATAATATCTTCCTTGTGGTGTTATGAGAATCTAATGAAATTAGAGAACATTATATATAAAACAAATGTTCAGTAGGTGGAAGTCATTTTATTCACCAAAATGGAAACTCAATGAACTCATAAAATGTGCATCACTTATAACTACATGCCAAATAATTCTCTGGTGCCAGACACGCAATAAACACGATAAATAAATGAGCCCCAGGTACCCCCTTAGAAAACTTATTCAGATGTAAGTCATACAAAAGAAAGGGTGTTGTTGGTCAATTATCACAGAAAAAAGGCCAAGGAGTCAAACAATAAAGTCACAGGTCTAAAATAATTACTTTTTCCTCCACTCTTTTGTTATGAAAATAGTCAACTTACATTGCCTTACCACTAGAGGGCAGAGTGACAGCAGTCTCTTTTTCTAGCAAGCAGTTGAGTAAATGAAGAGCAGTTTTGTTTGAGGTCTTCTGATGTTTCTTCTTTTAATGATTCCATCGTATCAGTGATACATAATAATATCCCCCAAAGCAACATGGGTTTACAGGAAGATTCTTCCACGATATCATGACTTAATTAGTGTTGTTCAAAACCATTTGATAGAGTAACACTATTTGTTTTTTGCTTTCTTTAGTGTTAATGAGTGCAGTTCATCCTCAGATTAAGAAGTGCCAACAAATGCATCCATAAAAGTTTATCCAACTTTATTTTCAAGATTTTTTTACTGGGATCTATTAATCATCATAATAATCAGTTTCATGATAACATTTTCATGTATTTTGATCATATACTGTCTACTATCCTTATCCTGTTCCCTCTGATTCCTTTTTGTGTTAGTTTTACTTTCTTACCTCTTTCTTTGTCGAAATGACTCTTCTGTAGGAATACGAATGTGAATAAACAATCTATAATTTATTTGTAGTCAAAGGAACAACAAGACGAAAGGGACAGGGGTCAATGAAAAAGTGGTCGTAAATTCCCATTGTATAAAACTATAGCTAAAACCGCTATCCCGCAAAAAGGAGATGATCAGCAACCTTCTGGCTTATGCACATTAAGATTTCATCTATGGAATAGGGAGAACCAGCCATCCCTGAACATTTGATGATTACCATGGACATAACATGTGGGTATTTTATTTTTATGGCATTCTAACTAGAGTTATGAAACAGATTCCTTTTTCAGTATGATTTCAGACCCTCTGACAAAAATAGCTTTGCTGTTTTTATTTTTGCTATTATATTGTAGTACCTATTAGTTACCAATACCAATTTGTGGTTAGTTTATATATTATGAAATTAACTCCAGTCTATTAAAAGGCTAAAAATTATACTGGATACCCTTCCGGGAGGCGCCTTCTGCTGGGGCAGATCAGGTATCTCAAGAAAGAAATCGAAGAAGACCTAAGAAACTGGAGAGCTCTCTGATGCTCATGGATTGGTAGAACTGACATAGTAAAAATGGCCATCCTACTAAAAGCAATCTACAGATTCAAAACAATCTCCATGAAAATTCCAACACAATTCTTCAAAGATATGGAAAGACCAATTCTCAAATTTATCTGGAAAACAAAAAACCCAGAATAGTGAAAACAATTCTCAATAATGAAAGAACTTCTCGGGGAATCACCATCACTGACCTCAAGCTATACAGAGCAATAGTGATAAAAAACAGCATGGTATTGGTACAGAGACAGGTTGATCAATGGAATAAAATTGGAGACCCAGAAATAAAACCACATATGAACACTTGATCTTTGACAAAGAAGCCACAAATATACAATGGAAAAAAGAAAGCATCTTCAATAAATGGTGCTGGTCCAACTGGCAGTCTATATGTACAAAAATGAAATAGATCCATATTTGTCATCTTGCACAAAGCTCAAGTCCAAGTGGATCAAGGACCTCAACATACAATCAGATATGCTGAATCTAGTAGAAGAGAAAGTGAGAAAAAGCTTCAAACTCATTGGTACAGGGGGAAATTTCCTAAACAGAACTCCAATAGCTCAGGCTCTAAGATCAAGAATTGATAAATGGGACCTCATGAAACTTGAAAGCTTCTGTAAATCAAAGGACATAGTCAATAGGACAAACCAGCAACCTACAGATTGGGGAAAAAATTCTTCACTAACCCCACATCCAATAGAGGGCTAATATCCAAAATATATAAAGAATTCAAGAAGCTAACCAGCAAAAAGCCAAACAACCCAATCAAAAAATGGGGTATAGAACTAAACAGAGAATTCACAACAGACGGATCTCTAAGGGGTAAGAAACACTTAAATGTTCAAAGTCCTTAGTGATCAGGCAAATGCAAATCAAAACAACCCTGAGATTCCACCTCACACCAGTCAGAATGGCTAATATCAAAAACTCAGGCAACAGCAGATGCTGGCGAGGATGTGGAGAAAGAGGAACACTCCTCCATTGCTGGTGGGATTGCAAGCTGGTACAACCACTCTGGAAATCAGTTTGGCGGACCCTCAGAAAAATGGACATAATACTACCTGAGGACCCTATATATACCACTCCTGGGCATATACCCAGAAGATGCTCCAACATGTAATAAAGACACATGCTCCACTATGTTCTTAGCAGCCATATTTATAATAGCCAGAAGCTGGAAACAACCCAGATGTCCCTCATCAGATGAATGGATACAGAAAATGTGGTACATTTACACAATGGAGTACTACTCAGCTATTAAAAACAATGACTTAATGAAATTCACAGACAAATGGATGGAACTTGAAAATATCATCCTGAGTGAGGTAACCCAGTCACAAAAGAATGAACATGGCATGTACTCACTAATAAGTGGATATTAGCTAAAAAAGTACAGAATTCCCAGGATACAATCCAGAGAACTCAAGAAGGCTAATAAACAGAAAGGCCCAAATAAGGATGCCTCAGTCCTACTTGGGAAAGAGGGGAAAGCAATCACAGGAGGGGGGAGAGAGGGAGGGATCTGGGTGGGAAATGGGACAGGGAGGGGAAGGGGGTGCATGATCAGGTATTGGTGGGGACCAGGACCGAAGCCCTGAGGGCCAGCAGAAAGAATGGAAACAGGAAACCTTGGGAGGTAGGAGGTAGGGGGACCCTCCAGAATGTACCAGAGACCTGGGAGGTGAGAGACTCTCAGGATTCAAAGGGAGGAACCTTGGATGAAGTGCTCTAGAGTGGAGAGAGGGAACTTGTAGAGCCCACCTCTAGTAGAAAGACCGGGCCTAAAGTGGAAGTACGGGGTTGCCATTCCACAGTCAAAACTCTGACCCATAATTATTCCTGTCTGAAGAAACTTCAGGGACAAAAATGGAGAAGAGCATGAGAGAAAGGAGGTCCAGTGATGGTCCCAAATTGGGATCCAGGGGAGGCCCAGGGCCGGACACTGTTACTGATGCTGTGGTGTGCTTGCAGACAAGAGCCTAGCATGGCTACCCTCTGAGAGGCCCAACAAGCAGCTAAAAGAGTCAGATGCAGATATTTGCACCCAACCAATGGACAGAAGCTGGAGAACCCCGTGGTTGAATTAGAGAAAAGCTAGAAGAAGGTGAGGAGGAGGGCATCCAGATGGGAAGACCAGCAGTCTCAACTGACCTGGACCCCTGAGATTTCTCAGACACGGTTCCACCAACCACGCAGCATACACCAGCTGATATGAGGCCCTGACACATACACAGCAGAGAACTGCCTGGTCTGGCCTAAGTGAGAGAAGAAGCACCTAACCCTAAAGAGACTTGAGGCCCCGGGGAGTGGGGAGGTCTAGTGTGGTGGGAGTGGGGGTGGGAACATCTTCTAGGAGACAGGGGGTGGGTTGGGGAGGAAGTATAGGCTGAGGACTCGTCGGGGTGGTGGGCAGCCCGGAAGATGATGAAGTATGGACTGTACAAAAGGATTAAAAAATAAAAGAAAAAGTTAAAAAAATTATCCTGGATAAAGATGACAGGTGTTAGAAAGACATTGAATCAGAATTAATATTGCTTACATTCTACCTTTCGTGACAGCCCCCTACCTCACTACTCTGTGTGTGTGTGTGTGTGTGTAATATGTGTATTTCTTCATTTGAAAACTATAATGAAATAACACAATTTTAAAGTATGGTTTTACGTGTTAACTCTTCCGTTTTTATTTCATTCGTTCTGTAAACTTAGAGACAGAGATGTGAAAGATTCCACTATTCTTGAGTTTTTGTTACATGGATTCTTTCCTTCATTGCTAGTCAGTAGAATTAATCACATGTCAGTATGTTCTTGAGGCTTTTACAGAACAGTGGAGAAAGTCCAGAAAATTGTCTTTGTATTTCAGGATGAGCAACAGTTTTATTTCAAAGAAAAGATGTCCCACATGATGAGGTATTCTTTTTGAGTATAGTATGCTCAAGTAGCTTTTGGTGATCTGAAGAACACAGCTGTGTCACTTGGTTGAAGTAATGCCTACTGTCTTATTTTAGATTAGGATTGGGGTGCCTCAGACTTTGTCTTGTCTTTCAGAGCTGTGCAGTCTGGTGTGTAAGGGAACTGGAATGACTAAGCTCATTTAGGTAGGCATACAGATACCTATCAATCTGTGAGCCAAGCCTCCTGGCACAGCTGAGACAATTGGAGAAACTGGTCTCTTTCGCTGTATGCTGCCTTGGAAAGCAAAGGCAAATAAGAAACTATTACGTATCAATGAGTTAGGCCAAATTGAGGAAAAAGGCAGAAACTGGCAAGTATTTTTTTTAATGACCAGAGAATATAAGAATACTATTTCAAATGAAACCCTATACTTACTGTGTACTATTGTCACAATTTCCCTCTCCTAGGAACTCTGAAAATCATAAACTACTTTCTGTCTGTATGGATTTGCTCCTTCTGGATATATTATATAAATGGAATCATATAATATATAGTCTTTTATGTACTTTTTTTTTAGGTTAGCAAGGTGATTTCAGATTCATTCATGCAGAGACTTAGATCCTTATATCATTCTATTCTATTGCTAAAGAGCATTCTGTTGTACAGATTTACAAGGATTGAGTTATTTATTTGTATTTTATGAGTAGATTATTTCTTTTGGAACATAATTTTATATTTTTTGATAAAATCTGATTTATCTACTTTTTTCTTTTGTTGTTATGCTTTGGTGTTATATCCAAGACTGTTGCAAAGCCAGCATCATATGATTTACTCTTAAGATTTATAATTATATAATTTTCACTCATGTGATTTAATTTTGAATTTTATTATGTAAGATAGGTATATAATTGAATTCTTTTACCTAGATATTTTGGGACTATTTATTTAAAAAACAAAAAGACTGATGGCTCCAGAAAGATGGCTCAGTGGTTAAGAATATTTGCTGTTTTTCAATAGGACCAAGGTTCACGTACAAGAATCAACATAGCAGCTTACAACTATCAATGATTCTTTAGTTCTAGAGGTATTCAATGTCCTCTTCTGGTTTCCCTGGGCACTAGGATGTAATGCATATACATGCATACATATATAAGAAAAGATAAAATCTTTAAAAATCTACTTTTTATCATTGAGTGGTTTGGTATCTTTATCATACCTCATAGATAGGCTTTATTTGTAGGCTATCAATTTTATTGTATCAGTGTTATGCCTACCACCAGGCTGATACCATACTGCCTTTTTAAATTAAACTGTAGTAAATCGTTCAAGTTTATTTTCAAGATTATATTGCTTTTTGTGTATATTCTCAATTTGCATATTAATTTATTATAAACTTGTTAATCACTGCAAATGCACAGAGATAGCTAGCATTGAATCTGAAGAAAATGTAGAGTGCTTTGATGATTTATTCTCATTGTCAGCTTGACTGGATTGGGAATGACCTAAAAGACACACTTCTGGGTATGTCTCTGACAGGGTTTACGTAGAGATTTATGTGAGAGGGAAGACCCACCCAGAGTATGAGCAGCACTTTTCCCTGCCTGGGGATCAAGGCAGAATGAAAAGGAGACAGGGAGCAGATTACCAGCGTTCATCTCCCTGTGCTTCCTCACTACTGATACAATGTGACCAGCCGCATCATAACCCATTGACATGCTTATCTACCATGATAGACTGCATCCATTTAAACCACAAGACAAAATTCATCTTGCCTTAGGTTGCTTCTATCTGCTATTTTGTCCTAGTAACCATAAAAGTCACTAACACAAATATTATTAATCTTAATAATATTAAGGCTTCCAGCATGTGAACACAAGATAGCTTCTATCGGTTTAGTTTCCTTTAATTTCTTTTTACAACTAACAGTTTCTAGGAGGAAACTTTTGCAGGATTTTTTTTTGCTTGTCAGCTATTTCCTATCACACTGTGACATCTCTCCTAGCATCCCTATTGTTTCATGCTCTGTCATTTTCATGGCAATAGACTTGGTATTAAAGGACACCTGGGCTTAATACAGGTTGTGCTATTTAAGGCTTGTAGGATCATTTGAAAATTAATTTTTATTTTGTACCCCAATGCCCACTTATTTCAAACAGAGAAAATGTCTGCTTCAAAATTACTGTAGCAAATCTATAAATATTCCAGTGTTTGCTCAGTCCCTGGTACATGATGATCATTCAATAATTGCTATTCTCCATCTTACTACTGCCAAAATAAACATTGCCTTAAGATGATTAGGATCATAGTGCAACCAATTTCTGATACTGTATAATAACCTTCTGAAGATAAGAGTAATTTCAAGGACGATTTCAATACGGCTTTATGGTCTGTCCTTTTACGAACATACAATACAGGATACTCCCCCACAATTAAGTATGTAAGGATTTACAAACATGTGGAGGGATAAATACTTTGCCTAATGGTACTACTGACAGTGTTAACAGATGAACAGAACTAGAAATCAAATAATGTATAATGCTTATTAATGATGATGCTTGTTGTTTTATTATCAGATCGAAAGGATCAACTCTAGAATAGACTGGCCTATAATGTTTTGGCTAACTAAGGAAACCCGAATCTTAGAGTTTGGGGAACCTGAGATTGGAAGAGAAATGAGAGAAAGGTTAAGACTTCAGTGTGGGTTAAGAATCAGTATGAGTTAAGACTAGGTTTCAGAAAAGGTCCTGTGGGTTCTGAGTAGACAGGCTTCCTTCTGCTATAAGTACCTTTATCCACTGAGGTACCTCACTGGCCCCAGTTCCCAGGTTCTTCTTCTTCTTTTTTTTTTTTTTTTTTTTTTTTTTTTTTTGGTTTCTCGAGAAAGGGTTTCTCTGTGTAGCCCTGGCTGTCCTGGAACTCAGTCTGTAGACCAGGCTGGCCTCGAACTCAGAGATCCTCCTGGCCTCTGCCTCCCAAGTGCTGGGATTAAAGGCGTGCGCCACCACTGCCAGGCAGTTCCCAAGTTCTTAAAGGCTTCCCTTCAGAAAGATCAACTCACTGGCTGTGTATTGATCTGGTGTAAGGATGTATATGAAGCTTTGGTAGTTGTCTATGGGAAGGCCTGAAAAAAATCAAGTTAAGCTTAATTCAGAGGCAGCCTGCAGAAATCTGACCCTGTGACACATTGCTTGCTTCTAGGTCTTTCCTCTAATCTTGCTGCAAGTCTATGTGTCCCTGTAACTCTCTCATTTTGCATGCTTGCAAAACCAAGACTAAGTAGTTAACACTGTATTCTGCTGTCACCTCAGGAAACCACAGGGCCTTCTTTCACAACAGCCATAGGAGCTCTGAATGCTTAGGTGGCTGAACTCAGAAAACCTCTGCTTTATCTGAACCCTTTCTAGCTGAGCACCCTGGAAACAGTCTCCCTATTCAGGCTGTCTTTTGTCAAATGAAAATCTTTAAATTAATTTGCATTTCCACCCTGAAGCCTTCAATGGAAGAGCTCTTTTCCTCAGGGGTTCTTTCTCTTTCTTCTAGTGCAAACAAAACTGCTTCTTCTTAATGGCATTTCTCTCTGGCAACCTTAGCCTCTTTCTCCATACTTGGCATTGCAAGCATCTGTACATGTCCTTGTACTCCCAAGATGCACATGTTTTCAATGTTTCTATGCCTTTTGCTTTCCATTCTGACTGTAAACTTGCTTAAGAGCAGCGAGCAATAACCATACCACCACCTGGATACTTCTGCTGTATTAAGATCCGCCCCCCCCAACCAAGCCAATTATTCCATTTCTTTTCAATTCAGCCTTACTCAATACAGAACAAATAGATTTTCTTTTGCTAGAATGTAATGACCACTAGACAAATTCCCAGGAGAATCCTTGTGGTTGGCCATCTGGTACTACATGAGCACAGTCTGTATGCCTACATTCTTATTAGCACTTAGGTCTTCCTAACTCCCTACACAATTTGACCATTAAAATGAAGCTCAAAGCAATAGCCTTCATTCTAAACTCTCCCAAATTCTTTCTGAGAAGTAGTTTTAAAAGTCTAGAAATCACATGATCAGGTTTAATCTCAGCAACAAGCCTATTTCTCTGACATCATTTTTTTTCACATTTGTACTATTCTCATTGCTGTGATAAAATATCGCATTGAAATAACACAAGGGATGAAAGGATTATTTTGGCTCATGGTTTCAGGGGCATTTTTATCCTTCACAGGAGGTAAGGTATTGCAGTGGGAGCAATTCCATGCATGGTTTTGGCAAAAAGGAACCAAAAGACTTACTCATGTGATGGCAGAGCGCAAGGCAGACTTGACTCCAAACAGCAGACAATATTGTATTCTAAGGTCCACTCCTTTTTTTTTTTTTTTTTTCCTCCTTTTTTATTTTTGATACTTTATATACATTTCCAATGTTTCCCCTTTTCTGAGTCTCCTCTTTGTATACCCCCCATCCCCTCCCCAACCCGCCTCTAGGAGGGAATTCCACCT
>CM052722.1:101173788-101236719 GCA_028551405.1 Uromys caudimaculatus
TCACTAAGTAGAGCATTGTTCAGCTTCCATGTGTATGTGGGCTTTCTGTTATTATTGTTGCCATTGAAGACCAGTCTTAAACCGTAGTGATCTGATAGGAGGCATGGGATTATTTCAATCATCTTGTATCTATGGAAGGTCCACTCCTAATGCTCTACTTCATCCAATCAGGTCCCATACTCCACAGCATTCAAAACAGTGTCACAATCTGGGTAATGAGCCTTCAGAATATAAAACCTTGAAGGACATTTCATATTCAAATCATAATAGTTCTAACATACGACAGAGTAGATATTGATTTAACTGCTTTAACTTCATTATGAAGGAAAAAAACTTCAAACAGTCCTCTTAGAAAAGATGCTGACTTATGCAAAGTTTCTTTTGATTCTTGATATATTCTGCAGGAGAAACATACTAGTTAAATTCTAAGCACCAGAAAAATTTGGACTCAGCATTTCTTTTTATATTATATGCCCAGAATGTGAATTCTAGTTAACTGAGCCCACACAAAGAGCTAGACACTGTTTTTTTGGGGGGGGATGGGGAATAGCAGCATAATTAGGAAATGCTTTTATATAATACACCTTTACATTCTAGTAGGGGATAGAGAAATGGAATCAAATAATTCTAATGTAATTTGACCATACACGGATGTACTAGAGAAAGGAAAGTCACCTTACATGAGAATACAGACAGGCTTTTTTAGGGTGTAAGAATGCTTACTCTGGGTCTTGAAATTAGCTTAGGAACTATTATGATGAAGCAGGTGGATAGTTGCCACAGGAGAAGGATTAAACATCCACATGAAATTAAGATGACTCCTATATGCACATATATGAGACAAAACAAGAAATTCGAAAAAGCACACTGACCTTTTCTATTGATTTACAGCTTAATCATATGAGCTCAATGAATATTTAGAGACTATATGATATAAAAAGAACAATCAGAATAAGCTATTATGTCTTCTTGAATCTCATTTAAAACCTAATTAAGTCTGGTGGGAAGCTGGCAGAGGCCTGTCTGGGTAGAAGGAGATAGATCTATCTGTGAAAAAGAAACAGCAGAGAGTCAGCTTCTTCCTTTACAAAATCTAGCATTTCTACTTAAACTATGTCTTCCAATACTGGAAGAAGACACATATGCTTAGAATAGACATTAGAAACAAACATGATATGTGGTCTGGCCATCTTACCCATATATAAATAAGCTCCCAAAATGAAAGCAACATGCCCAGTGCCACAAAGCATGTCAATATCCAGAGTTCGAGTAAAAATAATGACCATTCGATACTAAATCCTTTGTTTAGTAAACTACACATTTTTTCCTAAAATCTGTAATCTATTTATTATGCTATGAAATGATGATTTTTATTAATTTGCTACAAGGTAATCTTCACTTTAGTTCAATTGAATTAATTCACTTCATCCTAATAAACTAAATGCACGGTTATATCTATTTTTGGAAAGAGGTAGGGACATGCTAAGTAATCTTTACAGTAAAAAATATTGCATTCTTCTTTACTTTGATCTTTACTCTGTGTTGCTTAGCTGTATGGACTTACCCTTGCCTTCAGCTTCCTAGCCAAACTGTCCCACCATCAAGTGAGATAAAAAGAAGAAAGAGAGCTTAGAATGTATATTCCCCAACTGTCTCCTATTGCCCTTCAATAACATAGCAGCATATGTTTACTTAAAATGACAAGTTCTGTCATGTGTCTCTTCCCAGATATCCATCTTGTATGGTTTCTAATAATCATTCCATTTTCTTTTGTTTCAAGTTAACTGGTAGTAATCCTATGTTGCAAATGTCAGCCATGGGCTTCATAACCATTGCCTGTGGCTATTCCTAAATCCTAACCTTTATGTTAAATTCTCCTCAAATTTTCAAATACACAGGGACATCTACTTTTGGCTAATATTCTGATGATAGCTCCCATTCTTCCATTGTTAATTTAGATCCATTTCCTGATAATATTTTTAGATAAATACCTGGTTCTCTAAATATTACCATATTCAGTTGGGTATTTGCATTCACACTATCTTACAAACCTGTATGTTCAAGTGCTGGTTCTTAGACATAAAATCATTGTTACATTAGTCTAGATAGTAATTAAAGATATAACACTGAAGAGCAATGGATCTTGTTCATAAAGTACATTACTATATTAATTGAATGAAAAAAAACATATTTCAAACATATGATACACACAAATGCCACAATTTGATCAGATAGGGATGGATTTGATTTAATGTTCAGGTCTTTGTAGTCAAGAGTGAATCAATAAATCTGAGATATTATCTTCAATTATGAATAGCTCAACCAGTAGACCTGCTCTTTTCACTTTAGTAAAGTGTGTTCCTTAAAAATATTTTACTGTAATTACAAATAGTATAAAACTATATAAATTCTAATGCAAAGAAAATTTTCAATGTTCCAAGAGCTATTTTATATACAATTATTTCCATGGATTTTCAGCAAAATTGAATTGTCTATGTCTCTATTTTTCCTCTCCAATTAGAGACCAATTGAGAGTGGGTTATTGTGTTCATAGTTAGGTTCTGCAGCTCATTCTCATCAAATAGCTACAATTACCACCACCATTTGAAGGGAGAGGTTCTACAGTTTACCACCTTGACACTGAAAAGTATTTCTGAATCCCTACCTCAGAATCTTTGAGAAAGCCTGAGACTATGTCATTCATACACACACACACACACACACACACACACACACACACACACACACACACACACATATAAATAACACATGTCAATTTGGCATCAAAAATGTTATTTAGGACACTTTGATGAATTTCCTGATAGATTCAATGCTACAAACCTTTAACTGATTCAAGTCATTTGTATATTTTGCAGTTATTAGCCAATAATTTGATGAAACTGTTCATTGGTATAGTTTTCTGTTTAAGAGGTAGAATTCTGACAAAAGTCTTGTGAATTTCAGAAAGAAGTAGAATGAACTTTCTAATAAGCATCCATAAACGATAACCAGAATATCCTATGTGGTAGAAAAATGTTAAAAAGATTCCTAAATCACCACCACCACCTAGTTCTTGATGCAAATGATTTAGTGGTAACTTCGAAAATTATTTGAGCACTGAGACAACATATAGCAGAAAGAAGAAAAATTTATTGCTGGGATGTTTTTAGTATCTGTGAGTTTTAAAATAGATTTGAGTATTCCTCCTGATTTGGAACATCTCATTACCATCATCAAAAGGAATATTTGGTTCTGATGTCTTCCAAATTTACTATCTATCTTTAAAATATAGCCAGAAGATTTTAGTCCTTGACATTTACATTTATCTAATTTATTGTCCACAGGCTTTGAATGCTTTGATACTTATTTAATTTAAATTAATGGCCCATGTACAAATCAAAGAAAGCTAAACTAATTAAGGCAGAAAAGTCTCATCTGGCACATTAAACTCTAGGATTTATTGCAGACATTCAAGATTTGATTTTGATTGCGTTTATTGAATCAAGCCAGGAAGCTATTTTACTTTAATGTTTGGGCTAGGTTAATCTATAATAAAGTCTATCCTAACAATAGAGGGATGAGTTCAATTTAGTTCAATATTTGAATTCTCTGTGCCATAAAAATAAATGCTAGATACTGAGATAAAGCCCACTTTAAAGAAGCCTCAGCCTTCTGAGGAAGAAAGAAGTAATATCACCATGGTTACATCTCTTATCTTTTGTCACTGTAAGTTAGGATGTAACTTCCAAATATATGTTCTTCAAATACTTAAAATTTCATGTACATACACATATAGTTTCAAAGGAGTTAGTTATCCTATAATTGGGCAACCATGCCACGCTATTTACCACAAGTTAACAATAGAAAACCCCAGTGCCAGGAGTGGGGTCCTGAGGAAAAACAGCCATAGGGTATGGAGGCTAGCAGTGAGGCCAAAATTTATTTATCTTTGGAAATTCTCTTTTGTCTAAAATTCTTTGCTATTCTATGGCCAAAGACCATTGGCTTCTGGTCTTTATATTAGTAGTAGGGGAATTAAAAAACAAAACAAAACCAACCAATCAAAAAAAAATTTGATGCTAGGGATATCTTCTCTCTGGCTGGCCAGGCAAGAGACTTGGACTCTTTAATTCTTCATGACCCGGAGAGAAAAGAAAAGGAAGGAAAGAAATTCATTTACACAATGTGCACAGACATATATACATTCATAGACACATATTTCTGGTCAGGCCCAACCACCTGTCTCAGTCAACTCAAATGTTCCTCCATATGTACAAACACACATACCTATACATATATGTATATAAATACATATAGATAAACATATATACATATATACATTTGGATAGGTGGGGTGGAGCCCCAGATGCCACACATATGCATTTGGGTGGATAGATGGGGCACAGCCCCTAAACAACCAACTTTAATTTTTTCCTTTGGCCTTTTTTATACCTTCTTAGACAAAAGTTCTTTAAAAAATTACCTCATAGATAAAATTTTACACAGAATGGGAGTTATAGGAGGATGTTGACATTAAGTTAAAACCAGTGTTTCATTCTATAAGCTCATTATAAGTTCAAAGCAACAGTTTCACATGGTCTTGCTTTATCATAGTGCACACCTCTGGCTGTATCCTTAGACCTGACCTAGACTGAATATTTTTCCTTGATCACAATTTTGTCCGAAGCCTATTTCTCTTCTTAGTATAATAGAGAAAGCTAATTGTATTCCTTATTATTCAGCATTTGTTTACTCTTTTATGAGGAGGGGGCACATTCTATTCTTTATTCTAACTTTAGTACATGTTTCTGGTAAAACAACTAAAACCATTTATTAAAACATTATTTCTAAAATTATTTTAATCAAATCAGAAGTTCTTTAAAATCATTAATCATCTAAACAGTATTATTTCATGAAAGTTCATCTTTATGTTGATCCACAGGAAATTTGCTCATTAGAGTGGGCTAATGTTCAGGAATCCTTAGGTTATTTAATAATGACAGGAAAGACATATCAGCTGCAAGAAGCAATTCTGAGATGAAGTTTCTTGGGATCTTGCCTCTCAGAGCTCACCCATCACAGAGATTGCAAAACTGATGGGCCATCACCCAGAAGTTCACCTGCTAGCCTTAACCTCTCCTAGATGTCTGTCTCCTGAGAGCAGATGTTTGCTATTGAGGTCCCATATAATGTTCCCCAACATTGTAGGTTTTTGGCAGTATTCTAGGTTTTCCTCGAGAATTTTATGGTAAAACACATTTGTTTCACACCTTTCTCCCAAAGCGTGGATTATCAATGAAGATAGAAAATTGAAAGCTTGAAATTGATGAAAGCCTTACATACTTGAGTCATAGAAATAACAAATCTAGGTAGTACTCACCTAGGTAGTACTCAGCTGCATCTATACTGGCTAGCTTTCATAGTGAGAGAAGGTGCTATGCACAGTACAAGAGGAGAAAAGTAATGTTACCTAGCTCTGAATGCTGTAAGCTACAGTAACATGTGTCCTGGCAAGACATGTCCACTGATGGAATAGAGAAATTAATACTATGGGAGTAACTCATAGCATTCAGGTTGAATTTAAGGCTCATTCCATAAGATGGAACTTATACCTGGCACCATTATTGGGGCAAAAAACAAATGTCTACATAGGTCATAAGCCCAAGAATTTCATGAGAAATACAGTGAACAGAGAATAAAAATTGGCGGAGTGCTCGGTTCTAAATGGGACATCTATTTCACATCTTTGTCCCAAGGCACGGATTATCAGGGAAGGAGGAGTAGAAGCCCAAAAGAGCCACAGGTAGTGGATGATTGCAACAAAAGAGTGTTCTCCAGATGCTTCACATGGTCTCACAGTAGTCGTGACAGCATGTATAAGATTTATGTAAACTCAAACCAAACAAAATATGAAGTCCCACAAATAGCATAAGGAGTAGCTCAAAATGTATAGCTCCTGGGAAACAGAGAGTCCATTTTCTTTAAATGGTTAACCCCTTGTAAGGTGATCATGCTTCAGTGAATGACCCTACACTCAAGAGTATATGGGCAGCAATTATTAAACTAGATGGATTTTTTTTAAAAGGATATAGTTAGGTAAATAGGAAAGGTTGATAGATCTGAGAGGGGTTAGGGAATGGAGGTTAATATGATCAAAAATATTGCATGAAATTCTCAAAAATTAATGAAAGTATTTAAAAATAATTTAAAGGGTGAAATTTAAAAATTACTTCCCATAAAATATTGATTTCTATAAGTCAAAGTATGTTAAGTTGCCTCAACTATTTTTCCTGGATTAATTTCTTATCTATGATTAGTTTATTTTTATATAAAGTAACATAACTGATAGAAAATTGGGAAGTTTCACATTTGATAAACTAGATTGTATCTACTTTATGTTAAATTATTTGTATTATAACAAAAGCAATTTTCTAAAAATATCTTTGTGTGATAGTGCATGTTTGTAGTCTGAGCATCTGAGAGGTAAAGTGGGAAGTTCTGGGCTATCATTAGCTACATGGTGATTTTGAGGTCAGCCTTGGCTACGTAGACCCTATTTCAAAAAAGCACAACAAAATTTTTCTTTCTATAAGTTGGAACAGTAGTTACAAAATTGCTGCCTTAGTATACTACTGCACAGTTGGGAGTCAAAGAATTGGTTAAGAACTTTTTACAGTTTTATAAACGCTACTTGGATCTAAACTAGGCATATACTCTTAAGTTTCAAAACTCATATACATTAAAACTATATAGATTATTGTCCCATAAATCTTCTGACCTCTATTTTACAAATTGTTATTTTCTTGAATTATGCTTTTACATGCATCACCTGCAGTTAACTTTTATGGGTGCTAGTCTTTCTCACATAAGTTTTTATCACTTAGAATTACGTAAGGTTGACTGGAGAAAAATCATGCCACTTGCACAGGGAAATGCATTCCAGTCCACTGGATTCATCTACTGACTACATCAGAGTGAATACTGAAGACTGCTAAAAATGTGAGAAAGATGCTTTTCATGACATCACACTGACAGTCACTTGAAAGTAATTTGAACTTTCAGTATTAAATACAAGATTGCTGTTCTGTATACAAAATCATCCCTTCATAATCTTTTTAACATCTGTTATCTCTAAACTTCTGTTGAACATTTCAAGGATGTTAAAAATAACCCCATTTGTCTATCTCATTCTCCTTGTTATTTTGTTCAGTTTTACTTTATTTTTATCATATCATACCCAAATTAGTCATTAATATGGAAAGGAAAGAAAAATATTGTATGTTTCCTCCCTTATGTGGAATCCAGGCACAGATGTCGGAGAATAGACACTCGCACACATGTGTATGCACACACACACACTCACACGTACATGGAAAGGGCAGCAGTGAGAAGAAAGAGGGGAAGGAAACATGGGAAAGTAATCTGGAGGAAAGCGTAAGCAAATTCAAATATATATATCTGCATCTATGAAAATACCATTAAAACCCACTATTTGACATCACAAAAGACTTAACTGCCAAAGAACGAAAAACTAAAAAGATATGATTGTTATATCAAGAATTAGTAAATTTCTTCTGTAAATATTTTCAACAGATTGTAACTAAGTCAACTTAGTTGTCACCTAAGCTTTGCTAGTGGAGTGTTAAATGTGCATGCACGATAGTTCAGTGAACAGGAGTGGTAGTGTCCCAGCAAAACTGTCCTTATAAAGCAGGTGTGTGGTCTACAGTTAATCTGCAGAACAGAGTGTCAGTTTCTGACTTACATACTCAGGGCTTTGTTCAGAGTTTATGCCCTCCTTCTTTTAAAAGAAACATGATACAAAGGAACAAAAACAACCTTGTTCATCCTGTTTCTTAGAGATTCAATTTCCCTTTTGAGAAATCCATCTTCTTTGTCAACATTCAGAGAAAAGCATAAACATTCTTTATGGAGTTATGCCTAAATCATAAGTGTTCTTTCATAGCAAAGAATTCCTGAAGTCCTTCTATTCAGACTTTATAATCAAATTGGCTTGGTAAGAAATTGTGTGTATGTGTGTGTGTGTGTGTGTGTGTGTGTGTGTGTGTATGTGTGTGTGTGTATGTGTTTGTGTGTGTGTGTGTGTGTGTGTGTGTGTATGTGTTTGTGTGTGTGTGAAGTGAAAGTTCTTGTTGTTTTCTACAAAAGGCCTTAATCTAATATGTAATTTAATCTATTCTACATTTAAAACCATTTAATTTTGATACAAATATGGATAAAGACTAGAACAGAATGTGGAGGATATAATTGATTCATTAGAATGAAATAATTAGGGCTGATTCTACTTTTCTAGTTATAATTGCTCAACAAATAAAATTCTTGTTAAAACTGATTCATGTTTATCTTAGAGAAAAAAGGAGGTCAAGTTTTCAAAAAGAATGTTATAATAGCAATATCTAAACAAAATGACTCAATTGACTTTATGTAGGATTGCAGTTTGTCATAGGATACCTTAGGAAACGATCTTAACAATTCTCTTTACTTAATGTTGTCCTGATGACACAAGTGTGTCGTATACTGATTCCCTGCTTTTTCCTTAGAGGTCTGTTTGCCCACATCATGTGGAAGCTATGACATACAACTTTAATGCTCCTGTTTAGGCCTAAAATATCCCTTTCTCCAATATCTAGACCATCTACCTACTAATTACTTACCATTAAATTACCACCCTGATAATTTACCCCAAGGAGCTCCTTAGTCAAGATCATATTTTTTTTTAATTTCGGGATTGACTGGTTGGTGAGAAAATAAAATGGCTGGCTACTTTGTCTCAGCTTGAGGTAACTTTGAAGAACCATCTGAGCTCTCATATTTTCCAAGCATTTAACTAAGATCTATTTGCCTTATTGTCAATGCATTTATTACTCATAGTTATTACCAGCAGCACTTCCCCTTAAAATTTTCTCATTGGCCATCTCATCCCATTATCTGCATCCTAACACATGCTCTGTCCACCCTCTTCCCCTGCAACAGGCTTTCTGGGGCTCACTCCTCTAGGGGAAATTACAGGGTTTCCAAATGCATAAAAGCAAATGATTTCTTTTAAGACTTGGTCATAGAACTTATGTATTTGTTCTTTCACCCATTTCTTTGTGATTTATAGTATCTTTCTGCTGTTAAATAGTGATGATTAAATAATCTTACTGGTAGTAAAGATGTTTTCCCTGGCATATTTTGTAACAAACACTGTAATACATGCAGTCAATATGATAAGTTACTTAATTCCACAGTCTTAGAAGGTAGATACTGTTGCTGTCCTTTTGTTAATGGTGAAATAGAATTTTACCACATATTTTCCTAAATACTTGACCTTTACAAGAAATTTATGAATAATTCCTAGTTTCCCTATCAGTGTATAGCACACTGTCGTGAGAAATAGAATAATCATGCTATTTGAATGATTTTATGTGAGGGAATTTTATCATTGGAAAGTTCTTTTGTTAATGAAAAAATCTATGAATTTTCTCTGACAATAGTGATACGTACATACCACAGCAGTGCCATGCTTATCCTGTCCCTTATCTGGAGTCTATCAGTGCTGTAGCCTTCAGTGTTCTCATGCTCATGCAACTCTATTATAGTTTATTCTCTAAGGGATTCTCATGCTGAAAGATCTTCAGGTGCAAAATTAGTCTGATGTTGTTAAATTTCCTGTTGTGCAGCAGAGCAGCCATTTTAAGCATCAGGACAGCTCATATTTGAATAGAGGTGGACTTAGTTACTGATCCCTTCTATTTATACTGTCTGCCATTTACTTTAGTGATTGCTTGTCTCCAACCTCCCTTGATGATCAGAAATTATTTTTGTGGCTATTCAGATATTACAGAGGGAATATGGATTTAGCAGAGAACTTTATACAACTGAGAGCAAGCTATGTCCTCACCCCTCTCCATTAAAGTTGTAATGCTTTTGCCCAACCAAGTAAAAGAATGCTGTTTGCTTTGTCTTACAAAGTGCCTTCTCTTTTTTCCTCACTTCACAAATATAAGCAGAGTAAAGGCTGCTTTTTTATTCCTAAGATTATAAGGTGCTGTCATTTAATGCTAGACTTTTGAAACAAGCTTCTAGAAAATATAAATGAGATTAAAACCTAGCAATTAAAGACTATAATTTGGTAGACTATCATCCAACCCTTCCTTTTCACTTCTACTGATATGACTTTTGATGTAAGCACATACACTCTTTTTGTCTTAATATGATCAAATGGGAAGCATTGTCCTGACGGAGAGCACTGTTTAATAAGCCTTAAGATCTGGTCTATGGTATATTATTAGGAAAATATGGACTGATAGGCAATGAAGTAATTGAACTACTATCTCTAAATTGTTGTCATTGATTTAAAAGTGATAATAACCAGGATCCTGAAACAGTTAATAAAAATCACTAATGAAAGCTCATTGAAAACCAATAAGGTTTAAAAGGTTCTCCAGTGAATGGGAGTGAGCTAAATTAGAATGAATTTAGATTTTATTGTATTTAGAACTCGTGGACTGTACTAAATTAGCAAACATCATTTAGACTTCCTGACATTAGTATTGTTATTGATATTGTTCATAGAGTGAAATTTCTATGCAGAGAAATTATTTTTGTGAATTGCTTAGTGGACTACAAAGAGATTTTTATCTCATTTCTGAGTCTAGGTTTGCTCTTACATTCACTTCAGTTGGCAATAGAAAAGTCATTCTTTGAAGTCACCATCTTTTCCATTTATGTTAGAAACACTCTAACATAACATCTAGAGCCCCTCCACATTTTTTAACCTTGCTGTTTTTACTTTATGCAACTGTGATCCGTCAAATAAGAGACAGAGAGATTAATGTGATTTTTTTTTTTTTTTTTTGGTTTTTCAAGACAGGGTTTCTCTGTGTAGCCCTGGCTGTCCTGGAACTCACTCTGTAGACCAGGCTGGCCTCGAACTCAGAAATCCACCTGCCTCTGCCTCCCAAGTGCTGGGATTAAAGGCGTGTGCCACCACTGCCTGGCCTTAATGTGATTTTTTAAATTCTGCAAAATGAGGGGGAAAGGGCTGTCCTGGGCTTGATTTGTCTTCTGGTGTCCAATTCTAATGATGATATCCTATTGCGAGAGACTTAAAATCGAATCATTAGACAATTACATTAGTGCATGCAGTTCTATTCCTCACTGTTTAGCCCTCTTTGAAATTATCTTCCCTTTAGCTCTTCCTATTAAGTGTGCTTATGGTACAAGCTAAAAGTCATTACTAAGTTCTTATAGATGGTTCTGCTTTGATCACATTTCCTCAGAAACTCTTTTGCATGATGTAGCTAGAAGTTAGCTTTCCATTTGATGTGGCCAATAGTTTGAAAATTACAAATGCAAGTATTTTATAGCATAATTTCACTAGATGTTATTTTCTGTATGATAACTCCTTTGTGAATGTTTACTCATTTTGGTATAACTATATATCCCAAGGCCTGTGGATGGTTTTTCTGTGCTATGTTTTTATTTTTTCCTTTTCCTTTTTTTCTTTTATTGGGTATTTTCTTTATTTACATTTCAAATGTTATTCCCCTTTCCAGGTCTCCCCTGAAACGCCCTATCCCACCCCCTCTCCCCCTGCTTCTATAAGGGTATTCCCCCACCAACCCACTCCTGCCTTCCCTCCCTGGCATTCCCCTATACCGTGGCATCAAACTCTCACAGGACCAAGGGCTACTCCTCCCCCTGATGTCCAACAAAGCCCTCCTCTGCCAGATACCTGAGCTATGTTTGAATTGTTTTGGTATTCACAGTCTTCTGTGGGTGTTTTATTAACAGCATTAATGTAGGCATATTTATCCATCTAGCTATCTAGATTTCTCAGCTGCATGTTTTAGGATTAACATTTGATGCTACTTTCCTTAGCTTTCCATTTTGATATGCCATTGTAAATAGAAATGCCATGCTAACAACCCTTTGCACTGACACACCAAGAAAGGAGATTTTTTCAAATGCCAATATTAAAATGGGTAACCAGTTTTCTCCAGCTCATGTGGAATTTTTTGCTTATTTCATGTGATGAATATGTAGTATAATTTGCTTCCAGTTATCTAAAGACAAAGAGAGAGCCCCTGACTTAAATTGTGAATTCTTCAAATATGACAACCTCATTAACCTTGATTGTGGACCCTCAGATCCAGCATGGTACTTGTGGGCTATGGTCTTTGTAAATTACAGACTGATTACCTGAAAAAATAAAAATGGGCATGAAGAGATAGTTAATTAGCAATTAAATCCTGTAATTTATTAAATAGCATTTAATAAGTTCTATGAAATCACACTTAATCAAAAATGCAGTAGCATCATTTTAAAAGAACCAACATGGCAGTCACACTTGCTGGAGGTAAACATGAATACAGTCTATGAAAAAAAAAGTGCCACATAAGATTGTCACCAATAAAAACCTCGCATACACATTAATGCCCTTAGTTTTCTTTCTCAGTGAATTTCATAGAATCTAATTTTAAAATAAAAAGCACATGGGTAATTCTGCGCATTCTCAGTCACTTTTATTTTTCTAGATCACTTTTTAACTAGGCAATGATCTGAATTTATGTATATGAGAAGTAAATATTGGCAAAACAGTGAACTCATCCCAGAGAGCAAACATACTTAAAATTTTCTCATCAAAACATTTGTGCCACTATTGTACCCCTGAGTATATGTTGTCATGCTAGTTATTACTGTAGATTGGTACCCTGTGTAGTTCACAGCTGGCTAAGACTGTAGATGACATTTTCTTCCCAACAGCCTACATAGCACCTTTTGATGCTATGAAATCTAGCCAGCATGGAGGAAGCTTCCTGGTCAGCACCAAATTGATTCCCACATGTCCTTTAATCAAATCTGTGGTGTCTTCAGCAATGAGGCATCTCATCAGATTATAGTGGATGCTCAAGAGCATTGGCAATAACCTGTATTGTTCTGGGGTTGGGCAGGCTCTCTAGGACGTCTGGACCCACAACATGAGAGGAGATATCGCACAGCAGGCAATGAACTTTTTATTTGACTTCTGAGAGGGGCATTAGCTTATGTGTACAACAACTCCAATTAAACTCTTTTAAATGAATAAATATAAGGATATATTTTTCATGAATATACAATATGTATTATATATTTGTAAATATATATGAAGCTTATAGTATGTTTCTATTTGGCTTTTTTGTTCATTTTTTTCAGTATTAGTTATCTTTCTCCACCCACTTCTGTGTCTTACTCTCCAATCCCTTTCCATCTAACTCTTACTCTTTACAACTGAATACATTTCTATCGTATGTAGGTCCCACACTTCATCGCCTATTCATCAGGTAAAGAACAGCAGGCTGTTCCAATGTCCTCATTACTGGGGATATGGCAGCTATGAAGACAGATGAGTGTCAGTTTTTATAGTAGGAAATAGAGTCCTTGGGGTAGTATTCCCAAGAGTGCCATAGCTACCTCATAGCATATATCTATTTCTACTTTTCTGATGAACAACCACACTGATTTTCACAGTAGCAGCACCAATTTATACTTCCAGAAACAGTGTACAAAGGTTCCTTGTTCTTTACACCTCATAGGTATTCGTTATCTTTTGTTTTCTTAATTTCAGCCACTCTGGTGAAATCCCAATTTAATTTTACTACTTATTTCCATGATAGATACAAATGGTGAACAATTTTATTTCAATCTTTACATACAATGTATTTTGATCATATTCTTGCCTCTCCCCCAAAACTTCCCAGATATTCCCCACCTTCCTACTCAGCCTGACAAAAATAAGTAAAAAGCATGTGTGTGTGTGTTTGTGTGTGCATACACACACACACACACACACACACACACAGACACCCCACTGAATCTATCTTGTGTCAGGAAACTACTCCTGGCATGGAGTACATTGTGACACTCCATTGAAGAAAATTTATTTTCCCTTTCCAAGCAGGTAACAATTACAAATAACTTCTTATTAGGGAAGGACTTTATGCCTTCCTGTATACAAATGACAAATGTACTGAGAAGGAAATCAGGAAATAATACCTTTTATTGTGGCCTCAAAAATACAACTTGAAATAACTCTGACCAAGCTAGTGAAAGACTTGTATAATGAAAACTTGAAGAAATTTTAAAAAGAAACTGAGGACAACACCAGAAAATGGAAAAGACTCCATGCTTATTTGTAGAGTTAACAGTGTGAAAATGGCCACCCTACCAAAAACAATCTAGATTCAATGCAATCCCCATCAAAAATCCAATACAACTCTTCAAAGAAATTGAAGAACAATTTTGAACTTCATATGAAAATAGACACACATGCACAAATACACACAGAAAGAGAGAGACAGAGACAGAGAGAGAGACAAAGAAAATAGTTAAAAACAATACTAAATAATAAAAGAACTTCTAGAGGTATCATTATCCCAAATTTCAAGTTTTACTACAGACCTAGAGTAATAAAAACAGCATGGTATTGGCATGAAAACAGACATGTTGATCAATGGAATTGAATTAAAGTTTTAGACATAAGTCCAAACATCTGCCTATTTTTATGCCAGTGGCATGCTGCTTTTACCTCGGTGGCCCTATAGTATAACTTGAACTAAGATATGGGCCTGCCTCATTTTCTGTTCATGCTTGTTTGGCTACCCTTGGTCTTTTGTGTCTCCATATAATTTTTGAGACTGTTCTCCTGTGTCTGTGAAGAAAAGATCCTGGCATTTTAGTTGAAATGGTATTGAATCTATAGCTTTTGTAAAATGACTATTTTCACAATATTAATTCTAGCAACCCATGCACATGGGAAGTCTCTCAATATTTTGGTGTCTTCTTTGATATCTTCCTTCAATGTTTTAATGTTTTTATTGTATAGGTTTTTCACTTAGAAAAAGACTTTCTTTAAAGGAATTCAACAGGAAAAGAAATAATCTCACAAAATGATCAATGAAATTGTATGTTTTTTTATTCATAGCAAAAGAAAGTATCACCAGAATAAAGACAGTCTGTAGAATGGGGGAAAATGTCTGCCAACTATACACCAGACAAGAAATTCACATATAGAACATGTAAAGACCTGCAACATGCTGAATAGACAATCCTAGAGGAAGGGACTAGTACCTACCATGTGGCCACTGAATGTTTGTAAAAAGACCCACATCTATAGGCATTAGAGAAACTTACAGCTGCTCTGACAGTCAATTTCATTCCATTCAAAATGACAGGCATAAAAAAATAGCAACAAATGCTGGTGACGTTATAGGGAAAGAAGAATCCTTATTACCTGCTGGTGGGAGTGTCAGCTGGTGCAGCCACTATGGAAATAAGTATGGTGGGTCCTTAAAAAGAGAAATAAGACAACCGATGGTTATATGCTCAAAACACTCCAAGTGAACATATTGCAAAGATATCGCCATGTCTGTGTTAGCACTGCACTGTTTAAAATATTCAGAAAATGGAAACAGCACAGACATCTATCACTTCTTCTTTTTCTTCTTCTTCTCCTTCTTCTTCTTCTTCTTCTTCTTCTTCTTCTTCTTCTTCTTCTTCTTCTTCTTCTTCTTCTTCTTCTTCTTCTTCTTCTTCTTTTTGGCTTTTTTGCGGCAGGGTTTCTCTGTGTAGCCCTGGCTGTCCTGGAACTCACTCTGTAGACCAGGCTGGCCTCAAACTCAGAAATCCACCTGCCTCTGCCTCCCGAGTGCTGGGATTAAAGGCGTGCGCCACCACTGCCTGGCTTATCACTTCTTTTAAATTTTACTTATATACACAGGCTTATTGCTGGTTAGGCTAGGACAGTCTATGAATTCATAATGTTAAGAGTAATTGCTGATGACTAAATCAAAAAGATTGTGCCTCCCCTTTCAAATATGGTCACATTTTAAATGATTACATAAATTTTTAAAAATAGAATTGTATCACCGAGCAAATAACCCCATTTTATATTGCTAGTGACTCTCAAATATGGCTAGGTGGGAGCAGTCAAAACAGTGTATCATGTTTCCATCAAATAGAGCAAATATTCTTACTTATGAATAATGGTGGCAAACATATGATTCAAAGATGACAGCTCTCTCTTCACTAGTTTTCCCCTTAAAATATATTCACAAATCATCCTTTGTGAAAGAGCATTAAAGGAAGACTACCGCTTTTAGTAATTTTTAAAGAGCTAAATCATCTGTACTCAATTAGAATTTCTCCATGTGAAAAAATACAATAGGTTTTCATAAGTCACAGCACAGTAATCCTTTTTGATGTAATAGTCATAAGATTGTTTCTCTCTTTATGCTAACCTATGTCTGTAAACAAAAGAGCCATGGAATTAAACTTTATTTTAAAATAAAAAATCATACCTAAAAGTATTATTAAGATATCTTAAACTGAAGTTCGTGTATTTTATTATACAAGACTTGTCTGTTAATTTTTTCACATATTCATGACTGTACTGCTATGGATTCATATTTTGAGAGAAGAAAATGTATCATTATCAATACTACACAGATAACACTGATGGGATGAGAATGAGGAAAAACCCAATGTAAGACCTTCTTCCCAGAAGAATTTCTGCCTTAAGGCCTTTTATCTGCTTGGATTAGTAATCTCTTTGTTTTGACTCTTTTTTTCCTCTCTTGTAGCCAAAGTAGTTTACAACCTGCCTTGGTTGTCCAAGTCCTGAAATTAAAGGCATGCACTACTACACCTGATCTAGATTAGCAATCTGTGGGAGAGGGTAAACAAAGATAAGGGTCATCATGTTGATTCAATGATTGAGCCAAATTAAAAATATCTAACAGTTGTACAACATTGTGTATTTTCTAAGTTATAATTATGCACTGGGAAGTTGATTTTTGCCTTTCCTTACCTTATTTGATTTGTATCAGAACGGCTTCACTTGGATGGTTATACTAGTAGTAGAGGGAGCTGTAGTAGGAATTTCTGCAGGAGCAATGATTGAACATGTATTCAGTACATACTATATGTTAGGCACAATTTTAAGGCTGTACATATACAATTCATTTGATCACACCATAATCATAATGTGTTCTTATTTATTACCATTTAAAAGTAATGAATCTTTGCCATAGGATGATCATGATAGAACACTTTGTCCAAGTGCACAAGGCTGAGTCAAAATTCAAATTTCAGTCATCATCTTCTTAGGGCCTATGCCCTTCACCATATCATCCCACCACAAAAGGTGAATCCTGACAATTGGGACAACATGGGCCAACCTAGAGGAAATTGTGGTAACTTAAATAAGCCAGATACAGGAGAAATAACCACCACAACATCTGACTTTTATGAGATGAGGCTACTTTGGTTTTGGACCTATAAGGGCAGATATTTAGAATAAAGAATGAAAATGTCCTGTAGATTTTTGAGAAGAGTTTGTCATGAAGAAAGGAGAGCACTCACTCTGAGATGGAATGACTGAAAAGATGGGGAAAGAGGTGAATGTGGGCACAGGGCAGATAATGAGGCGGTAAGTGGCAGAACATCGGGCCAGGAGAGGCAGAGACCTGGTTTCATAAGCTTTGGATTTTGTTCAAAGTGAAATGGAAAATCTCGAATATCTTTTTGCAAGCTAGTGTCACAGTCTGGTTTAATTTTAAAATGGCTATTTCTGGATGGTTGGTTGGTTTGTTTTTTCAGAAAATACAGGTTTAAAGGTGAAAGCAGGTAGACCCATTAGTGAGAATTGAATGAACTCAGGGGAATGAAATCTGGCTGAGAGTTCAGGTTCCCTGCTCTGGAAAAACCAGTTTGAATTGGAGCCCAAAGGAACTGGATATTTTTAACTGTCAAGTAGAGAGAGAGAGAGGAAATGTGTAAGAAAGGTCAAATGAGGAATGAATAGAGGAGGTGAGAGCTGGTTAGTTCTCTAAGGTTTTAAGTTAGTTGCCACATATAGAAGTCTTAGGTAAGAAAACGTCTAGAATTGGAGGAAAATACTTTTAATGTTTCAGAATACTAACAGCCTAATGAGGCTACCCTAATCATTACAGAAAAGGTAGAAAGACTGAGAAACTTCCAAGATGAAAATCTGATGATCAGCCTTTATGCTCATAAAAGTCTCTCCCACTTTAAACATTTCAGCACCTTCTCCAAAACCTGAAAAGTATCACTGCATTCTGAATTGCTCTATGTACTATTCCCTTGGCTTTTTAATAGAGAGTGGCTCCATTTTCTTTCCAAATAAAGTTGAATATAAGCACAGTATGTCTCCTGTGAATCCTAAGCAGTCTAGTGAGCTATGAAAGCATGATAGATGTTCAATCACTAATGACCTAAGACTTCTTCCTGGATATCCCTAGGCTTTTCTCTGGGATGCAATGACTGTAGCATTCTGGGAAGTAAGTAGCAGTAATGATTTTATCAATTAGTGCAAGTATTTACTGTGACTAGGTCCAAATGATGAAATTGTTGTTTATTTAAATCATTTTTAGATATAAAACACAGCACATCTGAAACCAGTTCTGCAGATTAACTTATAGCTCATATTTCATCAAATTCCATTTAAGAAAGCCACTCTAGAATTATAAAGTCTAAATATTTTCTTCAATCTCTCTCCCCCTCTCCTTTCTTCTTCCATCACTGCCCCATTTCTCCTTCCCTCCAACCTGCTTCTCTTCCCCTCTCTTACCAAAGCCTACATTCGGGCTTAAATAATAATAATGAAAGAAAAAGAAGTTCTACACAAAATGGCTTAAACCAGTCATATTATATATATATATAGTATACATATGATATGGTATATATATGGTTAAATATGCTATGGTGTGTATACATACACATACATATGTATACAATTATGTGCTTCCTATTTATTTACATATGTAATACTATAAAAGATTGTAAAATGCCCTGCAGAGAAGCAGTTTCATCATTTGTTATAGAATTCCTTTTATCACCTGTAAATATGCTAAAATGCATGATAATTACATTTATTGCCCTATCATAAGAAAATTTGCCTCCTGGTTTTCCTACTATTTACATATATTACACAACTACTTTGTAATAGCAACCAAGCTTGAGTCTATTCAGTGAATTCATTTAAGAAAGGCAAATATGGGATGTGTACAAAGCACTTATCTGAAGACAAATATATGCACATTTGAACCAAGAGCAGCAAACTACATTGAATTCATGTGATAAAAGTTACAAGCTGCTACTTCAAGTGGAAATCTATTTGCAGACAAGGTACACTGAATTCAGTATTTGTCTTCCAGTATTAGACTGAATTATATTTGGCAGAAGACTACATCTGGAGACCTATAGGGATTCATTAAAACCAGATAACGCTGAAGCATAGCAAAATGTTTTCTATTTGGACTATAGTGCCAATTTAATAAATGTATGGAAAATAAAATGATTAAGTAGCATCTTGTAAGGACATACATCTAGCCAGACAGTTCCTTAAAAAGCCAATATTTATACTTGACCTAACTTCTTTGGATCATAAGACCTAAACACAAGTGATAAGAGATGGCCTAATGTATGGATGTCTTGAATAGTGAAAATTAAATTGCATCACTTTCAATTTGAAATACTAATGCACAAATATGTCTCATTTGTTTGACATAAAAGTAAGAATAGTCACTCTGTAGAAGTACCACTAACTAGTAGGGACATTGCTTTTCAGTTCTGTTATGAAACATGAGAATCTCAAACCTCAAAACAGTTAGATATATTTTGCTAGTCAATATTTTGCTAGTCATTATTGTAGAGCATTTGGATAAAATACAGAAGAAAAATTAAATTCACCTGGAATCTAATTTGTCAGATGTTACTAATGTTACAATTTGATGAAATTCTATATTTTAAATGTATATTTATAAGTATTTTATTATGTATATTTTGAAAGAAATGTTTTCTACAGAAAAAAATTGTTACCTGTTTTTTACATCATTGATGTTGCTTGATTAATATCCCCATATCTATTCTTCTTTATAATTTTTCATATGAATACATTCTATTTTCAGTGTATCTAACCCCTACTCCCCCTCCAACTCCCCAAAGGCTTCTACAACATATCCCCTTTCAACTCTGTTTTCTCTTTTTTCTTTTTTTATAATGTACTAAATTCAATTAGAGTTTCCCATATGCACACATATGCACAGCAGTGAAGGTGAGACCAATCACTGCAGCATAAGTAACCAACCAGTTGCTGACTTCCTCCCATACAAGGATTCTCCTGCTATCATCAGCCATTAACTGCTAATAGTCTCAACTAGGGGTCAGGACTCATGATCTCCTTCCTCATCTAAGCTGGGAATTTGACTGGCTTAATTTTTGTGTAAGTCTTACACAGGTGATGGCAGCAGCTGTGGGATCATGTTACATCCAGAAGAGAGAGTTCTCCAAAATTTGTCCACATACTCTGGCCCTTATATTCTTTCTGCCATCTCTTCTGTGACAGTCTTTAAGCTTTGGGAGGAGAGCGTTGATATAAGTGTCCCAATTAGAGCTGATCTTTCAGTCACTTATGCTCAGCATGGTGACCAGTTATGAGCCTCTGCTTTAAGCATTACCTTCTGCAAAAATGTTTCTCTGAGCACAACTGAGAACAGCACAGATCTATAGATATAAACATAAGCAGAGGGCAGTTTGACAACATGGCCACTTAGCAAAATGATCTCTGATACCCTCAGCCAAAGAATTAAAATCATTACCTTTAATAGTTAAGTTTTTAACCACACACATATTACCAGAATTGGTGTCTGATGCTTGTGTTAGCAATTTTGATTAGCTGTTAAGAAAATGCTTTCTCAGAGGCATCATTGAAGTTATAATGATGCCCTTTGAAATGGGAATCACCAATGGATGATAAATTGGTCCTTTGCAGGGATAGCTAATGTGTTCCTTCTTTAAAACACTCTAGTAGGGACTGTTGGCCATTGTGTAGACTGCTTATCTACAAATCAGAAAATCCTAAGTTCTCATTCTGATATGCCATTAAATTGCTACTTAATTTTGTTTACCTACTTATATATGGAATTTGAAGGGAGTTTGGAGAGGGGCATGTTTTAAATGCTCTGAAACCTTATCTGGTCTAAATAGAAGATATGGGTGATATATAAGGTCCTCAATGATTGAATAGCACCTGCAATTCAGAAAAGCTGTCAAAACTGAGACTGCATTAGTGAGAGATAAGAAAACAGCAAAGAACCACTGTAGCAAGACTCCTAAAATGATTTTCGTGGAAAAACACAATAAAATGTCTTTTCTATAAAATAGGTAGTTGAAGCAGCAATAAAGCTATGTCATCTATTTGCTGAATTTGGAATCTTGATATCTAGATCTCTTGATCTCCTTCGTATCATGAAATTTCTTATTTGTCCACATTTTATACATTATATTTATTAGAGCATTTGAATGGCATAGATCTAAGGTAAATACCATGCTAGGTTGTTTATTATACTCCACTATGGAAATATATTATCAGGAAGAGTATTATATATATATATTTTTTTTATCAAAATAGAGTTCATCTTTTTTTATATTCATCTGCTTTTAGGTCCCCTTCAAATGAACAAGGAAAATAGTTGTATGTATGCATTTTTAGTCTTTACTAATGAGATTTTGTTTTTTGGCTCAATTTTCATAGCTCAGTTTAAGAGAATCTTATTAACTAGGTGGCTCCTTAAGACCTTCCAGCTGACAGAGCAGTTTATGAATGATACAGAGAACAAAGCTTTGACAGGTCTCACAATGACAAAGTGCCAGGTCCTGAGACAGGCAAAAACTATGAATTTCAAAATCTGTCATGAAATTGGTTTGGTTTCACTAATCATAACTGTCCTTCATGAATCAGGAAAAGAAGCCCCACTTTTGAAGCTGCCTCCTCTTGTTTTCTGTATCACTGCCGTGCTGGCCTTCATTATAGCTGCTTCTTGTTCTGTTCATTCAACATCAGCATAGCACCTTTGAGAATGGACGGAGATGAGGAAACTGGGAAAACTAGAGATTTTGCCTAGTCATCCCCTGTTCCCAGCATGGGAAACAAGGGAAAATGGGTATTGAAGAACAGAGAAAGAGAGGAGCGAAAGATAAGAAATACCAAGTATCATACCCCCCCCTCAGTGATTCATGGGTTCCTCCCTGTGAAAGATTTCTGGAAACAGTAAGAAAAATCACAAAGCAGTATTGTATGCAATCTAAAGTTTGAAAGCAGCAATATCTTACCTTAAAAAAACAAACTCAATGATGCATAATTCTTCCTCACTGACACTTCTGTCCATATAGCCATAATTTCTCAATAAGTACATTATGGAAATGAACACTGCACTGACAACTTTGTATAGGAGAAGTAGCCAGATAATAGCATCTGGAAATGAAAGAATAATAAGGAAGAAAGGCACTTAAAGAAGCAGCCAGAAGTCCCAACATTTATGAACCTTCATGCACAGAGCTGTGAAGGAGTCTCCAATACAGCTCTTGTAGGCCCTAGGAGACCTGGAAATTCAAATTTGTGCCAAACAACAGATAGCAAAGGGTTAACTAAACTGCTAAATCAACATGACTGACAAGAAAGTAGTATGCTAATATGCTGTTTGTATCCATTCTAAGTGGTCAGTGGTCAATTCAACTGTGGTACTTCTTGATAGGATGTTGGATCCAGAAATTTTGGCCTTGAGTGCTCATAAACTCACCCCCCCACACACACACAAGGCTATGGTACTTTCTGCTTTGTCCTATTGGGAATAAGCATCCATCCTGATGTACTTCTCTACCCACTCCCCACCTAAGAATAATCAAGTACAGATAGTGCAGCTGGACCAGTCAGACTTCTTTAGGGACGTGGAAACATGTGGCTGGTTTTATGAACAGCAGCCTCCAACATCTCAGGAAGTATCTGTCCTTGGGCAAGCGGGGCTACCAGATTAACTTCAGCCCATATAGCTCCTTGGGGCTTGGAAGACCAAGTGTCTTTGGTCACATGGCTATAGTTTCCTGCTGTCTTTTCAGGCTAGCGTAGTTTTTGGGTGAGAAGGCAGAATGCAGCAAAACAGTGCCAGCAGTATGTCTATCTGAGGTATAACTTGAGAGAAGCTTTGGATAGGAGAAAATTAGCATTAAAATGCAATCATTCATATTCTAATATAGAAGGTAAACATTCCCCCACAAGCAAGCACAGGGAGATCTTAAAAGTGGCTTAGGGTCCATGATAACCACTTGTCATTTCAGAGTGTGGGTATTGTCTGGCCAAGAGACAGAGTAATGAGCTAGAATATTCATCTTTTTAGCGTTACATAATGCTATCAGGCATATTGTAGATCCTTAAACACTCAGAAAAAATATAGAGGGAACTCAAAGAGACGAGTGTTTTACAAAGTAGGAGCTATGTTAATATAAGAAGTAAATAGATTTGAAAGCCAGATAATCCAGTTTCAATCCCAGATATCTCATTAAACTTACATTTTTTTGTGAATTTAATCACCTTGATTTGAATATTCTAATTTCTCCCAAGGAACTACTAATAGCACCAATTTATGAATGCTTGATGCAAAATTACTAAATGATGTGTATGACATTCAATATGTATCTTATACCACAAGCATAAAATATATAGTAGGTAGTCAGTAAATGGTTACTCTCTTTTGTTCCACTTTGTCCTTTGTTTCAACCTCATGGAGTACAGGAGCTTGAGACCTGGAGGCAGGTGTGGGCCTAGGAAGGCTGAAAAGTGAATGATGACTAAGCACAGTACTTTTCTTCTCCAGAGTATAGCTAATGACAATTCTGCTGTCTGTGCTCTGAAAGACTCCTCTGTAGCAAGCTGGGGCACAGACTAAGGCAACTAAAACAAACAATTCATTAAGTCTTAACATTGAATGGGGTATGACAGGCAGGAGGAAAAATTAAATGTATTCTAAGGCCTCTTTGTTCTGCTTTGTGCCTCTTTGCTGTGAAGATTGCATGCACTAAGAAGATCTTTCTAAGGGCCAGGCTTGTAGAGTTTCAGTGTGCTCACTTGGAAGGCTGGGATTTTCACTGCAAATGCCTGATAATGGTACCCGTTTACGAAATCCCACATAGATTCATCAGAGAAGTCTTGAATTTGAAGGGCTAAGCTAAAATTCATTAACATTATGGGCAGCATTTTGTAAGAATGTGTACCAAGAAAAACATCTTTTGCTGGAGATAATGTAAACAAGACTGACTGCCAAGCAACCTGCCCTACTAACCTCGCCTAGGATAAGCTATAAAAGTTCTCCACAGACCTCATGGAGTAGTGGCCCAAAGCCCAGAAATACAAATTGAAATCAGAAAATAACTGAAAGATGTAAATACTTATGAGTCAAATCATTTCCCTCTGCTAAACTCTGCAGGTGCTTTAAGAAAGGCCAAGAAAAATCAAATGCATTAACAAATCCACCACAAATTGTATATGGAAAATTAGAACTCCCTGTGCTCCATTTTCTAGAAAATAAATTAGAATTAGAAGCCATTTCTTTCACTCAAAAAACAAAACAAAATAAAACAAACGCAAAAGAATGAAAATTTAAGCCCAGCTTTTTTTCAATGGTGCATTTTAAAATGAGTTTTCTCCTTATGTAACATTATAAATGGGCTTTTGGGGCCATAAAGGAAAGAGGAAATGATTTATAATGAAGCTAGCACAAAAGGACACAAGTGTAACCATTTGGTCAACTGCTTTCTAATTGGTCATACTGTTTTAACAACCAATTATCAGAATCAGCTGAAAATGTCACCAAACGAAGGGAAAAAGTCCTAAGTTTGGCTTCTGAATTGTATATTTGGAGGCAAAATGGTGACATGAAGTTCATGTTTGCACTAGCCTCTCTTTTAGTAAATGCTATATGCTATAGCTAAAATCTATTAAGTTTAGATTCTTAGCACCTAAGTAGTCCATGTACGTCTGTTATAGTTCTTTTTGGTGATGAAGGAGAGATATTATAATGTAGAAAGGCAAAGAAAGAAATAAAATTAGTTTCCATTAAAATTAAAGGGAAGCATTAGCTGACTTCATTAAGCCAAGTCAGAGCCATTAGGAAATGAAATTACATATCCCAAATAATGAAGACCACAGATAGAGCAATAAGTATGGAGTCTATTTCTGTTCTAAATTTATCCAGTATTACTTCAAAACCCTGCCAGCAGCATAATTCATTCTATCATTTCCCTTTCCTAGAGTTTTAGAACTTTATGTAAGAGGCTAAAATTAACCTGTATTGTAAGACACTTACTAGAAGGTTATTCATGTTTTTAGGCCTTGTCAAACCCGTCTGTTAGATGGAAAAAATTCAAAGGAAGTCCTTTCATTTCTTGTATTTCTTACACACTGCTGTATTACTCAGAGTCCCAGTAGGAATAAGATGGCATGCCCAAGTAGTATATCTGAGGGTGGTTTAGACTGAAGGAAGCTGCTGCCATGTTTAAGATAGAAAGAATTGGGGGAGCAAGGTGTGTTACCAGAACTCATATGGAGAAAGGATTCATCAACAAGTATTGTAATACTTGGCAAATTATGACAGTCACTAACAAAAGCATAGCCAAGTTGGTTAGAGGATGGTGAATGAACGCCTGGCCTACAATCTCATTCACTCTATGCTTTGATCATGGCATCATCCATGTATTGAATCTGATCGGAAGTCCCAGTTAGGGATCCAGAAAATGCAGTGCTTAACCTATGCAGTGCAGGACAAAAATCAGAGCAGAGCATGTTGATTAGTGAGTCTGCAGGAACACATGGGAAACCAATCCAGTTCAATTGTGAACGATAGAGATTGAGAAGCCATAACAACATTCCTTCCAACGTCTCATTTCTCTAGATTACTTCTCAAATCATTGTGCGTAACAAAACTCTTTTTGTCATATGAGTTCATATGAGCATCAGTTCTGTTATATCTGGAAGAGTCAGCCATTACTTCTGGCTCTTACACTCTTTCTGCCTCCTTTTCCACAGGGTTCCCTGAGCCTTCAGGCAGGGGATTTAATGGAGACACTTGCTTTAGGACTGAGTATTCCAAAGCCTCTTGCTCTCTTCACATTGTCCAGATGTGGCTCTCTGTATTTGTTCCCCTGTAATGTAGGGGGAAGCTTCTCTGCTAATGGTTGATCAAAGCACTGACATATGAGTATAGCAGAATTTCATTAGTAGTAGTTTTTTGCTGTATTCCTTTAGCAGAACCATAGTATTAGGATTTCCCCTAGACCCATGGCTTACCTAAGGCTCTGAACAGTGTCAGAAATAGGTATCGAAAATGTTTTCTCACCTTCCCTGCTATGTTCTCTATGTACTACCGCCATGTTCTCTATGTACTACTAGATACCTTTCTTTGTCTCTGTGTTTTTTTCTTTTATTGAAAAGAGTTTCCTTTTCCCACACAACATATATTCTGATTATGGCTTTCTTCCCACTTACTCTCTCATCCAGACCGATACCCTTTCTGTCTTTCATTAGAAAACCAAGTAGAAACAAACAGAACTATACAAAGAATCAACAAAACCAGGAGCTGGTTCTTTGAAAAAAGAAAAATCAACAAGATAGATAAACCCTTAGCCAGACTAACCAGAGGCACAGAGAAAGTATCCAACTTAACAAAATCAGAAATTAAGAGGGAGACTTAACAACAGAAATGGAGGAAATTCAAAAAAATCATCATATCCTACTACAAAAGCCTATACTCAACAAAATTTGAAAATCTGGATGAAATGGACAATTTTCTAGACAGATACCAGGTACCAAAGTTAAATCACGATCAGATAAACCATCTAAACAGTCCCATAACCCCTAAAGAAATAGAAGCAGTCATTAAAAGTCTCCCAACCCATAAAAGCCCAGGTCCAGATGGGTTAACTGCAGAATTCTATCAGACCTTCAAAGAAGACCTAATACCAATACTCTTCAATCTATTCCACAAAATAGAAACAGAAGGAACACTACCCAATTCATTCTACGAGGCCACAGTTACACTGATACCAAAACCTCACAAAGACCCAACAAAGAAAGAAAACTTCAGACCAATTTCCCTTATGAATATCGATGCAAAAATACTCAATAAAATTCTCGCAAACCGAATCCAAGAACACATCAAAACGATCATTCATCATGATCAACTAGGCTTCATCCCAGGGATGCAGGGATGGTTCAATACCCGGAAATCCATCACTGTAATCCACTACATAAACAAACTCAAAGAAAAAAAAACACATGGTCATTTCATTAGATTCTGAAAAGGCATTTGTCAAAATTCAACATCCCTTCATGTTAAAAGTCTTAGAAAGTGATCAGAGGAATGTGGAAAACCCAGCCTGGGTTGTAGTTGCCATGGGTCATATGTGTTGCAGCTGGTAATGACTAGTACTAGTTTCCCTCCACTGACAGTTTACATATTATTTTCTGGGATCATGAAAACTAGAACACAGGACCCCATAGCCAAAGTTACTAATATACCTACCAGTTACTTCATACTGCTATCCTACTGTGTACTCAGACAAGTGGCTTAACATGTCTTTAAAACAACAGTGAAACAAACTTCACTTGCCTTGGGTTTCTCATGTCCTCAACTTTTACAACCTGAACTAATGTATATCTGCAATCTTAAGTCATTTACTCTTCCATGCCTCTGACTCAGAGTAAAGCATGTGTAGTGGTATCTGAGGTTGAAAGTAATCTTATAAAATAAACATCCACTATAATTGTTGAACACATGTGTATATTGTTTGCTAAACAGTGATGTTTGTAATACTGCTTGTTATCTGGGTCAATTTCAGTCAGTAACTTAAACCCTTATAAAACTCTATTAAAGATTTATATAAAGTATTTCTCATTAAAAAAAAAAAGTCTTAGAAAGATCCTGACAAGTTCAGAGGCGGGGGCTCACAGCCAACCATTGGACTGAGCACAGGGTCCCGAATGGAGGATTTAGAGAAAGGGCTGAAGGAGCTGAAGGGGTTTGCAACCCCATAGGAAGAACAACAATATCAACCAAACAGACCCCCCCCCCAGAGCTCCCAGGGACTAAACCACCAACCAAAGAGTACATGGAGGGACCCATGGCTCCAGCTGCATATGTAGCAGAGGATGGCCTTGTTGGGCATTAAAGGGAGGAGAGGCTCTTGGTCCTGTGGGCGTTCAATGCCCCAGTGTAGGGGGATTCAAGGGGGGGGAAGTGGGAGTGGGTGGGTGGGTGGGGAGCACCCTCATAGAAACAGGGGAGGGGGATGGGATAGGGGGATTTTGCGGGGGAAACCAGGAAAGGGGATAACATTTGAAATATAAATAAAGAAAATATCCAATTTAAAAAAAGAAAACAAATAGGCATCTAGGGAATAATAAAATAGACAAAACAAGAAAAACAAATCAGAATAGGAGAAAACAAACAGGAAAAAGAGCCAAAGAATAAGCACAAGAAACACATATAGACACAGACAGTCACAGACACAGGAACCCCCCAAAAGCACAAAACTGGAAGGCATAATATATATACAAAGTCATGTAAGTTAAAAAACAAAAAGCCTTGACAACTTCATGAGGCAATGAACCTCCAAAGATTCTATTGAGTTGTTTTCTGTTGGCTATCTACTCTTGGGCACACAACTTACACTTATGAGTGGTTTGTTTCTCTAGTGAGACCCTCCTTGGAGAAAAGTAATTTTTCATTTGCAAGTGGATATCAATCAGATATAGCCTCTGGGTTAGAGATGGGAACATATGGTCTCTTCTCTCAGCTTTAAAATCTCATTTGTTATAGATCCATGCAGGACCTGTGAATGCTGTCACAGTCTCGTGAGTTCATATATGTGGCAACCCTGTTGTGTCTAAAGGCCTTGATTCCCTGGTGTCCTCCACACTCTCTGGTTCTTGATTCATTTCTGATTCCTCTTCCACAGAGCTCTATGAGCCCTGCGGGGAGGGATCTGATGCAAACATCCCTTTTAGGGTTGAGTATTCAAAAGTTTCTCACTCTCTGAGTGATTTTGGGTTGTGGATGTCTCTACTCATTCCTGTATACTGCAGGAGAATATTTTTTTGATGATGGCTAAGAAATGCATGGATCTATGAGTACAGCAGAATGGTGTTAGGAGTCATTTTATACTACTTTTTATTGCTACATTGCTAAACTAAAACAAACTGCAGTATTTGATTTTATCCTAGGTCTCTGGCCTATCTGCCTTCAGGTCTTGACCTCTCAATCAGCATTGGGTTCCATCCCGGGGAGTAGGTCTTTACTCAAATAAGATATTAGTGATTACCCACATACACTTTATGGCACTAGTGCACCAGTGTATCACCAGGTCATCATTGTAGGTTAACAGGTTGTACTTGGCTTGGTGTTTACCTCTTCTCCAAGTATCATGGATACTATTCCATAGGAGTGAATGCTCTAGGTAGGCACGAGCTTGACTTCTCCATGTTCAATGAGTTGTGTAGGTATTGTCTTCAATAATAGGGGCTACTGTCAATTTGTAGCGAACCACCAATAGTCTTAGAAATAGCCTTGGTTGTTTGGGGGATCCCATAGAATCCTTTGGACAAGAACTCATTTAGATATAACCCAATCCCAGTACTTGAAGCCAGCTTCATTTGGTGAAGAAAGATGTCCAGTTGGGGCTCTGTCTTCCCATTATTTCCCAATTTCATTTAGGTTGACTTCACATTTAATAAATCGTGATAACAAAACTTCAAGAATGTGACTGGTAAGGTTGCACTCTCTTTCCAGGGGTAGAGGGTTGCACTCCATGAAGTAATTCATCCAGTAAATAAACAAATATGGTGGTTTGAATGAACTCTAGAGGTTTTGTGTTAGAAACTTGATTCTTATTGAAGTAGTATTGAAAAGTAAGGATGTAGTGGGAGCAGATGAGACTTGATTCACAAAATGCTATTTGTGTCTGGTTTCACCTGTGCAGAGGCTTCTTGAAAACCTAATAGAAAGCACAAATACTCATTTTGCTCTTCTTGGGACTCAGATTAGAGAAGAGGTAGATTTTGTTAGAAAATTAGTTAAGCTGAATGGATAATCCTTGTGTATTGGGGTCAGAACTTACAGCTGAAACCTTCTGTCAAATACTTCTATGAATTTGTTGTCGTTTGTGTATTTGTCAATGAAACAGTGCTCAGCAGTGATGGCACCATTGGAAGGTATTTTAATCTTGTCAGGTTCTAAAGTCATGAAAGGATTAACTTGCAGGAAGCAAGTTAGGCTTAATTCATTTTTTGAGCTTCCTCTCTAACTGTGATACTTTCTGTTTCTCTGCCATGTTATGATACAACATTGAAGCCCTCCTGGAAGCTGAATAGATTATAGTACAATGCTTTTATATTTCCCAGTCTCAGAAATTATGAACCCAAACTATACTATGTACTATGAAATGTAGGCTGTGAATATCAACTTATAGCAACACTTGAGAGACTACAACCATCACATAAAGTATGTGGGTCGCTCTCTGTCTCTCTCTCTCTCTCTCTCTCTCTCTCTCTCTCTCTCTCTCTGTGAATTATTATATTCAAAAGTAACAATGGGTGCATAGTAATTTAGGAAGTTGTACATATCTATTACCAGGCATAATGTTAAGAAAAGGCCTGAGATATTCCTAAGGTGTAATCTCAAGGTGAATCCCATTTTAACAAAAATCTTAGATTCTTATACAGAACTCTTCTACAAAAACATTGGAGTCTTTATTTATGTTCCTGGATGTCAAAAAATTCCTTGTTAAAACATTGAGTATAATCTTACTTCAATGACTACTTCTAATATATGACAAATAATAGTCTTCAAAAGAACAGTGTGGTTAATTGCTAAGCAAATAGCTGGCTGGGATTTTCTAAAGTTTTTGAAGGGCAGCTTAAATTTCAGAAGGGAGAGAATATCAGAGAGAAGGTAATGCTTGAGGTATCTTTAAAGGGATAGATGTCATGTTTAACAAGAGTCTTAAGTAGAGAGAGGAATAGTTTGAGCTATGCTTCAGGGAATATATACTATATAAAACAAAGTCTAATGCATTCAAACACTTCAGCCTGGACAATAGAAGACTCATACTACCTTCAAATTTGCACTACGAATGATCAGGAAAGTTATTTTCTCCACTGGGGAGATCATCATTTCCCTAATTGGTTGGCAACAATTGGAACTATACTCATCAGCTCTTCTTGAAAGGGATCGAGAGAAAAAGTGACACATGAGGGGAAAAAGATCAAGTGATAGAATATGACTTTGCCAACAGCAAATTGAGGACTTAGACTTTGAGCTGCTTTTGGCTTTGTGACTATTACAGTATTTTTCTTGGAGACAAGAAAGCAAGTTAATACAATTCTTAAAATTATTCATCAGTATTTTCTTTTCAATATTCTAGAAAAGAAATACAAATATTAGTTGACATTTTACATGGACATGGAAATGTCTGTGAATATCCCTTGAAATATAATATTTCAATAAAGTATAATATATAGTCTACAATCTATAGTTCTCAAGTTAATAAAACTTTATTATATGTTTAAGTTAACACACTAACTGTATGGGATAGTGATTACTGTGTGTAATTTTGTAAAAAGTCAGACAGAACCCAGAACCATTTGAATGAATTTTCAAGTGCCCCAAATCACATAAAAAATAAATAAAATTAAAAACTAAATTCTCATAGATTCAGATCGCCTCTAGGAATTATTCTTCTCTGTGTAGTCTGAGTTGCTACATCCTACCAACAAAAGCGTATATGTTTTTCCAAAAACATGTATCTATATCTTTTATAACAATTATTGTAATGCAGGCTTTCTATTGTAATCACCCTGCACTGCCCCAAGAGGATTACATCTTCCCTCATCTTCAGTATAGCCTCCCTAAAAATGTTTAAACAGAACAGATGCAATAGACAATGTGCCATTTAAATGCAAATCCAAATTGAACATATGCTTTTGTTATAATGAATAATAGAGAAAATTAATTGCCATACTTTGGAAATAATAGCAAAATAGTTCATTTAAATTTTTGTGGCTGAGTTTTTAAGCATTCAAAAATGATTCGGGCGTATTCATTCTAGAAAATGGCATGTTTTGTTATGATGTTTTATGTTTCTATCACATACTTGGCTCCCATCTATCCCTATTACCTTTTCTTGTTATTCGTCCTCTACTGGCCTCCTTCCTCTTTCTATTTTGAAATATAGCTAAAAAGCTATAATTCTAATTATACACATAAATACACACATATATATCATACACATGATATATATTTCTATTCTTCTGTCTGTCTATCTATATTTCACATATGAAAGAAAATATATAGTTTGCCCTTCTGGGTCTGGGTTCCTTTACTTTGCATGATAATTTCCAATACTGGTCTGTGCATACATTTATGATATTGAAAATTAAAAGTAAGTGAAAGTAATATATCAGTAATATTTTAGCTCAGTAGATAACCCACTATTATTTATGGGCTTCAACTATGCAATACCATGTAGTATCTCTCCATGGGTATGTCTTCAATGGTCAATTAATTTTACTGGGGAGATTTGATTAAGATTGTCATCATACATACCTCAAAAGAAAATCGCACACATCAAACCACTAAATTGATTATAAATATGGGCCATATAGTTTATTCTGTTTCTTTCAGAAAAAGGCTTTGAAAAAAATCCTTTCTGTCAAAACTCAGTGAGTGGCATAGCTGCAGAGTATCTATATCCTTTACTTCTTTTGAAGACTTAAAGATCTGCATATATTAAAACACATGCAATGCTGTATAATGCCATTAAGATCTGATGCTCATTACTAGGCAGGATACCTCTAATGGGAACTGTGATTGCTTTCCACTAACACGTTCACACCGGTTGACATTCTATCTATTCTACTGAGCTGAAATGGCTTTTCCAGTTGCTGTAGGGAGTTTTTCCTCATCATCAGTGTGAAATGCTGGGCTTATAATAGCCACTGCCTGGAGTTAGAAGCTAACAATCTATTACACCAAACTCTGAGAATCAATTAAACTGCTTTATTGAATCAATGACTCAAACTTTCATCAAGCATCCTCTCCAAAGCCCTAAAGCACAGCCATTCCTTCCTGAGATATCCATTAGCTCAGTGTTTTTTCTTCTTTCAAATTCTCCTGTATATCAGTCCATTTTCTATTTTGGCAAAAGATACATGCTATACATCATAGGCCAAGGGAGTGAATGTTAGTATAACATCACCTAAAAGCAATTATGATAAAGAAGATGGTAAGAGTAAGAATAAGAATAAATAAAATACTAGTTTTTACTATCCTAATAATAAATGCTTTAAAGAATTAAAACCACCAAAAAACACTCAAACCACAACTTAAGGAAACAAAACTGCCATGACTAAAGTATGATCTGTGCCAGGACATGGACGCTAAAGACCCCATACCCCATTGCACACAGATGATTATTTTTTCCAAATCATTCTATACACTGTAGCCACACATATGTTTATTGCCTCAAGAATAAAATTTATTATTTAAGTTAAATTTGTCCTACATTTAACAGGATAACGAGATGTGTATAATTCATTAATAAAATATGCAAAAGAAGAAATATTCTATTTCAAAATTAATTTGAAATAATATTATCACAGAATAAGTAAGCTCACTGAAGCAGAAGAAAAACTCTTGATAGATACCATATACAGAACATATATAAATGTATAATTAAAATTGTGTGTTTAGTGGAAAAAGAAATATAGAACACATGATGAAGCAAAATTCAGTATAACCTTATAAAAGTAAAAACTACAATGGGGGAAAAACCTGAACCCAAATAATGTGTTTAAGACTTCATTACTTCTTGAAAAACCAAAAAAAAAAAAAAAAAAAAAGACTTCATTACTACCTAAAATTTTATTAACAATTCAAAATGTGTAACAACTCCCAAAAGTTGTCATTTATATGAATCCAATAAATACATAAAAGAAGATTCTAACAAATACACACAAATAACATAAAGATAATATTTTACCTATTATACTGGCAAATCCATGCAAAATTCTAAAACCGGGTATTGGCAATTGAATATAGAATAGGAATACTGATAGAACGCCACTGACAGGGCAAGATAATGACTTTCTGAAGGCAGTCCGGCAACACGAGCCAGAAACTCTACAAACATTCATCGGCTGTAAGACAACGGTTCTGCTTCTAGAAAATGATCTGAAGAAAACATGGAAATCAGATATTTAGATGAAATAATGCCCGCTTTTGTATGATACATTATGCTCCAAGTTATTTCTTATTTTTCTTTTTCCTAAGTTTCTACAACATAGCATTTTGTTGTAGAAAAGAAGGAATAAATTGCTTATCATCAAAATTAAATGAAGAAACTACTGACTTAATAGAAAACATTACAGATGAGACCCTAAACCTACATGTTCCTCATAACATATAGAATAACCATTTAAATGCTATTTTTGAAGACTGTGTCAATTCTGGCTTCTGGCCTCTAATGCCATATCATTTTCACATGTTAATAAATCAAAGACTATGAAAATCTCTCTTACCATCATTCCTGGCCCACAGAAGAAACCTAACACTTAAATTGTTTCTTTTTTTTATTCTTTAATCCTGTTTTAGAGTTCAGTCTTCATCCCCCTCCTAGTCTGCCCCCCGACCGTTCCCCATCCCATACCTCCCCCACTCCCTGGGGCGTCAAGTCTCTTAAGGGTTATGTGCATCTTCACTCACTTAGGCCTGACCAGGCAGTCCTCTGCTGTATATGTGTTGGGGGCCTCACATCAGCTAGTGTATGCTGCGTGGTTGGTGGCTCAGTGTCTGAGAGATCTCCGGGGTCCAGGTTAGTGGAGACTGCTGGTCTTCCTATGGGGTTGCCCTCCTCCTCAGCTTCTTCCAGCCTAATTCAACCACAGGGGTCCCTGGCTTCTGTTCATTGGTTGGGTGTAAGTATTTGCATCTGACTCTTTCAGCTGCTTGTTGGGCCTTTTGGAGGGCAGTCGTGATAGGCTCCTGTCTGTAAACACACTATAGTATCAGTAATAGTGTCAGGCCTTGGAGCCCCCCCCCCCCTTGAGATGGATCCCAATTTGGGCCTGTCACAGGACCTCCTTTTCCTCAGTTTCTTCTCCATTTTTGACCTGCAGTACTTTTAGACAGGGACAATTCTGGGTCAGAGTTTTTGACTGTGGGATGGCAACCCCATCCCTCCACTTGATGCCCTGTCTTTCTGCTGGAGGTGGACTCTACAAGTTCCCTCTCCCCACTGTAGGGCATTTCATCTAAGGTCCCTCCATTTGAGTCATGAGAGTTTCTCACCTCCCAGGTCTCTGGTACATTCTAGAAAACTTGGAACATTCTAGAAAATTAGAATAGATTTTGACTTGAATAGTAACAAAACACAACGTACTAGAAATATCATGGGATACAACTAATATGATATTTAGAGGGAAACTTATGATATTGAGTTCTAGATTAAAAGGAAGAAAAATCACACCCAGTCTCTAATATTACACAAAGAAAAGTAGGGGGAAAACACCTAACAAAAATCAATAAGAGGGAAAATGTAAAAGTAAGAACATTGCAGCTGGAGAGACGGCCCAGCTCTTAAGAGCACTTGTTGCTCTTGTAGTGGTCCTGTGTTTGGTCCTCAGTACCCACAAATTGGCTCAAAACCATCTTTCGTTTCAGTTCTAAGGGCTCTGATGCCTCCTACCACCTCCATTTGCTTCTGAATGCTTGTGGTATGCACACAGTCACACACATACAGACATACAAGCACACACAATTTTTTAAAAGATAAGAACTGTGAACTTGAGAAACAAAAGAAAAGCAGATTATTTCAAAAGTCACCCTGACTGGCCAAGAAAAAAGGGACACCAAGTAGAGTTATCAAGAATGAAGAATACATCTGGGTATGGTGGCACACACATGTAAATCCCAGCACCAAGGAGACAGAGACCAGAAACTCAAAGTCACCCTGGTCTGCATGCACAGTCCCAAGCCAGACTCTACAAGAGTCGGTCTCAAGAGAAGAAACTAAGAAAGCAGGAGGGGAGGTTGCTATAAGCAGTGCTTGCATCAGAAAGATAATAACCAATTATTAAAAACAGAACAATGTCAAATTCTATAATTTAAGTGAAATGTATGAATTCCCTAAAATATTTCAAAGCTTACCAGATGAAACTTGGGCATCCTGAAACATGCTATGTAACTTTAAGAAATGAAATTTTTAGCTTACATATTTTTTCTAACTAAGAAAAATCTTACTGCAGAAAGTTTCACTGAAAGATTTTATCAAGTGTTTAAGGAGGAAATAATGACAATTCTGCAGAAATTCTTCCACAAAACATAATAAAAAGGACTTCATAACTCAACTTATGAAACTAGCATTAGATTTCTAAGGAAATCAGATAAAGACATTCTAACAAAGAAAACTGCACATTAAAGTCCATCATAGCATCAATTCAGAAATCTCCAATAAAATACTGCCAAATATAAGCTCACAATGTGTGAAGAGGAGAATGCATTCTGAATAAGTAGGTTTCATGTCAAAATAGGTCATGATAATAGTGTTTGAAAGGAGAAAACCATGAAACCATTTCAATAGATATGGAAGATGCCTTTGAGAAAAGTTAGCACTCATTTTTGATAAAAGGAAAAAGTTACAGAAATCTAGTAGTAGTAAATAACATCCTTAACCAATTAAAAGCTACATCGCCTAAAACTTTTCCCTCTTTTCCTGTTGATGATGTGGTTTCATCCTTCCTTCCTTCCTTCCTTCCTTCCTTCCTTCCTTCCTTCCTTCCTTCCTTCCTTCTTTCCTTCCTTCCTTTTTGTACTTGACTTTCAACCTAGAGTCTTGAACGCACAGAGGAAAATGTTCTACCACTGAGCTGCATTCCAAGGCTTCTTTTTACTTTGTTTTGAGACAGAGTCTCATTAAAATTACCTAGGATGACCTTGACATCACTCTAGCCAGGAAGACTTTGAATTGAAGTTTCTCTTGACCCATCTTCTTAAGGACATGAGATTTATAGGCTTATGTTACCAGGATTCCTCACTATTTAGTAATGGGGAAAAGGGTTTACATGAAAAGTGACTTGTCAAAACATTTTTACAACTTACTATATGCTTTTGAAACATGGTTAATGAAAAATATTCTAATCTTATTAGTGAGAAAGTATCTATCAGCTGCTCTGCAGCCTCTCATATTCATATATATAGTATTAAAAATAATGGTATTCAGCATAGGATCCTCATACATACATATTTTGTTATTGATCCTGTTCCCATATCTTCTCTCTGATGAATTCCCTGCCACCTAATGCTACCTCCATTGCCCCTGCCAGCCCCAGTGTGTTTCTTTTTTGAATTATACATACTACCACATGAGTTAGTGTGGAGAATCACAATGTCTAATAGCATTTTATTGAGATTTTTAACAATCCTTCTTATATATAGTGGCTAATCTTTGTTATTACCTTGACTACACCTTTAATCTTAACACTTAAAAACAAGCTCAAAACCTTTTGAGAGGTTTTCTTATCAGACTGTCTTCAGCAGGAAGACACATCCTAAATGTAGATGGCATCTACTAGTGGTAGCCCAAATAAAAGGATATGGAAGAAGAACACTTTGCCTATTGCCTGCTCTTCTTCACACTCACTGGCAAAGTTCATTTTTTTATCCTGTTGCTGTGGAATCCCTTCAGTAATATTAGAATGAGCTTCTTCGGGCTTCCAAAATAGACTGAAGACCAGCAGATCTCCCCAGGAACTCTCCAAGCTTTCAGAACCAGATTAGGACTGCTGAGATATCTAGCCTTGTGGACAGAGCAACTACTGGATTCGTGACCTCTGCGTTGTGAGACAGCTCTGGTATGAAATATTTTATGTTCCTCATTCTTTAAATTACTCTATTCTCTTGAGTTACAGTTGACTCTTGGACTTTTGGAAACAAGAATGGATATAAATCCTGTGGAGTCTGAGGGTTAAAGGGAGTAGGAGAGAGTGAGAAAGGTGTAGGAGCAGAATACAGTAGTAAGATTGAGGAGTAGGTAGAAGTAAGGTCCGGAAGACAGAAGAGATGGGTCAAGGAAGAAGACAGAAGATTGAATAGGGATAGAGAAGAGAAGAGATTTTGAAGAGTGAAAATAAGAGAGTTGAAAGTGAATTTGGCTAGCAGTCTGAGAAGACAGTTGGTCACAGTTTAGCCAGAAGAAGCTGAGCTGAGCCATAGAAGATATTGTTAGGATAAAGATAATAGATGAACCCATGAAGAGCCCAGAAAGTAGACTTAAGATAAATACAAGGAACAAAAAGCATCTGACAGCCATTGATAGACTATCTGAACCACATTATGTAGGTAACCTAATTAAATATATATCTGTATCTATATGTGTGTATCTATATAGATGTAGATATTTCTATTTACATTCTAAAAAGTTATGTTCCTTTAGAGAACATGAATACACATTATGGTACCAGGAGTGCTTCTGGAGAAACATAATGGTAAGAATGAACTTGTTTAATTGGCTTGGCATTATCTGTTGCTGATTTTGTAACTAGACAAAACTTATAGTTACTAAAGCTTCTTCTGATAGCATGTAAAGGACTAAAAATCATGATGTGAGCCATTTAAAGAGCTTATCAAGAGAAATGCATTTGCTGATCCTGAATCACCTCTTCTGAGGGCAAGTAGTTCAGTGACTCTGTATGTAAAACTGTTGGACATTTGTGTAAAATAAAGATTCTGGTTCAGTGATGAAATTAACCTGCTCCAGATTTGCATACATAAGGTTTCTAAGTGTTCCCTGGAAGAAAACCTTTCTCCAGTAGCCATACAGACCAAATTGCCAGAAATCAAATCCAAATTGTCATTATATGATTGACTGACTTACAGTACAATTTCAAATACCAGTCTCAAAGAATGGCATGTGTTAAAATGAAGGTACTCATTGAAAAAGTGTATGATCCTATAATTTGGAGTGAAGATGTATAGCAGAACCTTAATAAGGCTCAGGACTTTGAACCCTCAAGTCCTGAAGAGATTTTTTTTTTAATCTGAAGAAATAATCATCCTGTCCACATCAGAAGAAGCAGTCTTAATTGTAATTCTCTATTGTATTTCCCTTTGCACATTTTTCCTGCAGGAGTTATTCCTGCATTGTCTGTAGAACCAAGCCATAGTAACCTTCCCTGAAGAAGATAACAGATAAGACAATGCTGACCTCCTTCAGGAACTGTCATTGCTGTATAACCAAATTGAAGACTAAGCAGGCCCTTAGAGGTGATAATACAAAGCGATTTCCATAAGGAAGTGTTATTAAGTACTGATGAGCCCAGTGAGTCTCTTAGTGTATTCAAACAGAAGTATGAGGACTATTTGTGGGAATGGATTTCTAGTTAAAGTAGAAGATTAGGTAACTCAAGTGATTGATGGAGTTTTGACTGAAGTTCACCTCATAGTGGGTCCCCAAATTCATCCTGTGTTTATTTCTCCAGTTCCAGAATGCATATTGTTCATGTGCTGGGTAGTTTTATGTCTACATGTCATAAACTCAAGCCATGTGGGAAGAAGGAAACAAGGAATCTTAATTAAGAAGTGTCCTCACCAGATTGGCATGTGGGCAAGCCTTTACTGCATTTTTTCTATTGATGAATGATGTGAGAGGGCCCATTTCACTGTGAGCAATGTTATTTCTGAGGTGATTGTCATGAGTGCTATAAGAAACAATAACAAGCTGAGCAAGTTGTGAATTCAATTAGTAAGCTCTGCTCCTTCATGGCTTCTGTATTACTTCCTGCCTCCAGGTTCCTGCCTTACGTTTTTGGCCTGATTTCTCTGGATGATGGACTACAAGGTGTAGGATGAAGTCAAAACTCTTTCTCCTGAGTTGAATGTTGTATGTTGATTCATCACAGCAATAGAAACCCCAACTAAGACAGTTGCCGTAGATATACTTAGAATTTGGAATCCCCACCTTATCCTTTCATTATTAAACCTCAATATCAAACATACGTATGTACGTCCGTGTGTGTGTGTGTGTGTGTGTGTGTGTGTGTGTGTGTGTGTGTGTGCGCGCGCGCGCAACAGAGCTTCTAATTAAAAGCCTGGATCAGATATGTTAACGAAAAACAGTGTTACTATTTTAGTTATTTTTTTTCTTGTTGCTGTAACAAAATACCGGAAAAGAAGAATTAAGAGAGGAAGACTTTAGTTGGACTTAAAGTCTAGGGTATGCTACCCAACAAGGTAGGAGAAGTGTGAGGATCCCAGTACAAGACATTGAGGTAATACTCCATCCACAGTCAGGAAGCAGACCATGAACTTGATGCTCAATTTACTTTCTCCTTTTTATTCAGTCCAGAACCACAGCCCATGGAATGGCGCTAACTCTATTTAGGCTATGTCTTCTCACCTCAATTAACCCGATCTTGGAATGTCCTCATGGGCATGCCCAGAGGTTTGTTCCCTCCCATGCCCTGGGTATTTCTAAATCCTATCAAGTTGACAAGATTAACCATCACAGTTATTTCAGCTCATGGTTTCAAAAATTTTAGTTCATGGTTACCTGTCACTCCTTGTTTTGTTTCCATGATGAAGTAGACTATTACGGAGGAAGAATGTGTAGAGTGAAGCTCCTTGCATTGTGCTACTAGGAAGCAGACCCATAGGCAATATGTATACTTCAGGCTCATATGCCCAGTAACTTATTTCTTCCAACTTTTGAAGAGCTCACTTAACTATGAATTTAATCCATAAAGAAGAGTGTGCCCTTGTGATCCACCCACCTCCTCACAGCACCACCCTCTATGGACCAAGTCTTTAATACATGAGCTTTTGGGAGCGTCTTATATTCATATATAAGAACTAATTATTTCTTTCTGGTAAATTATTTACAACACATTTCCACTCCTTATCTTTCAATTTTTTGTTTATATTTCTCTTTTGCTATCATCTCTTCTCTTTTTCCTTGCAGTTAATGATTTTAGATACATGATATTGCTTTGTGAGCCTTTAATGGAATTTAGGGTGGTACCACAAAAATATGGGGTTTCATGTGACATTTCATAGCTTCCTTGTTGTCTGATGTATATTACATATATAGTGTACCCAGTTTAATTATACATTCTTATGAATTTTAATAATTTTTAAATTCATCTGCCCCCACAGCACAGTTTTAGAACATTTTTGTCACTTCAAAAAGGATTTCTGGCCATGTGTTGTCAACACCCACACCCACATCCAGGCCCAGGGAACCAGTGATGCTTTCTGTAATTATAAATACCTCATTTATATAGCCCTATATGAAGAAAAGAAAACAATACACAATATTTTCCCTCTTGATTTCTTCACTTAAAATTATGTTTTTAAAGTTCATTCATATATACTGTATTAGTAGTCTGTCCCTTTTAAAAGGTGAATAATATCCCACTGGATGGATCAGCATGCAGCTTAATTCTTTCACCAGTTAATTAATAGACTTTAGATCAGTTCCCATTGTTTGAAAAATATTTTATTTATTTTTGTTTTATGTATATGGATTATGTACCACATGTGCGCCATGCCAATGCATGTTAGAAGAGAGCACTGGGTCTCTGGGTCTGGACTTACAGATAGCTGAGAGTTATACAGATGCTGTGAAGTGAACTTGCGACCTCTGCAAGATCAACAAATGCTGTTAACTACTGAGCCATCTCTCAAGCTCCTGTAGCTTTTATTTCATATAAATAAATTTCATATAAATAAATAAAGTTGTGGAACATTTTTCAAAAGCGTTTTGAGAGACTTTTACCACATGGACAGATAAGTGCCATGTGGTATGTTTATGCTTAATTAAATAATTTGTCAAAAATATTTATGAAAGTATAAGGAGAATAAATGTAGTGTAATTCAGGAGACTAGTGGGAGGGAGAAAGGAGAAGAAGAGGGAGAGTTGAGGTTAAAGGTAACTGTCTCCAAAATATACGGTATATTATGTATCACACCTTGAAATATTGTGTATTTTGATCCTTAATCTACCAGGGTTCTGTTTTTCCATGTACTTGTCAACACTTGCTATTTTCTTTGACTGGTGGTAGCCATTCTAGTGGTTGTATGCTATTAGGTCCTTAGTGCATAGTTGTTTACACACACATACACACACACACACACACACACACACACACACACACACACACACACAAAGAGAGAGAGAGAGAGAGAGACAGAGAGAGAGAGAGACAGAGACACAGAGACACAGAGAGAGACAGAGAGACAGAGGCAGAGAGTCTAGAGGTGTACCTTGGAGTTGGAAGTCTTCTGCAATTGTTCTACACCTTGTATTTTTGAGTTATTCTTTCCCCAAACCCAGAGCTCACCAATTCAGCTAGTGGGCCAGAAAGACCTACTACCACTGAGATTACAGTTGTAGACTGCCTGTTTTTTGCTTTCCTGTAGGTGTTTGAAATCTGAACTATGGTCCTAATGTGTGTACAGCAAGTACTTTTTTTGACAGAGTCCTCCCCAGGCCTTTGGTTTTAGTTTAGGTTTTCATAATAACTAATAATGTTGAGCATTTTCATGTGCTTATATGCTACCCCAATGTATTTCTGAAGTATCTATTTTAATCTCATGCCAGTTCTTTTTTCCATTAATTAATTTACTTTATATCCAGATCACAGCTTCCCTGCCTTCCTCTTCTCCCAGACCCAGGCTGCTGGGGTGTGGAAGCATCACTGGGGAGGTGAAATGCCAGAGTGCTTGACTGCATTTACCCTGTGCAGCTGCCATTGGAGATGGGCCTTAGGGAAGTGCTAAGACACCACTCAGGGTGGGAAAATGCAGTCTAAGATGTGGTAGGCCTAAACTGGGGTTCCTTAACTTCCCACATCCAGTTGCTGCTGGAAAACTACAGAGAAACAGGGAACAAAGTTGGGAGCCTGCAGGCTGAGGACAACAAGAAGCCTGGGGCTTGGGAAATGGGGAACTCCAGTTTAGATCATTTGCAATTGTCCTTAGCCTAGCTAGAGTTGTCTGGGAGCACAGAGAGCCCTTCTGCAGAAGACTTAGGCAGCAACTTGGTAGGTGAAGGCTTTCTTCATGCTCCTCACAGCAGTTCTTGATGAAAGAGACAGTCCATGTTTATCCATACCGTTTACTGACTGTTCATCATAGAAATTGGATGCATACCACCTTCTCAGGGTGGACCAGAGATTAAATACCTTTTGCAGGAGGAATGTCTAGGAAGGGAAGACTAGGGCCTCTAGATACCTCATTAGCGTGGAGAACTCTGAGGCTGTGTGACCACAGGTCACATTTCCCATGTGGGAAGTGTGGCTCGTGGTCTGGGCCAGGAATCTAGTAGGGAGCAAGGTGGGTGCCTGGGTACTGGGGTCTCAGACTCACTCAACCTTACCAAGTTTCCAGCACTCTGTCTGCCTCTCTACCCACAGTGGCAGCAGTGTGGGCAAGACAGTGAGCCTACCCTGCTTGTCAGCCCACATCATGGTGCTGGGTGATGGGCCTGGGGGGCTGGGGGAGGGACTGAAAGCAGAGAGTGAGTTGAGTCTGAAACAGGATCTGGAGAATGCTGTTAAAAGTCAAAGGGGCAAAAAAAAAAAAAAAAAAAAAGGCAAAGGGCAGGAGCCAGGAGTAGAGAGTGAAGGAATGAAGCAGGGAGGAGGAGGGGGAGGAGATAGAGAGGGAGAAAGAGGTCAGGATCAGAAAGAGAGTCAGACAGAGACAGAGACAGAGAGACCACAGAGACAGGCCACCCAGGAGCATCTGTAAGGGGGGGGGGTCAGTGAAATAGCTCTATCTGAAACTCCAAGTCTTTGGAACTGGTGCCGGGGGTTACTCACAGTATTTTTTAATCTGGAGTTTCAATGTGGGTCTGAGTGGGTCACTAGCTGGGGTACGAATGAGCTGGGCGTGCTCTACATTATAGTCCTGGCAAGGTCCACTGTGTCCCATCCTTCAGCCCTCCTCTCATCCCAGCTCCATTTCTGTACTATTTTGTTGCAATTAATTTTCTTCTACATGTTCCCTAACACCCTCTGTCTACCCTATTGATCTCCCCTTTCCCCAAGTAGGCCTCACTTCAGCCTTCATGCCATATTGTTCATATTACTCTGTCATTTCCCCCTCTTTTAGGATCTCTTCCTTCCAACAACTCATGGTCCTCTTTCCAGTTTCATGGAACCCCCACCACCACACACACACATAAACAAATTTTGAATCTAGATTTCATATATGAGAGAAAAATGTGCCTCTGTTTTTCTACATTGAGCTTCTTTCACTTAACATGAAGATTTATCTTCTACAACTTAAGAGCTTGATATTTATTTAAAATTTACCTTGTCAATATTTTCTTTTATCAACCATACCATTGGTATCATATTTCATAATTTGCCTAATTTTAAAGTAATAAATTCTCTTCTAACATTTTAAAGTTCTACCTCTTAAATTTTGATAGGGTAAATTTTAATTTTAGGGTTAATTTTTAATATTTTGAGTATTTTCTAAGTAGTGTTATGTAGATAGCATATATAAGCAAGAAATTATATATGTAGCTAATTATTAAAATTCTGAAGTAGGTGTGAATTCAGCTATGATTATTAAAAAAGATCACTTTTTTTCAAAGTGAATTTCAATAATGGCTATTCAATCTGGTATGGTAGAACATTCTTGTGATCTTAAGAACGTTGGAGATAGGAAGATCACCCCTGACTACATAGTGAGGCATATGAAAAGACAACCGTTGTTAGAGTGAGCGAGGACTGAAACTGGTTTTTTTCCTGAGTATTTCTTCCCCATTCTATGGCTCGAGTAAATAAATACATTTCTAACACAGGCTTATATTGGGTATGTTAACCTAGCCAGTATCCCCAAGCAAAAGAAATCTCAATAATGCTCTGCAATGTCACAGCTAATGTATTTAATTTGGAGTCCGAATCAACTGACTTTATACTTTTGAAACTGTGTTTCATGTACTTTTTTTTCTAGCCATTTGTATGATGCCCTCTCTGATAGCTAGCCAATTTTAATAGCTATGTATTTGAATACTTCCTTGCCATCTTGTAATGAGGAGGCTCTGAGTGGAACATTTAGCATTTCAGTTGAGAGGATTTTTATTAAGTCAGATTACACATAACCACTAAATAGTAGAAATATCTCAGTGTATTGCAAAAAGAAAATTAATATTTGACATGTAAATAGACTGTACTTATTTAGAAAATTGCATTGGGAGCAGACAAAAATGTCAGTTTGATCAAACACCAAAAATATATCAAAAAGCTAGTATTTTATCTGAATTTATGGTTTTACTCTGGGTTTCTGTTTACCAAGTGAATAGAAATTATTTGACCCAATGAGTTCTAAATTCAGAAAAATAAAGAACCATATTATTTAAATGCAAGATTTCCAAAATAATCTGTTAATAAAAAAATTTAACATTTTACTATGTGGACACATTAATAAAACACATAGCATCCAGATGGTACTGTGTCTTCAGAATTCCCCGAAACTTAAATGAATCATATATTTTGTTTATAGGCAAATATGTGTTTGGAACAAATCATTGGTTCAGTACAAGTCCACAGCTACTCGCTATTCTGTTGTTCCATTAGGAAACTGGCAATAGCTTCTTCCGAACTAATTCATTTTAACAGCTGATTCCTGAGTCCTCATTATTTATAAAGACTGAGGCAAATGCTGTGTTTTTCCTGATAGGGTTCTAGAAGATTTCAGTCTAAGAAGTGAGACTTAAGTGATGTTTCTGAGTCTTTATGTTAAAAGTCAGATGGTCAATATGTTATTTAATCCTCAGAATTCTAACAATAAGTATTATCAGTACGCTCATTTTACCAATGAGATAATGAAGTCCTAGCATGGACAAATAATAGGTACAGGGTCTCATAGCTAATAAAACTTACAGCGTGATTTGAAGACAGTTCTGTTGGACTTGGCATTTCATTGTTCAATTAGGGATAAGTGGTCTTATTAGGAAAAAATCCAATCATCTCCAAGGGAAGAAATTTATTAGCTATTAACTAAATGATCCATAAATATGTATAATATACTGAGAAAGATAATTTCAGTTCATGGGGTACACAAGTAAATTTCAAACTCTAGAGAGCATGTTTAAGCAATGATGAGGAAGTTGGTGATAGCTGATATACCTGGCTTATAAAATAAGAAGAAAACTGTGGGGGAAATGAGCCTGGAAAGATAGTTAAGAGTGATGGTGACATAGTTTTAATGCTTTTCATAGAAAACTATGCTTTGGTTTTAAAGACAGTAGCTTGCCATAGAAGATGTTTTGTAATAGTGAATGATGGATTTAAAATGAGATCTTCCTGCTAAATGGTGCTTTTATGTGCTGCTGTTCAGAAAGCTACAAGCCGCTGTTATTATGGCAGGGCTAATTATGGGAATGTACACCTGGTCAAGATTCAAGTAACAGAATGAGCCATCCTATCAAAAGACAAAACATATCTCATCCATAGCTAAGGAGTTATTGAAAATTGATTGCTGCTTAAGAGTTAGAGTCAATTTTATGTAAGTGTGTGGTCCCTGAGTGGCCGAAAACTTCTAGTGGAAGGTTAAATATCCAAGATTATATTGCAATTAAACTTGAGGGTGCAAAGTTGGATGGATAAGGAAAGGGAGTAGGCATGGGAGGAGTTAAGAGAGGGCTGAATATAATTAAAATGTCATACAAGATTCTAAAAGAAATAATAAAAATGTGGAAAAACACAAAAGAACTAAACCATAAGATAATTTTAATAGATGTAAAAAAATCTTTGACAATACTTAATGGTACTCTTTATTTAAAAATGAATAAAGTCATTCTTTAATTGAGGGACTTCTAGGTTGTTTCTAGTTTCTAGCTATTATTAATAAGCTATTAATGAGCAAAGTTGAGCAAGGATAGAAGAGACCATCTTTTAGGTATATGCCCAGGAGTGGTTATAGCTGGGTCTTCAGGTAGATCAATTTCTAGTTTTCTGAGGAGCTGCCAGATTGACTTCCAAAGTGAGTGTACAAGCTCACATTTGCACCAGCAATGGAAGAATGTTCCCCTTACTCCAACATGGTTCATTTACATAGTGGAGTATTACTCACCTGTTAAAAATAGTGACATTATGAAGTTTACAGGCAAATGGTTGAAACTAGAAAAAAAATAGATCTTGAGTGAGGTAACTCAGACCCAGAAAGACAAACATGGTATGTACTCACTTGTAAGTGAATATTAGGTATAAACTACAGGATAATCAACCTATAATCCACAGACTCAGAGAGGCTAAATAACAAGAAGGGCTTGAGGCAGGACACATGTATATTCCTGGAAAGAGGATATAGAACATATTTCTCATGTGAACTGGGGGCAGATGGGAATGGAAACAGGATGGGTTGGGAGGATGGGGAAAAGGGAGAAAATAGTGGGAGAAATAACTGAAATTGGGGGGCATTTGGGGTCTGAGGTAGGAACCTAGTGCAATAGAAATAAACTCCATGGAATCTATGAGACTAACCCTAGCAAAGACTTCTGGTAATAGGAGACTTTTGGCCTGAACTGGTCATCTCCTATAACTGGGCAAGGCCTCAAGTGGAGAGACTGGGATACCAACCCAGCCACAAAATCTTTGACTTAAAGTTTGTCCTGCCTGCCAAATGTTCTGGGACTAGGAGCCTAGCAAACTTGTCATCAAAGAGACCAGAGAAACTTCATCCAGCAAATGATGGGAAGAGATGCAGAGTCCCACAGCAAATATTAGGTGGAAGTCAGATAGTCCTGCATAGGAAGGGAAGGAGGATTGAAGGAACTAGAAGGGCCAGGGACACCAAGAGACGGCCCCCAGAATCAACTGACCTGGACTCAAGGGAGCTCACAGAGATCATAGAGCTCATGTGGGTCTGACTTAGGTCCTGTGCATGTAGCTGTATGTTATTGTGTGGGAATCCTAAAAGTAGGAATAGTGGCTGTCCCTGATGCTTTTGCCTATTTATGGGACCCCTGTCCTACTGGATTGCCTCATCCAGCCTTGATGCGATAGTACCTCCCTGGTTTTATTATAGCTTGCTATGCAGTGTTTGGTTGATGGCCCCGGGAGGGTTGCTCTTTTCTGGGGGTGGGAGGCCAAGATGGTGGATCTAGGGGAAAGGAGAGGTAGGGGAAAGACCTGGGGTGGGGGAGCAAGTGGAAACTGCCTCTGAGAGCTCTCAGACAGGAGAGGTGGGGGAAAGACCTGGGGGAGGGGAGCAAGTGGAAACTGCCTCTGAGAGCTCTCAGACACTGAGCCACCAACCAGGCAGCTTACAGGAGTTGGTCCGAGTCCCGCTGCACATAAACAGCAGAGGACTGCCTGGTCTGGCCTCAGTGGGAGAAGTCATGTCTAACCCTGGAGAGACTTGAGGCCCCAGAGAGTGGGGAGGCCTGGCTGGGGTGGGAAGACAACCTCTTGGAGACAGAGAGGAGGAATGGGATGAGGAAATGTAGGAGGATGGCCTGGGGGGGGGGGGAATAATGGCTGGACCGTAAAAACCGAAAGTAATTTATTTTTTTAAAAAAAGGAAAAATAAATACATAAAGCTATCAAAAACGCCTAGAAATCTCAAAGTAGAATGGAGCCTGTATAGATGAATATAAGAAGCATCTTGATAAGTCATTATTGAGCCAGTTGGAGCTATACGATATTTGTTAAACAATCTTCACATTTAGATGTTTGTAAAACCGGGGGTATTAGAAATTTTATTTTCCAAATGGATAACTTTTCTAGTTAGCATTCAGGAATCTCAAGATTCTTAAGGAGAATTCTACAAGTTTTTAGTTGGAGTCAATATATCACCTGCATAAAGATAACATCTGCAATGAATTCATTAATGACGTGATAACATATGACATCACAGCAGGACTGAAAATGCGCTTTGTGGTTTTGCTAAAGTTATTGTTAGTTTGAATTTCCATCCTGACTCTCAGTCTCACCACATCGTTTTTACATCTAGTAGTTCCATCTGGACGCCCAGCCCCCATGTCCTTCCTGATTCACTCCTAAGGATCACATGACACTTTGCTTGGGTATCACCACCCTTTCCAAAAGCCACCTTAGCATATACGCCTGTGGACATCTGAACTCAGTTATGATCTGTGGGCTACCTAGCTCTCTTCTTGCCTCTATATACTTCTACTTTTTCTTTTATTGTTTTGCAGTAGACTGGTTTTTGTTTAAAATATTTATTTATTGGAAATAATTTTGTTCATACAATATATGCTGATCATTGTTTCTTCTCTCCCAACTGCTCCTAGATCCTCCCTGCCCATTCAACTCGACCCCTTCTTTCTCTGTTTAGAAACAAATAGGCAAAGTAAGTATGAGGTTCAAGGACAAAATCAGTACGTGTTAAAGGACAGGCTTATTCACATATAAAGCCTCAAATTTTGTATCATTTGTATGCAATGGCATATTTGCTGAATAAATGAATAAATAGCTGGGCATCTACTGCATTTGGCAAAGCAATTTAATTTCTTAAGTCATGACGTTAATACAAAATGCTATAATAGGAAATAAGATAGACTTTCTTTATAATGAATGCTCACTTTTACTTAATGGGTTATTTATTTTGAAAGGACACCAAATGTTTGAACTAAAGAATGATTAAAGCTGAACTATTTCAACCACCCTGGCTCAAGAATAAATACCATGGCACTCAAAAGTATACTTGAAATAATTAACTCTAAGACCAATTTGAAGTGCTGTGTCCTTATAACGTTACATTTCAGGCACAATTGACTCTACTTGTCCTTTTCCTTTTGCCTTCAGATGGGTCCAGTTTTCTTCATTATTAAATTTGGCATATTCTCTGTGTTTGTGGTAAGATACAGGACCCATTTCCTAATTTCAAGTTATTGACAGGAATCCCTGGTAAATATTGGAACTACTGACTTCCTATTAATATCAAAATGATATCATGATATCAGGAGAGATATTATACAACTATGAATTGGTACTTGGTTCTTTCTCTAATTTGAACACTTAGGTCTGCTGAATTCCAGTATTATAAATTCAAATAGATCTTAATTCTTTCTCTTTTCACAATGTTTATACTATGAAGGAGTCTTCAACTAGTTTTTCTTAATTCATATACAAACACCTAGTGATTGGCTGGTTACCATGGGGACCTACTGTATTACACAAAGTCTATCAATATAGAGCTCTTGTATAGGCATGTTATTTCTTATCTGCATCAGAAATTACTTAGTATAAGATATCTTAGTGCAATTTCTTAGTGCATAGAGGAATTTAGGCTCAAGATTCCTATCCTGAAAATGGCAGTGCTTTCATCTACAATGACGAATTGTAGGTCATATTTGGAATGTATAGACTTAAGAGGTCTCTATATACATACAACTGTGTGTGTGTTTGGGTACATAAGGCAATGTTTTGCTGCTGGCTACAGAGGTAGATAACCTCATCGTTACTCATTCCAAGAAGCCCCTCGCCATCATTATTGATTTGCTGTTCCTGCTTCAGATGATGTTTTATTTTCCAAACGTATCATATATACATCATATCATTTCTTCTCTTGGAAGTCAGAACTTAGATGGCCATTAATATTTTATTATAAGATTATCACTAATTAGGTCAGCCATCACTTAAAAGAGTTCAGAAAATTTATTCATATGCATGATTTGGGAGTCACAATATATTTTCTACTTACCACATTTCGGTCTTTCTGTAAGGGATTAAGTTGTCAATAGAACAGCTATAGGCATACTCAGTATTATTTGACATATGCTTCGAAATATGTGGGGTGAAATGCAAGAAGAAAGCTCCAAACTTTCAGCAATTTGAACCTCTTTTTCCTCTTAATTCCATAGAAATGAGTGATCTATGAAGGTTTGTATTTATAGGTCAAAGACTTATACATTAAATAACAGGAGAACATGACAAATAAGTGAAGATGAGAGTACAGGAAAACTTAAATAATGAGAAACGGAATTTTCATATGTACACAGATTTGATTTACTTCCAGTCACATTGTAAAAATGTCTTGAGTTTTGAAATGGAATTGAAATCCCTCCAGGAAAACATCATCAATACAGCTTCTTTTTACATTATATTAGCGTTATCTTTAAAGTTAAGCATTTCGTTTTCAAATATCCTCAAGAAAGAACATGGTTTAATTACATAGAAAGGAGCCAACAGGAATACTTTTGGCACAGAAGTTTGCATGCTGTCAGAGTATAATTTATTTCTGTGCACTTAAGAATATAGAGAGAGGAAGAAAGAATATATTTTCCTCTCAGAGCTCATTGTTTACTACATTTTCTTTGAGATGAGTGGGATAGAATTAAATAGCACATAAAGCCCATGATTTTCTCCCTTTGCAGCCAAAATAAGACGAGCATTCATCTAAGTAAACTTCGTTTATTCTAAATATTCTAACTGTTGGTTAGATTATCCAGGAAGCCCTTCTGAGAAGGATTCTTCATGCTATAATATTTTCTAATGAGTACCCTTTAAATACAAAGCAATAGAGAAGGGAAGGAAAGAAGGACAAATGTACTTTGGGACAAATCAATTTTTGATGCATTCCAAAGCAGCCACATTCAAAGCCTCCAGGGACCTCTGAAACCACGGTTGCAATTTAAAGGTGGTACACACCATAGTGTGTGGATATGACCAGTCTTGCATGTGCCTCAATCAATTATTCATTGTGTCTAGGCCATCTTGACATGAATTATGACTTTTAGAAAGGGCCTTCTCTGCAAATAAAATGATCTCTGCTCTAATTATCGCAGATAGTCTGTTGATAGAATTCCCAGTAGCTAGGGCAATGATTCCTCCTCTGAAGGACATTCTGAGCGCCACATCACTGTGTCCATTCATTGTGCTAGGCCCTTGAAATGTAGACATAGAAACAATGTTTGTTCTTGATAAGCCCAGTGAAGGCCTGGAAGAACTCCAGAGAGATGCTGATATGTCTATATTGAAAGGTTGGAGGAGCTGGAGTTTGCTATCCACAGGGGAAGGCAATAGTAATAAACACACTTGCTCAGGAAGAATGGAGCTTGTGCGTGCTGGTTGGTTCGTTTTTTTTTTTTTATTTTACAGGAGCTCCCAACTTATTGGAAGGTGCTGTGGCACTTGTCATCACAGAGGTCTTTTCCTCTCTGCTCCTCTCCCATAGGTCAACGTTGTCTGAAAACTCACAGATACATTCAAACCTGTGGTCTAAACTGTGGCCTACTAATCCCTAAACATCTCTCAGTGCCGTCAAGTCAGTGTGCAAAATTAAGCATCAAAATGTTTTAATGAAGATGAGTAAGCGAAGCATGATGAACTTCTAACTTAGTATCATCCTTCACGACAATAATACTCTTTTCTTGTGGCCCACCTCCTAGAAGAGAGTCTGAATCTTCAAACTTGCAAGCAGAAACAAGATTGATGCCTCATCATTTCAAAGCTAGATTGCGTCAATAGCCTTCTAAGTGAATTGTTTTCCTGATTTTAATTCTTTCTCCTCTCTCTGTACTGAGAATCTGCTATACATGGCAGGCAAAATGATGTATCAGAAATTTCAAGGGATTATGGAAATATTATTGCTAAATCTTTACCAGAGTTCTCAATGACACACAAGAGACATTTTGCATTGCATATATAACCTGATAGTTATTTGTCCCCTGCTGATACCCTCCTTTGCCTTGTATCTCATTACTCCCCTACATTCAGAATCAGAATGATCAAAAGTAGTGCTCTAAAGGCGTCTAATAGCTTGACACCTAATCAGGTCAATATTCTTTAAATACTTCTTCAGCCAATTTTAAGTGAAGGTGTGAAGCAATGAATTTCCTAATGACACAATATTATTCCTCTTTATGTTCCAGGTAAAGGATTTATAACATTAATTTATTCTATAGTTTCTAACTTCCGGCAAGTTCTTGGGAAGCAAAGAAAACCATTTAAAATATAGCAATTAGATAAAATTTCTAATTCCAAATAGATAGTAATTGACTTTACTGGTGAATTTAAGTGACTATTCTTTGACTAGCTTCAGATTTGGTTGAGATAAAGGTAGTTGGAACATGCAACTAACATATGTGTTGCAAAAACCATTCAAGAATGGTTTCACAGTACACTATTAGGAATGAATTCCTCTTGTCAAAAGGAAATGCAGGGACAAAGAGTGGAGCAGAGACTGAAGGAAAGGCCAGCCAGAGACTGCCCCACCTAGGGATCCATCCCATCTGCAGACACCAAACCCAGACATCATTGCTGATGCCAAGAAGTGCTTACTGACAGGAGCCCGGTATAGTGGTCCCCTGAGAGGCTCTGCCAGAGCCAGGACCAATACAGATGCAGATGTAAGCAGCCAAACATTGAGCTGAGCACGCGGGGGTTGGGGGTTGGGGTGGACCCCAGTGGAGGAGTTAGGGCAAAGACTGTAGGAGCTGAAGGGGTTTGCAACCCCGTAGGAAGAACAACAATATCAACCAACCAGATCCCCCAAAGCTCCCAGGGACTAAACCACCAACCAGAGAGTACACAGGGGGTACCCATGGCTCCAGCTGCATATGTAGCAGAGGATGGCCTTATCTGGCATCAATGGAAGGGGAGGAGGCCCTTGGTCCTGTGGAGGATTGTTGACCCAGGATAGGGGAATGCTAGTTTGCTGAGGCTGGAGTAGGTGGGCAGGTGGGGGAGCACCCTCATAGAGGCAGGAGGAGGGAGCAGGGAATAGGGGGCTTGTGGAGGGGAAACTGGAAAGGAGGGTAACATTTGAAATGAACATAAATAAAATAACCAATAAAAAATGATAAAAGATATTGCATCTTTCAGTTAAAGAACATGCAACTTCTATATTGCCTATTATATGATGAGTCATAATTAGAAATATGAAAATTAGAACTATTTAGCATCAAACAAATGGATGCACATAAAATAATAGATTGACATTACATGTAAGCTATTGCTTTCCTGAATTGGGTTCTGTCCTAATTACTTTGTGTGGTTAGCCTATATATTTGCAAATTTTCAATACGCTATCGATTCTTTTTCTTTTTTGAAGAAAAGCTTTTATTAGGGGTGAAGAAACACATGCACCAAGCACACAGAGAAAAATCCCCTCCTCAAAGGAGGGGTGGGGTCCTCAGGAGGCTGAAGTCTCATGCCATAGATTACTTTGTAAATTTTTCCCTTTTATAAGAAATAGATTCTTTTCTCATTTAATATATCCTGATTACAGTTTCTCTCCCTCTACTTCTCCTCATTCCCTTTCCTTCGGTGTCCACCCCCTTTCGTCTCTCATTAGAACTGAACAGGCTTCTAAGAGATAACAAAAGATAACAAAATATAAAGTAAAACAAAAACTATCCTATCAGAGCCCCAAGAGAAGGCCCAAGAATCAGAGGCTTACTCATTTATATACTCAGAAATTTCATAAACACATTAAATTGAAAGCCATACTAAATATTCAGAGAACCTGGTGCAGACCTGTGTTTGCTGCTTCAGTGTCTGCATTCATATGAGCTTTGCTCAATTGATTTAGAGGGATTTGTTCTCTTGATATCATTTACCCCTCTGTGGCTCATATACTCTTTCTCCTATTCTGCAGTGTTCTCTGAGCTCTGACAGGAGGTATTTGATAGAGTTGTATATTCCAGTCTCTCTCTCTCTCTCTCTCTCTCTCTCTCTCTCTCTCTCCCCCTCCCTCCCTCCCTCCCTCTTTCCATCCCCACCCCTGTCTCTCTCCTGCTGTCCCTCCATCACTTCCTTCCCCCCTCTCTGTGTGTTTGTGCAGTATCTGAACATGGGTCTCTGTGTTTGTTTTCATCTGCTGCAGGAGGAAGCTTCTCTGAAGATGGCTGAATCAGGCACTGATCTATGAGTACAGCAGAATATTGTTAAAAGTTATTTTATCACTACATTTTTTTTAAGACCAGTAGTATTTGGTTTTACCATAGGTATTTGCGCTATATAGCCTCTTGTTCTTGATTACCAAGACATTTGTTGGTTAGTCCCACAAGCGTTGTGCCACCATTGCCATTGCATATTTTGCAGACAGGACTGTATTGTAGATCAAAGGTTTTGTAGCTGGTGTATATGTTTCTGTTTTGGTAGCCTGCAAAGTACATTCCCATATCAGAAACACTAGAACATAGGGATAAAGCTTCTATGTAGGCACCATTTCGACCTCTCCATGTTCAGTGAGTTGTGTGGGTGTTGTCTTCAGCAATGGGGCCTTGCTGTCAGTTTGTGTGGAGCAACATATTGTCTTGCCAACAGCCTGGGTTGTTCGGGGATTTCCACAGGACCCCTTTGGCCAACAACACAATTGGCCAGTTGGGACTTCTCCATCTCCCCCATAATTTGTGATTCCACTAGGATTGCCTTAGTATACTTTAGGAAGTTTTCAGTGCAGTATGTTTCTACACCACCCCTCATATGCCCTCAATTCTAGCTCTCTCCCCTCATGCCTTTCCCCTCCCCATGTGATCCTCCTGTTCCAGTTCCCCTTGGCTCCACTTCACCCATAAAATCTATTCTAATTTTACCTCCCAGAGAAATCCCATATTTTCCCCCAACCCCCCTTTACATAACCTCTTTGTGTCTAAGGATTGTAGCTTGTTTGCTATTTACTTAACAGCTAATATTCACTTATAAGTGAACATATGCCATATTTATCTTTCTGGGCTACCTCACTCAGGATGACTTTTTCTCGTTGTATCCATTTGCCTTCAAATCTCATGATATCAATTTTTTATCAGATAAATAATACTCCATTGTGTAAATATATCACATTTTTTTTATCCATTCTTCTGTTGAGGGACATCTAGGTTGTTTCAGATTTCTGGCTATTGTGAATAGAGGAGCAATACCATAGATTCTTAAACATATGCTTCTTGGCTACATTGTTATGTCTTTCTTAAGCAGCCAACCTTTTTGACAAATTATAATTGTATATAATTATGAGGTACATAGCCGTGCTTTATGTAATGGTAACAAATATATCACGATAATGAATGGATACATCACCTTAAATGTTTACCATTTATTATTACTTTTGTCTAGCTGCAACTCTATATCTTTTGATTAACATCACCTCATTTTGCTATCTTTAGTCTCTAATAACCACAGCTTTTTACTTTCAACTTTTAGAACTTTTAACTGTTTGAGATTTCACATATAAATAAGATTTCACTTAGCACAATGTCCTCCAGGCCCATCCATATTGTTCAGAATTACATAATTTGACTATTAAAGCATTCCATCCGATATATATATATATATATATATATATATATATATATATATATATACCACATTTTTATATCTACCCATTCATTAATGAGGGCTCAGTTTGATTATATAACTTGCCTACTATGTATAGCTAGTCAAATACCTGACCAGCATAGAGTTTCTGTTTAGTCTCATCTATTCTGTGAAAGTTTAGGTAAAACTTTTCTTATCACCTTGAAGTCTCAGAGGCAGAGTTAGGGTTTTGTTTTTCATTTCTGTAAGGCTATCTACATGACTTCTAGGCCTGTCTTCAATAATTGGGTTAGATTTTTTAACCATTTGTGGGGCAAAGATAGTTCAAGTTTGAATAAATATAATTTGGAATTTCTTCTAAGACATCTAAGAACTGAGGCCCATTATTTTGTTAAATATATGTAACTTAAAGGTTTACATGAGTGTACTGTCTGGTTTTGTGTGTCAGTTTGACACAAGCTGGAGTCATCACAGAGTAGGGAGCTTCAGATGAGGAAATGCCTCCATGAGATCCACCTGTAAGGCATTTTCTCAATTAGTGATCAAGGGAGGAGGGCCCCTTGTGGGTGGTGCCATCTGTGGGCTGGTAGTCTTGGGCTCTATAAGAAAGCCAGCTGAGCAAGCCAGGAGAAGCAAGCAAGCCAGTAAGAAACATCCCTCCATGGCCTCTGCATCAGCTCCTGCTTCCTGACCTGCTTGAGTTCCAGTCCTGACTTCCTTTGGTAATGAACAGCAATGTGGGAAGTGTAAGCTGAATAAGCCCTTTCCTCCCCAACTTGCTTCTTGGTCATGATGTTTTGTGCAGAAATAGAAACCCTGACTAAGACAATGAGAAAATTGGGAAATACTTTCCCATGCTTTCTTGAATCTCTGTGTCTTGAGAGCAGAAAATTCTATGTGAAAGTTCTAGATTTAGGAGATTTTTTCAACCAAAATTAAGGTTTCCCAAAGTTAAAGAGAATGTGCCCTGGAAGAAGTCAGTAGAGGAAGGATGATTTAATACAGAGCACTAAAAGCTGAGATCTTATCTCATATTTTCACTTAGTAATCTGTGGGATGCCTGAGAAATGTTTCAGTGCTTAAGAGCAGTTGCTGTTTTTGTATAGGACCAGAGTTCAGTTCCCAGAGCCCACATGGTGGCTAACACCCATCTGTTACTCCAATTCCACAGGATCTAGTACCCACTTCTGGCCTCTGCAGGCGCCAGATATGCACAAACATCTATGCAGACAAACACTCACTCATATATATAAAATAAAAACCAAATAAATATTTTAATAAAATAATGATCAGCAGTTAATGACCATTATCTAACTAACTATATATATGTCCTTACCTTAAGAGCTGGCACACCTTCAAAGTGTTGTCAAATTTTCTAGTAGAATTAGACTACCCTTTCCTAAGATATAGTTACACCATTGTCTATTTCAAGTCGTCACTTACTACACAGACTAGTCTACGTGTTTTATTCTTTTCCTTCTAAAGCCAAAAATAATAAAATGCACATTTCTGTGACTTGTCACTTATTATAAGTGTATTTGATACAAAATGAGAACTGTTTGAAATTGGTCTGATAATAGGGCAATTGTGAGCAGACTCATGCCCAGAGCAGTCTCATGCAGAGGGGAAAATATGATAAAATTGTGGCATAATGTAGAGGAGCAAAGGATGATTCTTATATGTCTTGTGATATAATCTTGGAGCAGTCAGAGAGGATGCACAGAGGTTGATGAAGACAAGACATTTTCATGGTAAGTGAGCAAGAATGTTTCCATATAGTGTGACCATCTATCTAGAGGAGGCATTTGTTGAACGTTTTTCATTTAATGTTTAAGAATCGCTACAAAGCAGATGTTATTTTAACAAAATGCTTAGAGATATTAGTTAATGTGATTGATTTTCAATGATAATAATAAAGAAAAGTGGAATAGTTTCTGAAGCCCTTATGATTTCTAAGGCTTTTTCTGATACACCAGTTTTTGCAAGTCTATGTTTAATATATGTTAGCATGGGCATGATAGGCCACAATACATTAAATTAGTATGGCACAATAAAATCTTTTGTAGTCAAATAAGCTGAGAATACTGAAATAAAGTAAGTTAATCTTATATATGTATTGCAGAATTCTCTAAATTTCTTGATATTCTAAGTGTTCTCATTAATAAATACGAAGGAGAGCATTTCCTAAATTAGATTATGGAATCACTTTATTCATATGTTATTCATAGCAATATCTCATGAGATTAGTATAAAGTTAAAGTTGAAAAATATTGCCTGCTATCCTTATAGCAAATACCACTTACTCTAAAGTCTTGCTTTGTTTACAAAGGAAAAGCAACTAAAACAAAATTTGTATGATTTCCATGATATTTTTCATTCAGAAGTTATAAGCAAATGGATTATATAGCTCAGAGGTCTGCAAATCCAGTGTTGCTTGCACATTATTTTTAGAAGCTCCAATGTTGCCTTTCTTAAAGTAATCAAAAGACTTTGTTCATCAAGTTCTGATTATAAACTCTGTAATGATTGATTATGGTATAAAGCTATGTGGTCTACTGATCTTTGATTACTGTTTTACTTTAGATAGCCAGTTGGATTTTAGTTGTTCTTCTTATTAAAGAACAGGATCCACAATGTGTGTGTGTGTGTGTGTGTGTGTGTGTGTGTGTCTGTGTGCATGTGTGTATAATTGGTTAAGAAAATAAAGATGATGATATGAAGTAGCTAGCAGATATCTTTTATATTCCCACTTAGTTATCAATTCATATTGATTGTATTCAGCTTAGAACTTCAAAATAAGTGTAATCTATACTATCTGTTAGTTTATTATGAGCTACTTACATTATGGTTTCATGTCATTTATGTTTTTGTTTGAGAGCGTCTGTGTAGTATGCATATGTGTGGGGGAGTGTGCACCTAGGCCAAAGGAGGTCATCAGATGTCCTCTATCACTCTCCACCTTATTCTTTAAAGTCAGGGTCTCTTGCTGGGTTTGGAGCTTGTTTTAATTTAGCTAGAATAGCAGCCAGCAAGCCTCAAGGATCCTTCAGCCTCTGGCCACCTCATTGCTGGAATTATAGGCATTGACAAGAACACACATAGCTTGTTTGGTGGGTCCTGGCATCAACATTCCAACCCTCATGAGTATACAGGAAACTCTCTTAACATCTGAGCAACTTCTCTATCCATGATATGTTGTTTTAAGTAAATATATTAAAATAAAATTGTAATTTGACACAGTATGTAGAAGTTCAGACTCTAGACACACTACTTAAGGTCTCTGCCTCTTATTAGTTATGTGGGTGTCTGGGACCAAGTAACACATGCTACCTGATATTTAGTTGCCTCTTCTATAGTATGAACTAAAGATCCAGTAACATATCTCAGTAGGTAAGAACACTTGCTGTCATGCCTGAGGATCTGTTTTATCCCAGGCCCGACATGATGGAAAAAGAGGACTCCAGCATGATGTGCTATGATATCTACCTGTGTATTATGGTACATGTGCTCATGGATGCCCACATGCAATAAATACATGGAAAATAAATAAATAAATGTAATGAAACAGTGCTGACACTATAACTTGGTACCTCAGTGCTAGAGTGGTTGCCTTACAAAGATGAGGCCCTAAATTCAATTCCTAGTCCATAAATATTATATAATACTAATCTGTTGCTAAAGAAATATTGAGTTTAATGAATACACATTTACATAGACACAAAGAGAGAGGGAGGGAGAGGACTAAGGGAGGAAAGAGAGCACATAACCTGAAATATAGTACTATTAAATTATTATTAATAGATTAACTTCAGCATGTCTCAATCCTTTAATGTTTATGTTTTTGAATCTATTAGAATCTAGCTGTTAAATGGGCTATTCAGCAAGCTAATGAATGTTATACCAGAATGCCTACCTAGTTGTAAAGCAAGAAGATACAAAACGAAAAAAAAATGTTTTAGAAACAAACAGTACTGATATTAATTGCAGAAAAGTTTATCTACTCAGAAACCAAGGGCATACAGAGGTACATTTTTCAAAAGTTCCGCTACATTATTGCAAAACATATCACTAAACAACAATCAACTACTTTTCCAGACACTACCAACAAAAAAAATCATGTGAAGAAAAGAAAGACTAGCATTGACATTAGTAACAGGATACCAGATTAAAATAATAAATCAGAGTCTGTGGACCTTGGTTTCTACAGGAATAGTTTGTAGTTTCTCTGTGAAGTCAGAGTCTTTGCCTAAGAAAAGGCAGGACTCAGTCTGTACAGAGAGGCACTTTGGACCATGAACCAAGGTAAGTGGATTCCTTGAGATGGGGGATTCATAGAATTCCTACTGAGGGGATCTCAGAAACATCACCTTGTTTTTCTCTAAAGGTCAGGACAGGACTTTCTGAGATAGGCATTTTTGTCAACACCCTCCATAGTCCTGTGGAAGTATTTCAGGAAAATAGAAGCCCTTATGAAGGCAAGGAATACAGGCCATATTAAGAGAAAATACGTGCAGACAGGAGCCTAGCATGTTACTGTCTCCCAAGAGGCTTTATCCAGCAGTGGATGGAAGCATGCAGAAACCCACAGCCAAACATCTGACAGACCTCTAAGAGTCTTATGGAAGAATGGGGGATAGGATTGAGCCAGCAGGAGGGGTTAAGAACACCACAAGAAGACCTACAGAGTCAACTAACCTCGGCCCATGGGGGCTCACAGAGACTGAACAACCAACCAAAGAGTGTGCAGGGGCTGGAATTAGGCCCCCTACACATTTGTAGCAGATATGTAGCTTAAGTCCCCTAACAATTGGAGCAGGGGCTGACTCTGACTCTTTTGCCTGCCATTATATCCCCTTCCCCTAGCTAGACTGACTGGTCAGGTCTCTATGTGGAGAGTATGCACTTAGTCCTGCTGTGACTTGATGTCCCAGGAAGGCTTCAAGGGGGTCTTCCTCTTCTTGGGAGGAGGAGAAGGGACAGGGTAATAGGTGGAGGGACTTTTAAGGGGGGACTGGGAAGAGAGGAAGGGGTGTGATGGGAATGTAAAGTGAATAACAAAATAATGAGAAAACTGGACTGGATGAGAGACAGACAGACAGACACACACACACACAGAGAGACAGAGAGACACAGAGACACACAGAGAGAGAGAGAGACAGAGAGAGAGAGACAAAGAGACAGAGAGAGACAGAGAGACAGAGAAATACTTTAAGCCTCCAACCTGAATTACAGAAAAATCACACAGAAACCTATATAGCTATTTCTGAATTTCTTATGAATGTGTCAATATGGGACAAAGGCTACCCCTTGATCCTATATTGGTGATCTCAGTGTAGCGAACATTTAGGTTTAAAGGGTGTACCCTCAGGGAGACAGAGATAAAAGGTGCTGGTAATTGAGGACACTGCTCACAATAGAGTATTTTTTAAAAAATAGTCACCATGTTTATTAATAATGACATATTAATGAAGGAGTAAAGGGCTGCTATAAGGAGATAGTTAAGTTTTGATTTATAAATTGCTATTTTAAAAGAATTAAGATACAAAGTAATGTTCCTTTTGCATTTGCGTATTATATGTTGAAAACTCCCGTCCCACCTCTCTGCTTGTTGGCTTTCTCCTCCGTATTTCCCTTTGCAAGAGCACATCACTTCCCGTGTTCTAGTACACCTCTCTCTCTCTCTCTCTCTCTCTCTCTCTCTCTCTCTCTCTCTCTCTCTCTCTCTCTCTGTCTCTCTGTCTCTCGCTTGCTCGCTCGCTCTTACTATCGCTCTTGCTCTCTCACTTTCTCTCTAACTTATTCACTTTACATCTGTTCACTGTTCCACTTCCAGTTAGCCCCCCCCACCCCCGTCACCTTCTCTGAGCATGTACCCTCTTTTTTAAGACCTCTTTTTCCTCCTCACGGCCCTCCCTTAGTTCTATAATCTAGTCCACCCAGTTAGACCGGATGTGATGTACACTGTCTTGCTTCACAGCTTCCTGTAACAGCAAGTGGATGTGACGTATACTGACTTCCGTTTTGGCTATCTGAAGAAGGTGCCGACTCGAAGCCGGGCATACAGACGGCTTCGTTCAGCTGAAGGAGGCATTGCTGGCCCTGTGGTGCTTGAAGGTGAGTTTTGGGGAAAGTTATAGGTATACCGGAGGTATAAACCTTTCCTCACAATAGAATAGCCTTTTCTGCCCCTCCCTAGGCCCTTGTTGCTGGCCCTGGTGGGGAAGGCCAGATGCTGTGATGTGGTTTATGTCGGCCTCCATTTTGAAATCTGAGGGGTGTTTTCTCTGAGTTTTACCCTGGTCCATAGAGGGGACAGGCATTCCTGGCAAGGCCAGAGGGACAACAGAGTGAGACAATGGTTATAGAATCTCAAGGACCTCTCCCAGACAGAGCATAGCTTCTCGAAACCCAGCCCTGCGGTGAGGCCTCAGAAACTGCAGCGTCATGGCCCTCAAATGGATCGTATCTACGTCACTATCTCATGGAAGGCATACGTAGGGCCGCACAAATCCGAATCAAACAATCAAAGGGGCTTCTACCGCTGAGACGGGAAAGTAAGCTTGAGCTCTCATCCCAAAAGCTTTTCTTTTTTAAAAATTTAGTTACGTTCTAGCCGTTGTCTCCCTCTCCCCTCCCACAGTTCTTCATCCCATTCCTTCTTCCCCCTTGCCTCCGAAAGGGTACCTCCCACCCACCCCCACTCCCACCCCCCCACTCCCACCCCCACCCCCACTCCCACCCCCCCACTCCCA
>CM052722.1:101236819-101308325 GCA_028551405.1 Uromys caudimaculatus
TTCATAATGTTTATTTAATTAAATTTATTTATTTTTTTCCTCTTATTGGTCTTTTGTTTGTATATTATGGTTTCTGATTTTAAGGGTTTTTTCTCTTTTTTTCTTTTTTTTTGAGACTTTTCTATGTATGGGCTTTACTTGTGTGTGTCTGTGTGCAAGTGTATATGCCTACAAATACTCATGTTTGTGCATATGTGTATGTGTGTGTTCACTCACATTCATGTCTATACATTTCTCATTCTCTTAGTTTCATTTTGTTAGTTTGTTCATTTTGTTTTGTTCTTGTTTGTCTTCTTTACCTCCTTTTTTTGCTTTGCTTTGTTTTGTTTCAAGACAGGGTTTCTCAGTGTAACCTTGGCTGTCCTGGAACCCTTTTTGTTTTTTTTGTTTTTTTAAGAGAGCAAAAGAAGACATAGAGTTAGAAGTGTGGTGGAGTTGGGAGATCTGGGAGGAGATGCTGGAAGGGAAACCATGATTAGAATACATTGTATAAAATAACTTTTCACTAAAAAATATAATAAAAATTGAAAACTATTCTTTTACCACTACTAGCCCTAGAAGGCTACAGACAGATATGCCTGTATGAGAATCGTTTCATTTCTAGGTTGTCAGGGACTTCACAAAGGAGGGGGTTGTTTATATGTTGGGTGTTTTGTTTTAGATTTTACTTACATGGGAGGAATCTGAGATGGTGAGATTTGGTTGCCAGAGAAGACTCTGAGGGAGGACTAATGGACCTCTAATTCAAGCACATACTGGATTGTGCTGCTGCTGCCAAGGTCTAAAAGATACGAAGCAGAAGTTGCTGTATGGGTCATGTTTTTTTTCTTTTTGTTTTGTTTCGATTTTCTTTGTTTTGTTCTTTTACTTTTCTCTTAGGGAGGGGAAGTCATTGTCCTAAGTCAGCAGAGGTGGTTGTATCTGGTCAACAAAGGAAGGAGACCTAAGTTATGTTAGCCAGTGTGAGGACACTGAATAAAGATAGATGGGGTCCTCATACCACTAGAGTTTTGCTGCTCCTGCCCTGGGAGACCCTACTTTCTGATTTACTGATTTGTTGTGCTAGTATTTCCCCCTTCAGTGTCAAAGGATTAACCATTTATCAAAGAGAGGTGTCTCAGGCCTTTCCAAAGTCATTTAGAGGAAGGAGGGAGGACCCCTTTCATAGAAACAGATGGAGTCTAGTCCCTAATTACTGGTATTAAGGCCTATCCATTCCACAATTGTGTGGATCTTGCAAAATCTACTTCTATCCAGTAGTTATCCCTAGGGATAGAACCCAAGTCTGTGCTTGTGGTCTATGACATGAGCTCCTCCCATGAATTGCTCACATGGAAGCAAAGGATAAGGTTATTGAACTAAGTAATATACAGAGACCATAGAGCAGAAGAGAGTTCATAGGAGGCAGGCCCATGAGACCCAAGAGAACTGTCTAAGGTAAATATTGAAAAAGACTTTGTCAATGCTAACCGGTTACAAAATCCTCAAATTCTTTCTCTCACTCTCAGGCCACTTACTGGAAAACAAATCACAATGTCCCACAGGCAGAAGCATGATCAAGGCCTTGAGGACCAGCTAAAGGAGGAGGTTCCTGCAGCTAAAGAGGTGGGCACCTTGGAGAAGGTAGCTGCTGCTGAGGAGTCCCAGGAAACCTCCTCATCCTCTGGTTCCATCCAAGCCACTGCATCAAGCAAAGCATGTAAAGGTTCTGGTGGCCAAGCAGAGGGAGATCAAAGTACCTCAAAGGCCTATCTATACTCCAAGGTTTTGCTCAACAGTAAGCTTCGGAAGAAGGTTACCGATTTGGTGAAGTTTCTGAGTTTGAAGTATACAACAAATGAGCCTGTCACAGAAGCAGAAATTCTGAGGCGTGTTATTAAGGAGTACAAGGGCTACTATACATTGATCTTCAAGCATGCCTGTGAATGCATGGAAGTGGTCTTTGGCATTGAAGTAAAGGAAGTGGATGCCTTGAAGCATACCTACATGCTCCTGAAAATCCTTGACCTCACTTATGATGGGCGAATCAGCAATGAAGAGGGGATACCCAAGACCGGTCTCCTGGTGCTTATCCTTGGTGTAATCTTCATGGAAGGCAACCGTGCCTCTGAGAAGAAGATCTGGGAGGTGCTGAATGTGGTTGGCGTGCATCCTGACCAGCATGATTTTATTTGCGGGAATCCCAGAAAGTTTATCACTGAAGATTTAGTGTTGGAGAATTACCTGGTGTACCAGCCTGTACCCAACAGTGATCCTCCAAGTTATGAGTTTCTGTGGGGCCCAAGGGCCCAAGCTGAAACAAGCAAAATGAAAGTCCTGCAGTTTTTCTCCAAGGTTGCTGGGAGTAGCCCCACTTCCTTCACTGCTTTGTATAAGGAAGCTCTGAAAGATGAAGAGGAGAGAGCCCGTGCTCTACTTGCTTCCGCAGCCATTTCTACTGCCGCGGACAATTCAGGCTCTGGGGACAAGGCCAGCGGTGTCTCCCACCCTGAGTAAATTCTTCATACCATGTTTAAAGAGAGCAATCAAGCCTTCACGCAGAAGAGATTTTAGTTTCTTTTTACTTTCTGTACTGTTTCAGATGTTTCTCTTTAAAAGGTTTATTAGCTTCAGAGTCTAGATTCATTCGTTGTATTTCTCACACATTTGTTACTAATTGCTGGGTTTCAGATTAAGAACCCTACTGTTGTTAAAAGCAAATTGAGAACATTTTCAGCTTTGAGACCTAGAGGAAGATCAAAGAGCATTGTGACTAAATTTTCCTTAGAAATGGGAAAGTAGTTAAATAGTATCAGTAAGTGCAAGAAAGATGTAAAGAAATGGCTAATACTGGAGTTCATATATTCTGTTAGTCCGCATTGTAAAAGTAAAGATGGACACCTCACTTACTTGGTTTAGTCAAGAATGCATGAGAAATTAAAGCTTAATAAACTGCACTAACTCATTTTCTCAGCAGTGTCTGTTCTTTCGAAGGCATTTTAATAACTGGAAATTTAAAAAAAAATTAGGGATATGCAGCAGTGTGAAAAACAGTTAATAAAAGGACTGAGGATATGGGATTCCAAATGACATCTGTCATGTATAAATGCTTTAAGGAAAGGCGTTTTGGGGGCTTGAGAAACCACAGAGCTTTCTGTGAGTACTAATCTTCTGTTAAGGTAGATGATGGTTGTAAATGTTTACTTGTTCAACCCTGGGACTTTGAATCCCAGGAATCACCACACAGCTCTGAGGGGAGAAGGTACCCCAATGAAATGGTATCCTGTCACATGTGATCCCAGGAAACACACAGCTCTCAGGTGGGACAGTGTCTCAATGGAAGGGTATCCTGAGACTCAGGAGCCCAGGAAACACACAACTCTGAGAGGAAGCCATCTTTGTAGAGGTGTTGCATCTCCCAGGGGAGGGTATCTATCTCTGGCTGAGGTCAGGAGCTCAGGAGCCTCAGCCTAGCTCCTTGCACCTTCAGCAGCGTAGCACCCAGGGAATGCTATCCCCAGCTGAGCCGGGGAGCTCAGGCACCTCAGCCTTGCTCCCCTTCTTCAGTTCTTCCTTTTTATTTCTTCTTGGCTTCTTCTGATGAGAGAGACATATTACACAGAAAATCTCATAAAAGAGACTTGGGAGGTTCCAGGGTATGGATGGATGGCTGCCAGGGCAGGGCTTATATAGGATTTCTTAGGGAACAGAACTTTTTCTGCACAGAGGTTTCCAGAGTGGGGATTGGTGGGATTTCAAGTCCTGAGCTTGGGGAGCTCAGGGATTGGGTTTTTGTGGGCTGCTTGGGATTGGTGGGTTTTCCTGCTCAGATTTATCCTGCATCGACACATGGGTTAGGGCAAAACGACCCTCCTTTGCAGGCAGCTTTGGCTGAGGTGCTTTTACTGGGGAGCTGCTCAGAGGAGGTGCTGACATCATGGACGACAACTGTAGTGGTACCTCACAATGGTCACAGGATGAAGCAGGAAAGGAGGTGCTGTGGTGTTGACAGGTACCCCCGTTTTGATAGGTTCTTCAGTGGTATCTTAAGGTGGCCACAGGCTGGCGTGTGAAATGGGTGCCATTGCTTTAAGGGCTCCTGCAGTGGCCACTCAGGGGCTACAGTGGTGGGAACCAGATTCTCAGCGTGTCTGATACATGAGAGGAAAAACATGGAATGGAAAAATGCTCAGAGAATTTCTTTTGAACCATGACTAAAAAAGAAATGAATCTCTACTGGGGATGGGGCAGTTATAGAAGGTGATTTGAACTCTTGTCCCAGTACAATTGAACATAATATATTACCGAAGTATTGAATACACAGTAGCTATAAACATTTCTGGAAAATCTGACGATACTGCCTTGATGTCGCTAGAATTATCTAGGTTGCAGTCTTTCCCCTGGTGTAGGAGAACCCACTCTACTGTGAGGTCATTCATGATTAGGTGATATTGACTCTTGTTTGATCAACTTAAGCAACAATTGGGTAATTAGTTGCAGTAATGAATGAAAATAATTATCTGAAGGAATGTAAGCTTTAAAGGACAAAAGTCATGTGAACTGTATACAGCTTTGGGAAATTCTCCCATAAATAGGTTTAAATAATATGCATATTATTCAAAAGAAAAATGTATCTAGTTTTGTTCGAAAATTGCATAAACTATTGACATTTGTAAAAAACACAATATGCACAACACAAATACGCCTAGTATTTTGTTTATATTTCATACATACCTAAATTCTACAAGATGGATCAAATCTGTTCACAAACAAGAACTCCGAGACTCATAGCACCCAGTAGCTTGCCTAAGGTCAATCATATGGCTAGGAAATGGCAAGTATAAGAATTGATTCCTGGTCTGAGTTCACCGAGACCTATCCTTTTCCTGCTCTCACAGTGCATTTCTTCTTTTAGCCATATTTTTGGCAACATAAAACAGAACCTTTAAGCAAAATACTGGAAAGATAAAGAATGAAACTGACATTAAAAAAGAAAACAGATTCATTGATGAGTTTTATTGGAATCTCCTAACCAGAGCCTCAGAATTCAAGAGATCTAATCCATCCTGTTACTACCATTTTGGTTTACCCCAGCACTTTACCAATTTACAGCACCATTCCCCTGGTAAGCCTCTATTCCTCAGATCTAACTTTTGAAACTGGCCTGTTGAAAATACTATAACCTCTTTTGAAGGTAATTATCTTGCTTCCTGTAGGACAACCCCATATTACTCCCTGACATAGAGCAGTCCCAGTATCCACAGAAAGGTTCTGGATATCCCACCCCTAATCTGGAATCTCTCTGATCCATGAGTCAATTCAATGGATGGTACACTTTGGAAAAATAGTTTGCTGCCTGGTCATACCCACTCAGCCCCTTTAACATCCTCTCAGATTACTTTATAACTGAGACGTGAGCAAAGTTTGATGCAGAGGGAAGAAGGGAAGGAAATGAAAAACGTTTTACTTTATTGGCTTTAATAGAGGTAAACAAAGGAGTGGAAAACCCCAAGAACATAAATTAAAACTTCCTTTTGGCTCTGTGAGTAATTTTTTACATATACACTCATCATCTCAAAAGAATGCCCCAAGGATGGAAAAACTTCTTCCATTCAAAAGGGATAAGGTTCATCTATTTTTCTAAAGTATTGATAAGATTCTGATGTTTGGTTAGAAATTATATCTGGAATATATTAATTAACTTATTACTTTATACATTTATTTATTCTTTCTTCATCTCATTTATCTTGAGGATATTTCTGTCTCCTTGAGAAGAAACTGTCTCTTCATACTCAAATAAAGATAGTCCAGGAGAACAGCAAAGGGTTCTTGGTCTCTGGTGTAGGAGGGAGAGAGGGAGATGATAGAGCAGACAGAAGAGCATGAAACAGACCTTTGAGAGAATGACAACAAGGTAGTGAATAGCAAAATACTATTTGAAGTTTGCTTCGGACTCTTCTGAGTCCAGATATATCTTTTGGTTTGGATAAATAAGCTGTTAATTTATCCTTTTTTACATGAAGTTAGACTTGGGGGTTTTATTACCTATTCTTAAAGGCCCCAAGGAAAACATTGTTACTATATCTACACATCCATTCCTTCTACAACTACCTCCTTTGATATTCTTATGACCCCCTTACTTTCACTACTAGCTTTCTAACATAACACTTGTTTACTGAGAATCTGGATATTTATTATAGGACTAAATATGAATTTAACTTGTACAGATTTATATGGCCCTACTTTAAAAAGGGCCCTGTGTTTGGGTTGATACTTTATTTTTGCTCAGTTGAAATTCTTTCTATGATACGGTTTTCTCTGGGTGGATTATGATAGAACAATGACGCATGTATATAAAACAGGGGAGATATGCTAGGCATTGGATGAGGACTGCAGGCAGTATGTGTGCCAAGTAGCTGCTGTGCCTATCCAAAGAACACATTCAGGTATAGAGCATTTTGGGTCAACAAGAGACCCCAGTGGAGTATCAAGGCTAGTACCTGAGTCCATATTAGGGGCAGTGGTGGTGTCAGAAGCTATGAGTCATAGATGGAGGTAATTGCTGGAAAACAAAGAATTTGACATGTCTATTTGTCCCCAGAGCCTAGTGCTACAGCATTTTCACAAATATTAAAGTCTCTGCCCTGAATGTCAGGAAAGAATCTGGCTGTTCTCAAGGAAGAAAATGTTTTAATAAATCACTGTCCAATAAAAAGAAGGCAGTGGGGGGAGGGAGGAAGGGAGGAGAAGAAGGGAGAGAGAGAGAATGCATATTATAGTAATATATAATATGTATCAAAACATTTTCAGAATATTTCAGACTGTAGAATCTGTGGTTTTGGACTTTGCTGCAATGCTGCAAAATAAACATCCCAGGCCTAGAATGCAGTTTATAGATTATTTTCTTTCACAGGAAACACCGTGATTCTCATATGAAGACTTGGGTGCTAGTGCTTTTCTTTTCTCTTTCTTTTTCTTTCCTTCTTTCTCTCTTTCTTTCTTTCTTAGCCATTGGCACTGTTTAATGGTACCTAAGATTTGACAATGTTATGGTACTTAATATACTTTAATAGGACAGTACAGATAATTTATTATTGAAGTAAAATATTCCTTTTTCCTTTGTATATTAATTATTTTATTTATTTACATTCTAAATGTCCACCTTCTTGGTTCCCCATCCACGAGTTCTTGATCCCCTCTGCCCTCCCCTTTGCTTCTAAGAACGTGCTACCCCCCACACATGCATTCCCGCCTCACCCATCTAGCATTACTGTTTCCTGGTGCATCAAGTTTCTACAGGATTAAGAGCATCCTTTCCCACTGAAGCCAGACAAGGCAGTCCTCTGCTACATATGTAGTGGGGCCAAGGATCAGCCCATGTATGCTCATTGGTTGGTAGCTGTAGTGACTATTCCTGAGTGTTAACTTGACTATATCTGGAGTGAATTACAATCCAGAATTGGAAGGCTCACCTGTGATCCTGATCTTGAGGCTGGGAGATACATGTTTCTGACCTGGATCTTACCATGGAGATCTTGAGGCATAGTGGCTATGAATCGCAGGAGACAAGGAGATCTCTGAGTTCAAGGTTATCTGAGACAAAGCAAGTCCCAGTTCTAGGCGTTGTGGTATATATCTTTAATCTGGGCCACACCTTCTGCTGGAGACCTACATAAGGACATTGGAAGAAGGAAGATTCTCTCTTCTTCACCTGCTTGCCTTGCTAGATCCTTGGACTTCCATTCACAGCTGCTGCTGACCATTGTTGGGGATTTGGACCACAGACTGTAAATCATCAACAAATTCCCTTACTATATAGAGACTACCCATAAGTTCTGTGACTCTAGAGAACCCTAACTAATACATATGGTATGACTGCTTAAGGAATATGTAAGGAATCACACACTTTAGAAGGACAGGGGCAGTGTCTGCTTTGGTTCACAATAACACTTAACTGACCACACTTAGCAACATATCAGACATGTGCAATGTTCAATAAGGTAGGTATAATTACCAGCTAAGGCCACGTAACCAGTTGCAGAAATGAGGATTGTAGAGTAATATGAATGCTTTTGTTTTATTTTGTGAAGAACACATTTGTCTTTCTTCCACTTTCTTTAACATCAATTGGTATTTAAGTTGAGACACTAAAAGAATGTTTCCAAGGGACATTGCCCCATTATAAATTTACAGATGTGTTTGCAGTGGTACGAGGAATAGTTATATCATGTCAGGTATATTCATGACCGTGTTATTGTTTCATGTGGACATGAGATATTATTTGTGTCAAGTTGACAAGGGGTGTGGTTTAGTCTGTGGGAGTTCCCAGGGGTCCGGGTTGGTTGACACTGTTGTTCTTCCTATGGGGTTGCAATCCCCTTCAGCTCCTTCAGCCCTTCCCATAACTCTTCCATAGAGGTCCCTGACGTCAGTCCAATGTTTGGTTCTAAGTGTCTGTGTCTGTCTCAGTCAGCTGCTGGTAGACCCTCTCAGAGGACAGCCACACTAGGCTCCTGTCTTCAAGCACAGATGACCTCAGTAATAGTATCGGGTTTTGGTGCTTGCGCATGGGATAGATCCCAAGTTGGGCTGGCCTCTGGATGGCCTTTCCTTTAGTCTCTGCTACACTTTTTTTGTCCCTGCATTTCCTTTACACAGGAACAATTCTGGGTCAAAAAATTTGTAGATGGGCCGGTGGCCCCATGCCTCAAACAGAGACCATGTCTATCTACTAGAGGTGATCTCTTAGGTTCCATCTCCCCACTGTTGGGCATTTTGTTAAGATCATCCCAATTGGTTCCTGAGAGCCTCTTACACCCCTGGTGTCTGGGACTTTCTAGAAGTTCCCCCCCCCACACTGCTGTGCATTTACATTCATTCTTCGGGCCCTCTGGGCTTCTTTCCTGTCTTCCTCCCTTATCTGATCCTGCCCCCCTTTTTCCTTCCCCCTCCCCTCTCCCACACAGGTCCCTCCTTCCTTCTGCCTCCCATGAGTATTTTGTTCCCCTTTATAAGTGGGATTTAAGTATCCACACTTGGGCCTTGCTTCTTGTTAAATTTTATGTGGTCTGTGAGTTGTATCATGGGTGTTCTGTACTTTTTGGCTAATATACACATATCACTGAGTACATACCATGTATGTCCTTTTGGGTCTGGATTACCTCACTCAGGATGATATTTTCTAGTTCCATCCATTTGCCTGCAAAAAAAGTATGCCTGATTATAATCATCTTGGAAATTAAAATGAACAACAACAACAACAACAAAATAAAAACACACAAAACAATTGTTTCCGTGGCAAGATGGCCAGATTAAAGAAAGATCCGGGCCAGCACTGGCAAATAGCACTTTTGTGATAAAGAATTATTTACTACCAGTGGCTACTGACACATCAAATTATGCTAGTATAACCAAGAAGAATATTTAATTTTAATGTAAATAATTGCATGAGGCAAGTAGCTAATATAATGGATAGCAAAGATTTAATTACTGATTTTTAGGGAACCCTGAGAGATGTTCTTACTTATGTTGAATAAATTTTGTGGATACTATCTGGGTTACCTTCATAAATCAAGGGTTGGAGCTGGTGAGATGGCTCATTGGTAAAGGCACTTGCTACCAAGTCTGTGTCCTCGGGTTTCTGCATGCATGCTTTAGTGTGTATATGTATGACCACACAAACAAACAAATAAGTATGATCTGGGGGCTAAAGAGACATCTCAATGGTTAAGAGAACCTGATACCCTTCCAGAGGACCTGGATTTGGTTCTTCGCCCATAAGTCAGACCTCTCACAACTGCCTGTAATCTCCAGCTTCTGGGGATTTTGGCCTATTTTGGCCTCTGTGGTACCTGCGCATTAGTTAAATACATACTCATAAATAATCTATTTAATATTAAAAATAAAGGATTGCCAAATGGTTGCTTAGATAACTTCATTGTGCTCCCATGAAGTGGAAATAGGACTAATGAATAAATAGTTATATGGGGCAACTTTTATACTTTATAAAGAATTTCTAACATATAGCATGTCTAAGGTAGAACAGACAAGAAGAAATGCTACTCTGAGACCATTCCTGTATGCAGACTTCTGATTGTATAATCTGATGTTGGGAATGGTACACTATCAAAGACTTTGTTTCCAGCTAGATAGATGTAAGACTAAAATCCTAAAGACAGGCTAGGTGGTTGTGTCTGCTTCTATTAAATCCTGGGTGAAATATACAGTTAGTCTTTGAGATTTATAGTTCTATTTTCTACTCCCAATTTTAAATATTTTATTGCTAAAATAATTTATGAGAAACAAGAAAACTAAATAGAAAGTTTTTTTCTTCAGGCTATCAACATTTTCTTTCCATAAGTCCTTCACCTCACAGCTTTAATGTGTTTATAAAGTTATACCCCTACATACTGCCAGGTAAATATAAATTGTAAACACAGTTATCCAAAGAGTCTAATCTTTCAGGGTCAGGAAAAGAAGCAGTCCAGTAAGCAGTTTTCTATTCTACACAGAAGCAGAGAATCCCCAGCCATGCCCTTTCCTGAAGGATTCCTGCCTTTCATAGTGGAAGTCTCAGTGAGGTGACATTTCATATGAGAAGGTTCAACTTTTGTAAACTGAAGGTCAAGTCCTGGATCTTGCAAGGCCTCGAGTAAAGAAACACAAGGAAGAATGGAGTCTGTTCTCATATTAGAAAGAATTCTAGACCTGAAAAATTCTGGCTGCCAGATCTAGAAATTTCAGGGTACCATATTTGCCTTACATAGACATCCATAAATCTTGTGAGGGATATGGTTTCAGACCGGCAGAGGGAAAGCCTCCTCAGCCTAGAGAGGTATCGATTGAAGGATCTCATGGCTGACGGGTGATGCCATGATAGATATGCTACACTTTCTGAGCAGTTTCTCCTTTAAGGTTACAAGCCTGATGCGCCTCTCTGCTATTTGCTAAGCTTCATGCTGGGAATCCAAGGGAACTGAGGCTTTCTGTGGGAGGCCTCAATTCCTGTCATCACAGAAACATTCTCAGCCTTTGAAGACATAAACAAGAAGACCACTGAGGTGTATTGGAGTATTTCCCTTCACACACAGCATATGGGTGGTTAATAGAGCCATCCCAATGTGTTCTCTCCAGTTGGTTCCAAGGAGGATCACAAATGCTCACTGTTTCATAAGTTCATTGGGCAGAGTTTGAGAGATTGGAGACTTTCGTGAGGCAACTGGAATAAGATGAGTAGGAGAGGAGTCCCAACCTTGGGAAATAGTGGGAAAAGGTCCAGATGGAGAACTGGGAACTTTCCTTTCCTATACACAAATAGGTACCCTAGTTCCTCCGGACCAAGCAGTAGCAGGCAGGAGGCTCCAAGTTTCCCACTTGTGCCATTTCTTACCTTGTGGGTTAAGGGGGTAAGGTTTGTTTTGAGGAATAGAGACTAGCTTATACAGTGGAGCAGTGCTAGGCTTGTAGGTGGGAAAAGAGCTCTGAGGGAGGAGTAAGAACTTTCCCTTAACCCAGAGAAATATGGGTTACTATTATATATTTCCTAGGCAGAATTATCTGGAGGTTCTAGGCTATAGCTCCTATCTTTTGTTTTCTTTTTCAATTAATTAATTAATTAATTATTATCAAACTCTGCCCCCTTCCAATTCTCCCCCATAGATTCCCCTAGTCCAAAGGAACAGAGACATTTTGTGAAGTGACTGGATAGGACTTGGGTCACTGAAGAAGGACTCACAGCTTCTGTTAATATTAGGAGTAAGGAAAAGCTCTGAGAGAGGATTGGGGAAAATATTGAGTGAAGACCAAGGGGCTTCTCCCCCAGGATATAATGTTTCTGGCTCAGCCACCAGTTATTACTGGCAGGCTCTAGGGGTATGCTTTTTATTTCCTTAGTTTCCACCTCATGAGGTGTTTTCAGAGGAGATGGAATTGTCTCAGTCTTGGGAAAAATGAAACTAAGTACTTTGTATCTATAGATACACGGAGCTCTCATCTCATCTGCCTAGCAGTAGTAGTCTAAAAGTCCAAGACTATAGGAATTGTGTCATTGTCTTGAGTTTCATATGGAGGCTCTCAGTGAGGAAGCCCAGACTTAGGCAAGCTCAGCAGGAGTCTTAGTCTTACATAGAGGACTTGGAGGGAAAATGGGAGGCTCCCTCTCATCCACAGTAATAGCAGTAGCTCAGGTTGTCTCAGAAGAGATACGGGGATACTTCAGGCCAAGTTTTTGCTCCTAATTTTTGTTTTCTTCCATTTTATGCTGCACCACAAGACTGAGGAAGACTTTTGCATATTTTGGTATTAGGAGTTGTGATAATAATTCCAGTCTTGAGGGTAACAACTCTTGATAAACAAGTTGGAACTTTGCTTACCAACACAGTAAAATGTGGACCCTAGATCAGCTTGTTCAGGGAGATGTTTGAGCCCCCCAGGTTGGACCTTGCCTTGTACCACATTTCCCCCTGCATATGATGTCCAAAATCAAGAGTAATGAAATTTTTTTGTGTGAAGGAGATGGACTAGGGTCAGCAGTGGAGCGTTCCCCACCTGGAGAAATATGGAAGCAAGGTCAGTGCCCCAGAAGATAGTCTGAGAAAATACTCCCACAGATCTAGTTCTGCTTTGGCAGTTATCCTTGATTGGCTTCTTCTGATTTTTCAGTGTTGTGAGTACACTGTATCAGAAACAGGAGGAGAGACATGTGTGTCTCTCAAAAACATGAGAATTTACTGGACCACAGTAACTTCACAAGATAGTCAGTTTTGTTGGCACAATTCAGTAAATATTCCTGCTTTGACTTGATAAATATGTCCATAACCACAGATTCCTTTATTCCAATCTCAATTAGCATATTAACCTACAAGCCACAATTTACATTTTACATATCACACTGTAGTGTATATGTGTGTGTGTCTGTTTGTTTATGTAGTAAAGTGGCTAAGAAAAGGTTAAAGGGACTGCAGAGCTCAGAAAGGCTGTCATAAAAACAGGCAGAAAGTCTCTGTAGGGAACTTGGTAAATTCTGCAAAGTTATGGTGCAGAGCTGGTAAGGCTCAGAGTTTAAACACAGGTCTTGTTGGCAGGCAATTTTGAGTGTCAATTTTAAGTGGATGGTGTCCCATAGGCAGGAAGCTGCCATAGAGATGGAGCTCAGGGACAGAAGCAGAGCTTGTTGCCTATGGCAACTTTTCTGAATGACACAGGGTGAGCTGATAGTTCCATGAGCCTACAGCATCCCAGTCTTGGGACGTTCCCTCTTGTACAGTCCCAGATGGGAGGGTTACATCTGGTGTACCCAATAAGCTCATGTGCTTATGAAAGAATTTATTTACAGGTGTTATTATTCATTACTTATCAACTTGTGCCTGCTGTTATGCTAACAGATTGTAGCTTTCTCCTTGTATAAGTATAATGTAGAGTCATTCTGTCTGCAATTATACACCAACAGAAGCAAGTCAGGTCAAAATGTTGCTTTTAATTAATGTAACTCAAAGATAGGCAATACCCCTTGCCTGGAGTTTTGTACTACATAGAATAACTCAGAGGAGGCCCAGTCTTTCTCAATATACCCACTGCTCTAGTCCTGAGAAAAGGAAGCCAACAACTCTGTCGGAAGAATTGCACATTCATTTTAACCTGATACATTTCAGAGGCTGAAGGTGTAAATCTTAAGCAAGTGGAATCCAAATATAACTGTCAGTAAGAAAATCAGTGTTTCTTTTAAATATAGCTGAGTTGTGGTGGTCACATTATAGCAAGCAATCTTAACCCAGGTTGGAGAGTTCCAAGTGGCCCATAACCCTGTACAAGGTATATGTGACTTAAAGATTTGGTTTAGTGGAAAAACTGTTTTTAAAAGACATTCATTATTTGGATTTGGGCGTGTGTGTGTGTGTGTGTGTGTGTGTGTGTGTGTGTGTGTGTGTGTGTGTGTGTGTGAAGTCTTTGGAGGTCAGAGGACAGCTGTTTAGTTAGATCTCTCCTACTTATTTATATGGACTTCAGGGATTGAGCTCAAGTTGTAGGCTTGCAGCAGTCTGCTGAGCCATCTCACCATCCCTAGTTCAGTAACTTTGGCCAGTGACAAAGTTTGCCTTTAATACTATAACTACATTCTTGATGTTATCAATTAAATTATTTATATTTACCAATTATGAAAAGCATCAGATATTGCTTTGAGTTCCTCCAAGTTGTTTTCAATAACAGTGTCTATATGTCACATTTACCCACAGGATTTCTTGGATTCTAATACTCTCATGTCTCTATATGACATTTCTCTCCTTTTGATTTTAATGTTTGGCCCCTTGGGAATTTATTGAGTGTCATTTTCTCTCTTTTTAGTATTATATGTGAAACCGTATCATTTTAGTCATCAGCCACTTCTGATTCTTTTTAATTTGTATATTTTGTCTTCTAACTTTATGCTTTTTATTACTGTGTCTAGCTGGTTATCTTATGTAGATGCTTCTGAATTATCCTTACTGAAATCCGTTTGATCAATATCCTAGCTTTTGTGAAGCTTCGTGTAAATTTTCTTGTAATATTGACATGTCAGTAGGTGTTTGACAATTTATGCTTATTTTGTGCCCATTTGTGTGAATATAGGGCTATGTCATTTGTGACTGCCTATGACTTTGTAGAATATAATTTGTTTTTTAATTACAGATTGTTAATATAAATGCTGTGAGTTCTCCATGTTGTGCAGACAATGAGGCACCTTGCTTGATGAAGACCTTGTCGTAGCAGCATCTAGGGGTTGCTACTCTCCATTTCACCTTCCCTAGAGACATGAGACTTTGTTCATCTATAATGCAGGCATTATGCAGTATAATTAATAACATTGGACCCCATTTCTCAATATTAGAGTGATATGTTCTGTTCTCAGAAAAAAGTGACAGGTCTGTCTCCACCTTGTGAGTCTACTCTGTATAGAGACCTGGTTGCCTCTTGAAGAGTGTTTTGTATGCCATTTCCAGGTAAAACTGTTTTTCAGTCTTTAAATATCTTATATTGGAAGGCCATACAATGCCCTTCATTTTGTGAAAACACTGCCTGCATTTGCTAGTACAAAAAACAAAATCATAACCCAGGTAACATTTTAAAAAATCTATTTCAATACATGTCAATTCTTTGGGACTTACACAAAGGAACCACACTCTTGGTTATAACAGGGCTTTTTGCAAATTAAAGGCTTCATATACTTTACTGCCTGGAGCTAAATTGTGTTCTATAGGCTTCATTGTCTATAAAAATTAAGAATCATAATCTTGTGTCATCATAATTTCTATTCTTCTGTATCCATTCCTCTGTTGAGGGACATCTGGGTTCTTTCCAGCTTCTGCTTTTATAAATATGGCTGCTATAAACATAGTGGAGCATTTGTTCTTATTACATGTTGGAGCGTCTTCTGGGTATATGCCCAGGAGTGGTATAGCTGGGTCCACAGGTAGTACTATGTCCAATTTTCTGAGAAACCACCAAACTGACTTCCACAGTGGCTGTACCAGCTTTCAATCCCATCAACAGTGGAGGAGTGTTCCTCTTTCTCCACATCCTCACCAACATGTGTTGTCACCTGAGTTTTTGAACTTAGCCATTCTGACTGGTGTGAGGTGGAATCTCAGACTTGTTTTGATTTGTATTTCCCTGATGACTAAGGATGTTGAGCATTTCTTTAGGTGCTTCTCAGCCCTGCGAATTTCCTCAGTTGAGAATTCTCTGTTTAGCTCTGTTCCCCATTTTTTGATAGGGTCATTTGGTTTTCTGGAGTCTAACTTCTTGAGTTCTTTGTGTATATTGAATATTAGCCCTATATCAGGTGAAGGATTGATAAAGATCTTTTCCCAATCTGTTGGTTGCCGTTTTGTCCTATTGACAGTGTCCTTTGCCTTACAGAAGCTTTGCAATTTTATGAGGTCCCATTTGTCGATTCTTGATCCAAGAGCATATGCCATTGGTGTTCTGTTCAGGAACTTTTCCCCTGTGCCAATGTGTTCAAGAATTTTCTCCACTTTCTCTTCTATTAGATTCATTGTATCTGGTTTTATGTGGAGGTACTTGATCCACTTGGATCTGAGATTTGTACAGGGAGATAGGAATGGATCAATTTGCATTCTTCTATATGTTGACTGCCAGTTGAACCAGCACCATTTGTTGAAAATGCTGTCTTTTTTCCATTGGATTGTTTTAGCTTCTTTGTTAAAGATCAAGTGACCATATATGTGTGAGTTCATTTCTGGATCTTCAATTCTATTCCTTTGATCTACCTGCCTGTCACTGTACCAATACTATGCAGTTTTTATCACTATTACTCTGTGGTAAGCTTGAGGTCAGGGATGGTGATTCCCCCAGAAGTTCCTTTGTTGTTAAGGATAGCTTTTGCTATCCTGGGTTTTTTGTGGCTCCAAATGAATTTGAGAATTGCTCTTTCTAAGTCTATGAAGAATTGAGTTGGAATTTTGATGGGGATTGCATTGAATGTGTAGATTGCTTTTTGGCAGGATGGCCATTTTTACTATATTAATCCTGCCAATCCATGAGCATGGGAGATCTTCCCACCTTCTGAGGTCTTCTTCAATTTCTTTCCTCAGAGACTTGAAGTTCTTGTCATACAGATCTTTCACTTGCTTGGTTAGAGTCACACCAAGATACTTTATATTGTTTGTGACTATTGTGAAGGATGTCAATTCCCTAATTTCTTTCTCAGTCTGTTTATCCTTCGAGTATAGGAAGGCTACTGATTTGTTTGAGTTAATTTTATATCCGGCCACTTTGCTGAAGTTGTTTATCAGCTATAGGCGTTCTCTGTTGGAATTTTTGGGGTTACATAAGTATACAATCATATCATCTTCAAATAGTGATATTTTGACTTTTTCCTTTCCAATTTATATCCCTTTGACCTCTTTTTGTTGTCTAATTGCTCTAGCTAGAACTTCAATTACTATATTGAATAGATAGGGAGAGTGGGCAGCCTTACCCAATGGAACACAGCTATTAAAAACAATGACTCCATGAAATTCACAGATAAATGGATGCATCTAGAAAATAATCATCCTGAGTGAGGTTACTCAGTCACAAAAGACCACACACTGATAAGTGGATATTAGGTAAAGAGCATGGGTTACCCATGATACAACTCATGGACCACATGAAGCTCAAGAGGAAGGAAGACCAAAGAGTGAATGCTTCAGTCCGACTTAGAAGTGAGAACAAAATAATCAAGGGAAGTAGAGGGTAGGAGGGATTTGTGAGGGAGAGAAGAGCAGAAGGGGAAAATGAGGAGAAGAATCAGGTATGGGAAGAGATGGAGGAGATGGTCAGGGGGATGGAGAACTGGGGGTAGCAACCAGAAAGTCCCAGGTGCCAGGAAAGCAAGGGCCTCCCAGCACCCCAAGGAGATGACATTAGCTGAAATACCCCACAAAGGGGAGGGAAAACCTGTGGAGACCATATCCAGAGGTTAGACATGGCCCCCTGGTTGAGGGATGGGGCCACCCACTCATCTCCAAAGTTTTAACCCAGAATTTCTCCTGTCTAAAGGAAATCAGGGACAAAGAGTGGAGCAGAGACCGAAGGAAAGGCCATCCAGAGTCTACCCCACCTGGGGATCCATCCCACATGCAGACACCAAGCCCAGACACTAATTGTGAATTCCTAGAAGTGCTTGCTGACAGGAGCCTGATACAGCTGTCCCTCTGAGAGGCTCTGCCAGATCCTGACCAATACATATGCTGATACTCACAGCCAAACATGGGACAGAGTGTGGGGACCCCAATGGGGAAGTTAGGACAAGGACTGTAGGAGCTGAAGGGGTTTGTAACCTCATAGGCAAAGCAGCAATATTAACCAACTTACCCCTCAAAAACTCACAGGGACTAAACCACCAACCAAAGAGTATACAGGGGGTACCCATGGCTCCAGCTGCATGTGTAGCAGAGGATTGCCTTATCTGGCACCACTGGAAGGGGAGCCCCTTGGTCCAGTGGAGGCTTGATAACCCAGGATAGGGGAATGCTTGGCTGCCTAGGCAGGAGTGGGTGGGCAGGTGCGGGAGAACCCTCATAGAGGCAGGGCGAGGGATGAGGGGATATGTGGGCTTGTGGAGGGGAAACTGGGAAGGGGGATAGCATTTGAAATGTAAATAAAATAACTAATGAAAAAATTTCTTAATGGTACATTGGGTATTGGATAATGTAATCTTGGAAGGTGTGGGTTTTTTTTAATGTTTTTAGTGTTTGATCTTTTATTTTTAGGTAAATTTCTGTGGCTTTGTTATAGTTTTCTGTACAGACTTACTCTGATATGTAGAAAGGTTATCTTTAGTTTTATCTCTCAAAACCAAGCAATTCTTCTAACATGTTGTTGCCTATTCGGGTGTAAATAACCCTATTGTCTAAACTTTGTCTCGTTATTTCTGGTATCTGTTGAACACCTCATGGCCATGCAACTCTAAATAATTTATAAGTAGCACATGGTCCAGGTTGTTGTTCTTCATACCAATTTATAAATTTCTCTATTAGTCATTTCTTTCTTACTCCTAATCTTTTTTTCAATAATGTTATATCATCTATATATGATAGTAATTAGGGAATATCTATTGAATGTGCTATCACTGGGCTATTTAATGAGTTTCATGGAATTTTTACAAATTGAAATTATTTGCCTTTCTTTGGAAAAGTTGTATATATATACAACTTTATATATATATATATATATATATATATATATATATATATATATATATATATATATATATATATATATATATCACAAAGATTATATCTGAGGTATATCTTGTTATATATACTTCCTATTACATGTAATAATATAAATACCCTCTTAATATCTGATAACATAGTTGGGAATATAGATATCTATTTTTAAGTCTCTATAATTTATTAAGCCATATGACTCATTAAATTGTAATACTGGTCATATTCAGGTATTAAAGTTACTAGGCAAGGCAGATATTTATTATTATTATTCTTTGAGTAGTTACATCATCTTTTGTATGATTCATTCATGTCTGCCCTTTAACAGGTAATATTTCGTATGTGCTCTGTAGGTAGAATAAAAGGGGCTTTTTCTGTCCTTTCTAGTCTACATGTCATAGTTTCAAAGTGTTTTATTCGTCATCAGTTTTTATATATTATAAGTGTCACATCCATGCCTCAAATGTTTTCTGTCTCTTGTGAATAGTGCCTTTGCTACTCAGTCCATCTCTTTTGTGGAGTTTTTGTACTTCTTGGCTAGTTTCTGGTTGAGTAGTTTGTGTCAGGCACATTGCTGTGTTATTTTTTTCAGTGATAAATGTAAACAAGTTTCTCTTATGTGAGGGGTCCTGATTTAGAAGGTATTTGGTTGCCTTGGTTTCTGTTCCTTATGTTCTTACCCTTGCCTTTTGCCATCTGGTTATCTCTGGTGTTAGCTGGGCTTACTCTCTCTGACTGTGGCTTGTCCCTCCTGCAGGCCTCTGTATCAATGCTCCTTGAAGACCAGCTCTCTCTGAGAGGTATTTGGGTTTGGAGAACTGTGGCACAGGGTCCACTCTGGGGTGCAGACAGAAACCAGAAGGATCTTGTCCCCAGCTGTCCCTTGGCTCCTGTGTCCTGATGGCTCTGCAAGGGTCCCTTTTGATCCAGTGAATTTGAACAGAAGTGGTGGTTTTGCCTGTGCTCAAAGGTGTGTCAGCACTCCTGGGATACCAGCTCTCTCCTGGAGCCCTGTGGCCCAGGCTGAGGTCCCCAGCCACAGGTGGAAACTGAAATTTTCCTGTTCCAGACTTCCTCAGTCCCTGTGTCCCATGGGTTCCGGGTGGGTCCCGGTGAGCAGTGATGCTCATCTTATCCCCACTCATGGCTTTTCCATGCTCCTGGGATGCTAGCTTTCTCCAGGAGCTAGTTGGCTATGGAACCCTGGTGGCCCAGGTAGAGGTCTCCCACCACAGATGGAGCATGTTCATCTTTTCAATGAATGGATTCTGTTTCTTAGATTGTTTTATTCTTTTAGTCTTGGTTCCATTATTTCTGCCCTATTTCTTTGTAGACAATTATTTATTTGGTCTCTTGGTTTTCTAAGAAATTGTGATAAATTGGTAGGTTGTATATTTGAAATCTGATAGTTTTAATGTATTCAAAACTATAAATTGTCAGCATTTACTGTATCTCAAACATTCAGATGTATTTTCACTTTCTTTTGATAATAGGAATTTTCTCATATTTCCTCAGATTTTTTTTTTCAATCTCTGGCCAGAACCACTGCTTTGCATTAATATGCATATGTAGTTTGTGTATTTTTTCTTGTTATCAATCTCCAGCTTCATCACATCATAATCTGATAACAAGCAAGCAAGCAAACACACACACACACACTTGCACACATACACACACACAGAATTTTACTGAATGGGTAAAATGATTTACAAATTCAGATAGGCAGTCCTGAAGACAGTGATGATAAGGAAGGATACAATAAAAATCATCTCTAAAGGGGGCCATGTAAGAAGTCTTCCACATACCCATAGTTGTTCAAGGCAAACCTAATAGGCAGTTTTGAGGATCAATTTGAAGTGAGGTGAATGTCACAGACAAGAGACATTGCCACTAAGTTGGAGCCCATGGACAGAGTAAGAGATCCATCTCTATGGCAGTTTGCCTGGATAAAACTCAGAATGAGTAACTGAACAATACTTCCACCTCTCAGTCTCAGGGGACTCATTTTATAGTCTTCAATGAGAAGCTCGTTTGCAGTGGTTTTGATATGATTTTGCATATACACAGATGTTATTACTTATTGACACAGTAAATTTCTTATCAATTTATACTTCCTGGTGTGCTAACAGATGGTGATTATCTTTTTATGTAAACAAGGTACAAAGTCATCCTTGTCTGGTACTTAAGACTTCAAATGGAATAATTCAGTTGCTCAAAACTTTTGCCTTATATAATGATGTCATTCGAAGTTAGGCACAACCTGAAAGTTGCATATATCATAGAGTAACAGAGCAGACTCAGACTTCTTCCTCATTATGTTCCTTCTCAGGCCTGGAAAGGAAGGGAGATGTTTTTAAAAACATCAGACTCCAGTCACGAGGGAGGACACTTCACTCTGAACCATCAAGATAGAATGTGAAGGAAGTCATGGTACCTTACTGTCTCTGTCAGATAGAGGGAGAGCCAACTCCACCTGCCTTGGAAATCCTTCTTCAGAGGGCAACAGAAAGGAAGAAAATACACATAGAAAATCTCCCTCCTCCCTCTCTCCGATTCTCCCCTCCCTGCACATCTCTTTCAGTATACATATGCATGCTTGTGCTTATGCATGCATATTTGTGGATGGACGCTAATGTGTGCATTGTTAGTATTCAGTCTCATGTCAGTTATAAATCTCTTGTCTTATAAATACTAACACACAAGCAACTAGAAGTCCTACAATAACTAAAGTTTATTACAGCAAACAAAGTGGTTAGAAGCAATATCTTGTCCAAGTACCTGGAGGTTAGGACTCCATTATTTATCCTAGGTAGTTGTTGGGCAGTGGTTGTACAAATTTTATGTGAGAGAGTCATTATTTGAATTGAAGCTTTCCATAGAAATATAGTTCATGAACATGAGGAAGCCAAAGCATTGCAATTATGTTATTATGAGAACAATAAAACCAGAGTTTTGCCCATGCTTTAAATTTTCTTTTCTCTTGGATTCAGTGAGTCCCGACATTCACTGTAAAATTCCAGGCTTTCTCTAAGTGCAACTGAAAGCTCTGAATCAGAACGCCCTTCCTCAGACTTTATCATAGCTATCTATGTGGAATTCATCTCGCCCAATGTTTAGAATACAAATTTTGTTGTCATAATTTCTGGTACTGTCAGCATTCTGTGTATGACCAATTTCTGTATCTCAAGCATACCTTATCATCTATTTCTTAGTTTTCCAATCCTTCATTGCCCTAGAAGCTAGCCATTCTTAATACACTTGGTCCCCTTAAATACTCACCTGTGTCATTTTCTAAAACATTACTTAATTCCTTCTAATGTACTATCTTCCCTTTAGATTTTATGTTAACTCTTCTTTTCTACTGACTGCAAATCCCTATCCTTCAGATCTGTCCTTTAAGTTCTCTACTGGCCAAAAGTCCCTGCTATTGCTTTTACCAAGCAGCAAAGACATTCCTCTGACTTTACAGTATGTTTTCTTTTTTTTTTTTTTTTTAGCTTATTTGTAAGTCATAGTCTACCATTCTTAAAAAGAGTAGGGAACCTAGGTCATTTAATTCCACCTGACATGTTTGACATTCTCCTGGATTGATGTACAAATTGCCTAATCTCAACCCCAATCTCTTAAAATATGTGGCTTAACTCCTTTTCAGAACATAAGGCAAATTTATTCTTAAAAGCATTCCATATGTGGAGCTGAGAAAACTAATTTGGATGTTCTAGCACATACTTTAATAACTATGTTCTCACAACTTAAATGATATTTATTTTTATTTTAAAATATACTTTATTTATTCATTGAGAATCTCAAACATCGATACAATGTGTTTTGATCATATGTACCTGTTACTAGACCTTTTTACTCCGCCCACACACCTACCTTCTCCCTTGCCTCCCAACTTCATGTCCCCTTTTCTTTTAACCCAGGAGTTCATTTAGTACTACCTGCATGTGCAAGGAAAAATGTCACTTCAGTATAGATGTTCTCTTAGCGTTGCTTTTAAGCAGTTTTTAATGTGCACTTACTTAGTTTGTTTCATGTTTATCGTTTCTGAAATAATTGGCTGTTTATATCACCCTCATCTCCCTCAAAGGGTAACCTATGCATTTATTTAGTTCTTGAAGCAGCTCAAAACCTTTTAAGTGACATGTAAAATTTCTGGAGAAGCTGTGAATCTTACTCTGTTCTCAACCTCAGTCAGACTGCCTTAACTTCTTGAGTGCTGGGATTACAGATGTGAGCCACTTCTAGTGGCAATACTGTCCCTTGGTGTGCTTGTCATTAAACATGGTATTGCTGTGTTTGAATGGATGGAATTTGAGTCTATAATCCTTAATTAGGGAAAAACAACTATGGGGCCTTACACGTATGGAGTCTGGAATATAAATGTACATTCAAGTAACTCAGTTTTTATGCTGGTGCAAGAAACTTAAAATGTTGATGAGATTGTATAAAAAACTAGGTGACTGTAATTTCATGCTTACTGATAGAAACCAAATCTTTGTGAGAAATCTCTAAGTTAGAGGGGCATGGGATAGTATGTTGTACTTGCACCAACTTTATCCAGTTTTCATTTATTGTTTTGTCAAAATAAAATTTCAGTTCCCCTTTGAGCTTTTTTCTTGAAGTCTCCAACTGAACATTATTTTGCTTCAAGTTGCCCCATAGATTATTATAGCTCTACCTATCAATTTTAGTCTTCTAATAATTAAACCCTTTTACTGTTTTAATTTGGAAAGAACACACTTCTATATATTCAAGTTCACTTGAGATTTTATTGTGTTTTCCATGTCTGTATTGAACATGTTTTACTGTTCTCCTTTTTCTTAAACATATGAAATAGTTATAATACTTATTTCAGTGCTCTGGCCTGTTAACTCTATCATTTATGTCAATGTCAGTTTTAATCAATTGATTTTTTTCCTCCTCAGTATCAATTTTAATTTCATGCTTCTTTACATGCTTGCTAATTTTGATTGGATGTCACACATTGAATTCTGAATTTACCTTGTTGCATTCAGGATATTTGTGATTCTATAAATAAATATCCTTGACCTTTCTGCCAAGACCCAGTTAAGCTAGTTTGAGCCAGGATGATCTTCTGGTGTATTGCTTTGAATTGGGGTGGGGGAAGTGGTGCTTATTGATGACTAATATTGCCATATTAGTAAAGCAATAATTCTCAGAACACTATCTCCTGTCCCATAAATCATCAAGGTTTTTATTCTGAGTGATAGGAAGAAATATGTCCAGCCTCATGTGGGTCTAGACTTGCCTTCCTATGGAGCTATCCACGTCTGACATTCTGTCCTGCAGATTCTAGCTTACACATGCCCCCTTGGACTCTATATACTCAATTCAAGGAGACTGCCCAACTGAAATATTATAGCCTGCATTATCACCCCAGGAAGTAAGTAGAGGGAATTATAGGGCTTTCTAGTTCTCTGAAATCAGTGCTTTCCATTTCCTGATGTTCAATAGGTTGGAAACTTGTTTTGTAGTTCTCATATGGATCTTTTATTATAGTAAAATAAAAGTTCAGCCCCATCGATGTATTATGACATGCCATAGAAGCCCCATAACCCAAAATGAAAAATCTAAGTTGTCTAGGAATGACAAATGTCCCAAATATTCAGTCTTACTCAAATTAAAATCAAGATTAAAGAATGATACAACACATATTTATGTTCTTATAGACTACTTATGTATAACTGAGAGTACTGAACAAAACTCCAAAATTAAGGGTTTTTTTTTTGTCGGTTAAAATATAAGTAATTTCTTTGTTTCCCTACATTTAGTTTTGAACTCTTCTATCATTTATGAAACACACACAAATTACATTATTTTTGGAATTATAATGTTACAAATACTTAAAAATAGGTTTTGGACTACCAAAAATAAACACAGGTTTGCTAGATTGTTTGTTTATAGTTCTGACCCACCTCTTGCTGGTTTCTACACAGCCTCTGGCAAGCCTACTGCTTGTTTAACTAGAAAGAAAAAAAATGCAATCCAATTAGTAAGCCACGATTAGTCATCTAACTTCCCCGACAGCTTCAAGTACAATACTGCACAGAGGGAAAATGGCTTTTAATGCTTTTTAATGCCCTTAATTTAAAATAATCGTGTTCCACTTGAAAATGTGTATTTTGTTTACCCCTTGATTGGACTCTCAAAGACATGGTTGCATCTGTTATTTATATGAAGGACAGTATAGAGATAATATTGTGAAAAGGATTTCAAGGATCAGTTTTATAATTTAGCATTTTCTTTCATAAACTATCATTCAACTCATGCTTTCTTTTTGTTAACTAGAATATTTTATCTTACTTTTTCAGTTATCATACAGATTAATATGCTTGAGGTGACATTTTTATACCTACATATCAGTTTGTACATTGTCCTTACTCATTCTCTCCCTAACTTTTTAGTGGCCTTTCTCACCTTAACTAGACATTCTTTCTCCTTTCAGGATGCATGTGTTCTCTTCTCTTACCTCTTAGCTTGTTTTTTACCTCTCATAATCATGCCTATACATAAATCTAGATTTACCACATGAGAGTAAACATGGTTTCTTAAGTTAATACATTATGATAGTTCACAAGGAAATACAATATAAGAGTGTTATTAATCATAAGTTTATTAATGCTTTTTCAGCAGAACATATATTCGTGTCGCACACTTAATTGCTGCACCGAATGCTGCACCAGTTTAATATTTTCATCTATAAACTGCCCTAATGAAGTCAGAAATGTCACTTATATGATTCCCTGTGATTGTACATACTTTCACCACAAAATACTATATTCCTGTATTCTCCCTTTTAAAAGAAACAGATAATCACTTCTCGACTTTTTAGCTAAATCAAATGTAATATATGTTCTTATCAGTTTAATATCTGATATGTCCTAAATGGATTTTTGGAAGTAGGAGTTGGAATAGGAGCTTGCTCCATCTACTCCACACATCAACCTGGTATTGCAGTACCTCCTGGAATGGTGAACCCCCTCGGGGGACTTTAAAAAAAAGTAACAAGTTATTTATCCAGGTGAACACTTCTTTTTTCTTTGGATGAAGACTGTCTTGCTAAACTACATAAATATCCAAGTTTCAGCAGATTATTTTGATCTAAACATATCTCTACTTCTTTTCAGCTATAAACTAGATGCATATTATTTTCAATGGAATTTCATTGTAAGATTTACAATAAGTTTTCTTGTTGGGATTTTGAATATTGGGTTTTTTTGTTTTGTTTTTATCAGATGGGACTCACTTTATAGCTCAGAATTACCTGGCCAACTTTGAACGGCCCCGAAGTGGTAGGATTTCAGGCATGTGCCACTATGCTTGGACTAGATTTTTGTGTTTTGAAACACGAGTTCATTTTCTGAAAAAAAAATAAGTGAATTAATAAGCACAAATATGTTTACCAATACAATTTTTGGGGGGGGGGTTCGAGACAGGGTTTCTCTGTGTAGCCCTGGCTGTCCTGGAACTCACTCTGTAGACCAGGCTGGCCTCGAACTCAGAAATCTGCCTGCCTCTGCCTCCCAAGTGCTGGGATTAAAGCCGTGCGCCACCACTGCCCGACTACCAATACAATTTTAACAACAATGTTTAGTATATCTTTCCTTGCTGTTTGGGGCCGCTCCCTTCTGTTGTTTTCCTGTTTGATTTTGTGTTCACTGGCTACAGATCTAAGTTATTTAGTTACTCTGTGCTTTTAAACACGTACAAACTCAGTTCAAACTTAAACCATTTTGTCATCTACGTGATTACTTTTAATGTTCATCCATTTTTCTTGTTCTGCATATTTCTGTTATCTTTTTATATATGTATATTTTCCTGTAGTCTGTAATTTTCAACAATACTTTAGCTTTCTGATATTTATCTATTTGTGTACTTATTCATTGTGTTGGAGATTACTAAGGCCTATGGCATGATCCAAAAAGGTCTATGATTTTTCAAAGAAACACTTTCTTTCTTAAATTGATTCTATGTATTGTATTTCTAGTTTCAGTTTTATTATTTTATATTCTTATCTCTGTTGTTACTATCTTTCTTCTTAACTTGAGTTTAATTTGCTTATATATAAAGTATTTTAGGGTTAAAGCTGACATTATTAAAATATTTTTCTCCCATCTTAATACACAAATTTAATGACATAAATTTCTTATTATATTGTTTTATTTGAGTGACACAAATTCTGATAGAAAATATATAATTTTCCCCAATTTACTAAAGTCTGGGTTAGTAAACTATATGTCATGGAATTTTCAAGTGTCTCTGTATGGACCTTCCACAATGAGAAATAATACTAATGAGGGAGGCATTCGCACCTGTGTTTTCAACAATGAAATCACTGATTACTTCTAAAAAGTATATTGACATGATCACAGCTATTTTGAATAAAAATGAATCTGCAAGAATAGAATAGATTGGAGGCTTGAAATAATGCTCTTTCTTCTAGCTAACTATGCCCTCTCCTAAAAGAAGAGAATCTAAGAAAGCGAGATCATTTTTTCTAATCATAGGAGTCACTGTGGATTTCAATCCCAGTGTGAATGCACAGCAAAATTTACTGGTAATAGTGTCATCGGTAATGAAATTAACATACAACTTACCTATATGAATGAGTGACTACCTTAACCATTATGAAGATCAAGTCATTTAAATCACTCAAACTAAGCTAAAATATTATTAATAGAAGTATATTTGCATTTAATATTTGCTTTTCCAATTGTAAGTGCTTTGTAATTACAATTATATATATATATCATGTATATGTCAATAAATTCATATATTAGAATGGAAGAAAAATATTCTATATATCTATATATATTATATATGTACATTATATATATTTTATAAATATCTATTAAAATATGTACATTATATATATTAAATATATAATGTATATATATATTTTTTATATATTTTATAGGTATTATATATATCTGAAAGGATATTGTCTAACACTTAAAATCAGAATCTTACAAGTTTGAGCCACAATAATTTTACTCAAATACATAAATGAATAAATAAATGATACACATATAAATAGATAAATAGATCATAAATCTTAAAAATAAAAATTCAAAACATTTTTAACAAATATCTGGGAGCCTAGTAAAACAGTTGTTACCAGACATTTGACTTAAAAGGCAAATAAGATTAAGTTGTAGTGCCCCAAAATAATTTTATATTTTATTCAGAAATGATTCTGCAATTTTAAAAGTTTTTTCTATGTATTTGTTTTCAAGAAGAGCTATCACAAAAGCCATGTTACATAATCAGGGGCTTATAACAGTCTCATAATTTGCTATATCAAAGCAAAGGAGTAATTTTTTGCTGCAAATAGAAGAAAGGACAAGCCTTATATATTCATAAGCTTAAACTATGTGGTGGGACTTTCAATTCCTACTTTTTCTTCTATTTTTGATTGTTTGGTTTTGCTTTTTTCACATTGGAGAAACAGCTGAATCATTTCTTGGTATATAACACTCTCATCACGATTTCACAATGTAGCTTTCAAAGAATACTTGAGAACTTTCTCAATGGAGAATATTTTTCCCTGTGAACTCTTTTCATAATGTGAAAAAGTTTGAGAAATTGTAACATGCCAAGATACTCTTCCTCATACATGCACACAATTCATATGTTTGCTCATAATGTCAAGGTGTTAATAATATATTTCTCCATGTTACTGACCGAGCTGTGTCTTCACAAAAGAGATTTACATCCTAACCCATATCCTGCAATTTTGATTTCAAAAGATATATGGAAGGCACTAGAGTGAACACTAATTCAGCATAGCTGGAGTTTTTATAAAACGAGGTAAATAATGTGGGTTGAGGACACAAACGGAGATGGCTGCATGAAGATGAAGGCAAAGGATGCAGTATCTATATGACATATACCACCAAAGATCCTTTACTGGGTGACATGCAGCTGACCTGTTGGAAGTTTGCTTTAGATTAGCAATCTTCTTACTGCCTTCTAACCTCCTTTTTAAAAAATGAAATAGTATATATTCTATTTGTCTTATCATGGATAGTGTCTTACAGACAACATCTTTCCTAGGTTTCACAGTTCCATAGATGGGTAGGAATTTTGTCTAGAATAGATTATACCAAGAGTCTTACTGAGCTTATTTAGGAATAGATTCTTTGCAAATAAAATAAAAATTTTAGGTTAAACTCTCCTGCAATATGACAGATGTCCTTGGGGAAAGTGATATTATAATGAGAAGATGGAGACACTGACCATGACATGTGTAGATGGGCAGATGACATCATCAGATAATAGGTATAATGCCCACAGACTAAGGAATGATCAATGGAGGGAGGCAGAGATGGAGAGATAGGTGGATGGGTAGGTAGATGGATGGATGAATGGATGGATGGATGGATGGATGGGCAGACAGACAGAGACATCATGGGATTGAACTTCTATATAGAACTGGAAGTATAAATTTCTCTTTCTATTGTTTTGTGCTGTCCATTCTTTGATCATCTGTTTCATTATACATTAAAAGAACTAAAAAATTCACCTTAAAAATTCCATCTGTAATTTTTTTAGCAGCCTATAAAATCTAGAATCTGTCCAATGACTAGTGGCAAGGTGCCTTGAATATAATATACACTGTATATTGCTCCGACTTGTGCAACTAATGCTGAGTAATATACCTTTTAAAATCCTCACATAATTTAGTGAACTACTGAAGAATGCACTTTAAAAATGGGAAGGCTGGTAGCAGGCATTTTATTTCAGTATTCTGATTCGCTACCTGACTAACCTTTGCTTACTCATTGATTAATGTGTTTGTGTTTTCCATGAGCATAGGGTTGAATATCAAATTTGCAACTGACTCACTATTTAATGGATAGACCAATACACCCTGTTTTAAAATGTCAGGTAAAAACTGTGGTAACATAAAATGCAGGAAACTGTCAAAAAACAAGAGCATTTACCAATGCAACTGCTAAAATAATGTACTAGTTTGCTTGGTGCTGCTGGAATAAACATCATGACCAAAGGCAATGTGGGGACAAAAGGGACCATTTGCCTTACACTTCCACGTACTAATCCATCACTGAAAGAAGTCAGTGCAATAACTCATATGAGTGTCCTAGTGAAGAAGCTACAGAGGAACACTGCTTACTGGGTTAGCTTCTTCAACTTGCTTGTCTGTTTTCTTGTACAGCTCAGACCCTTCTGTCTAGGGATACACTGCCCACTCTGTCCTTCCACACTAACTAGAAATTGAGAAAATGTCTCACAGACATGACCATAGGTCAGTCTGATGGAGTCAATTTTTCAATTGAATTTTTCTCTTTCCAGGTAGCCTTAGTTTGTGTCAAGGTGACAAAAAGAAAACAAACAAACAAACAAAGAAAAAAAACACCCCCCCCAAAACAGACAGGAATATTCTGTAACTGTTAATCAAAATATATATATGGTCTCCAATACATATAAATTTTTCTCTTATTTTTTTTAATAAATTATTTTATTTTATTTATATCCCAAATGTTGCTCCCCTCCTGGTACTCCTTCCAGAGTTCTTTACCTCATCCCCCTTCTCCTTCGCCTCTGAGAGGGTGCCTCCATTGGGCATCCCCCTTGCCTGGGACAAGGCAGTCCTCTGTTAAACATGTGCTGGGGTCCAAGGACCAGCCCATGTATATTCTTTGGTTGGTGGTTTAGTCTCTGGGAGCTCCCAGGAGTCCAGGTTAGTTAACACTGCTGTTCTTCCTAAGGTGTTACCATACCCTTCAGTTCCTTCAATTCTTCCCCTATCTCTTCTATAGGGGTCCCTAACTTCAGGCCAGTGGTTGGCTGTGAGTATCTACATCTGCCTTAGTCGGGTGCTAGTAGAGCCTCTCAGAGGACAGCCATACTAGGCTCCTGTCTGTAAGCACAATATATGATCAGCAATAGTGTCAGGGTTTGGTACCTGCCCATGGGATGAATCCCAAGTTGGGCTGGTCACTGGCCAGCCATGCCTTAAGTCTCTGCTCCATTTCTGTCCCTGCATCTCTTTTAGACAGAAACAATTCTGGGTCAAAAAAAGTGAAGGTGGGTTGGTGTTCCTATCTATGGAAAATACATGAGTTTAAAGATGTATGAGTTTCTAAGTCAAACTTCAAACACTATAAAGCAGTATATCAATTTGTTTTGAGGTCAAAACAGTTGCTTAAAATCCATGAAATAGAGCAGATTTCACAATGTTGTCTAAAGTACAAAGAGGAGGAGAATAAGAGAAAATGCCTATAAATGCAGTATGTAGGAGACTGGGAAAAGAAAATGACAAGTTTAAAAACAGCTTGAGATAGATGGTGAGACCCTGTTAAAAAAAAAAAAAAAGAAAGAAAAGGAAAAGAAGTAATCATGGCATTCCTGTAATCCCAACTGTCTCAGAGGATTAGGCAGAAAGGTTGTCATGAGTTTAAAGTCAGCTGAACCTGTAGAGTGAGTTGTAAGCCATCTGGGCCTTAATAGTAAGACCCTTACAGAAACCTTCCCTAATCAAAAGATAAATAGTTGTTTCTATTAAATTTATTTTCATTCTACCTACTAACTGTGAGGTTGGGGATCTTTTAGAATAGGTACCACCACTCTTGCTTTTGTGAAACATTCACTTCTAACTTTATTTTGAGCAATGATGAAAATGGCCTTTCAATTGTTAAGAAAGAATAAAATGAATATAATTGGCTCACCAAAGATTTAATGTTATTGGGGGGGGGGGCGGGGAGATGAGTCATGCATTAAGAGGGTTGGCTGTTCTGGCAGACGGTTAGAATGTGTATTCCAGCACCCATGTTGTACAGCTCATAACACTCCAGGGGACCCCTTGCTCTTGCTCTCTTCTGACTTCCATGAATACATACACCACACACACACACACACACACACACACACACACACACACACACACACACACACAGACACACACACATACATGGGGGGGGAGCGAGAGAGCATAAATCTTGAAAGAAAAGATTTAACAAGTACCTGCTTTATGTCTACCATGATGTTAGGCATAATGAGACAAATTCCATATGGTCCCTATTCAAGAAATTTTAATGGTATGAAAATACACACAAAATGACAATTTTGGCATATGATAACAAGAGTCATCTGAGTCACCCAGGATGGAGGATTGATGTCCTATAGGAAAGAGGAACGAAGCTAAATCTTTAAAATGATAATTAAATTCTAAGGAGATAATTTGCGTGAACAAAAACTAGATGTAAGAAGAAGCATGCTGCATGTATTATATGTATAGTTGAAAAGTGTTGTTAATCTTAAATTAAAATCCAACTAAATGTCATATTAATTATATTTTCTAAAACTCAAATTAATTAGTTGATTAATGAAAAACCATGATCAGAATAGATTGTATAAAAACATTTTCAGTAAGTAATGAGACAAAAAGACAAGCATTGTGAGATAGTGTTAGGTGTATATCAGATCAGTTTTTCCAAATGAAGTAAGCACAAATTCCACTTGTGCCTACTCCTAAGGAGATAGTAGGCCATTAACAAGTTCTTAGTAGAATAATAGCCTAATCAGACTTCTCTTTTAATGTGTCAAAATTCCAACACTCTATGGCGAATTCACTGAAATGAATAAAACTAGGGAGAGAGAAAATATTAAAATTGTCTAAGGTTGGGTGAATCTAGCAGAGCTAATGTTAGTTTAAAATGACTGATAAGGATAGAGATACAGGGGTGGAAGAAAATTTCAGAAGCAAAATCTGGAAGTTCTGTTGGTTAAATAATTGGGGTAATCAAAATTAAGAGGATTTCAATTATCCTAATGATCTTACTCTAATGACTGGTTGGAGGTGGCTGTTGTTTATTTGTAATGATGTTATATTTGGACATGTTAAATTGCTAGTGATTTTTATTCTGATTTTTAAAATTGGTTTCTCTGTAAATATGAGATACTTTCTCCTGAGTTTCATTTTTCTCAGTGACAAAAATGGGAATGTCTATATACCTAGTTCTTGGATTATCTTTGAAAACAGAATATCAATCAATTGTTTAGTTCTAATGGGCCAGCCAGATGGAAATGACCATTATTTGTGGACAACACATTCTGAAATTCATTAAAATAATGCTAAAGCTATAAAATCTAGAGAGCCAATAACACTTATACTTGTAGTTGGTAGAATTAAAATCCTTCTGAAGGGAAACTGTTCCTCAAAATTATTCTACTATTGACTCATTGATACAGCAAAACAAAATTTTGTAAAATTAATATACAATTATGGCCTAAGACCCCATGGTAAAGTTCTAGCTTGTCTTACTTGTAGGATTATATCATATTTAATAGAGTTGAATATATTGAGAGGAACTGTATCTAAGACGAGGCCAAAGTGCAGAATAAAAGCTAAGAATCAATGTATATTATAAAATGCACATGCCATTTTCATCATAAACCATGGCCTTATGTAAACAGTAAGATGATTGACATGTTATGTGAGCATTGTAAAAGAGTCTTCTTTTGTTCTGGTTGAACATTTCTGTTTTCTAATATTGATTGAAGTCTTAGATAGAAAATGAGTTTTTCTAGTTTAATATCAAAGAATAAAATGATGTGGGCAAGAAGTTGAGCTTCCGATGAACATTTGAACTTGGAGAGATTGGTATTTATATAATAAACCAGGCAGGGTCTCAGAATCCTTCACACACGTGCATCAGTAACCCATTATGTATGGATTATTGAAAGACTAAGGTGATAGGCATTGAACTAAGCAATTCATTTGCTAATTAATATATTTTTCAAACAAAACAATGAATATGCATATTCTTAATTTATTCACTGAGAAAACTGAAACTCAGAGATGTATTCTAAATTTTTCAGAGAAATAGTAAATTTTCATAGTTTAAAAAGTATTTAAAACTTTAAGACTATTATATTATGCATCACAAAGTATGTATATTGAGAATATGTAAATATGTATTATGATTTTGTGCATTTATATATGAAGATAGCCATATATAAAGTTAGGGTTATATGTGCAATTAGCCATACAGTACATGCAGATGCTAATGCATAATTTAATTATATTTTATCATTGTCAAAATAACCATCGCTAATTTTATTGCTTGGTTTATGATTCACATAATTTGTCAAGAGGACTAACAGAACGTAAATCATCCCTTTTCTGAGCAACTATGCAATTAAGTATGCAACATTTTGTTTTGCCATATGTCAATTTATCTTCCTAGATTTGAGACACAGAATACAGATTTGAAAACTGCTTCAGAGCTAAGGACGTCTAACCTTGTCGATGTAAGAAATAGTCCTGAAATCTGTTTTTGTGGTGGCTATCCAATCTCTGCAGTGACTAGCATGATGAAGGGCATTCATACTACTGATGGTGAAATACAGTCTGTATAACATTTTGTTTTTTCAGTATTTTACCTTTTTATTAGATTTATTTTTTAAATGTAATCTTTGAAATTTTCATATATACATAATATATCTCGATCATATCCTCTCCTCACTCACCACTCCAGCTTCCCATTCTGAGCCACCATCTCATCTCCTTCCCAGATTCATTATTTCCTTTTGTACTTGGTTTATTTTTCAAAGCCACTGGGTCCAATTAGTGCTGCCCACATGTCATGGACATGAAGTCATCCACTGGGATAGAGGATATTGGTAACTTTCCAATACCCAAACTCCGTCAAGCAGCCTCAGTTGCTAGCTAATAGGATTGGGACCTCTGGAGCCTCTCCTCCTGAGATAGAAGATGCACCATAAATCTGGGCCATATGTTCTGATAGCAGCCTACATAAAAGGACATGGAAGAAGGAAGATTTTGCTTTTGGCCTGCTTGGCTTCACTCTCACTGGAAAATTCATCTGTCCTATTCCTGGGGCATTTCTTCATTGGTGTTAGAACATATTTCTTTGGGATTCCAATATAGATTGAAAACTGGCTGCTCCCTAAGACTTCCCTGGGACTCTAGAACCAGACTGGGACTGTCTGATATTCAGTTTATGGACTAAACACCTACGAGATCCTTGAGTTTTCCATCAGGAGACAGCCATGGTTGGACTACTTGGATCACAACCTGTAAGACACTCTAATAAACCCCTTTTTTAATAAATTTGTTTATTCTATCAGTTCTGTTCCTTAAATACACAGTCATAGGGATGAATTCTCTTCTGTGGAACAGATCTCAATTCCTTAATAAAATTGTTGGTTATCCTATGGAGTTCCTATCCCCTTTGGGGCCTACAATCCTTCCTCCTATTCTTCCAGAAGAGTCCCCAAACTCCATCCACTGTTTGGTTGGGGGTGTCTACATCTGCCTTTAGTCAGCTGCTGGGTGGAGCCTCTCAGAGGACAGCATGCTCCTGTCTGCAAGCATAACAGAGTCTCATTAATAGTGTCAGGGATTGGTGCTTGCCCATAGGATGGGTCTCAAGTTGGGCTGGCTATTGCTTAGCCATTCAGTCTCTGCTCAATCTTTGTCCCTGCGTTTCTTGTAGATGGGATACATTTGGGGTTGAAAGTTTTGTGGGTGTGTTGGTGTCGCTATTGCTCCAGTGTGGTTCCTGCCTGGCTACAGGAAGAGGCTTCTTCAGGTTCCATATCCCCAATGTAGTGAGTCACAGCTAAGGTCACCTCTTTTGATTCTTGGGCGTCTCCCTTATCCCAGCCTCTGTCTTTCTCTGGAGATGACCCCCACTGCCTCACCTCCTTTGTCACATGCAGATTTACGTTCATTTTCATGGCCATTTGGCCATCTCTCCTGTCCTTCCTGTTCCTGAATCCTCCATTCTCCTCCCTATCACCCTTCCCTCCCACTTTCCTCCCTCCATCTGCCTCTTATGACTATTTTATTCTCCCTTCTAACCTGGACCCTGCTCTCAGTCTGAACCACGAATCAAAGAACATACACAGGCCTAGAACATATGCAGCAGATGTGCAGCTTGGTCTTCAAGTGGGTTCCAAAAAACTGGAACGGGGGCTATCTCAAAAGCTGTTGCCTGTACATGGGATATGTTCTTCTAGCTGGGATGCCTTGTCTGGCATCAGTGGGAGAGGAAGCACTTACCTTGCAGAAACTTGAAGTGACAGGGTGAGGGGATACCCAGAGGTTCCCTCCCACTCACAGGAAAAGGAGAAGGGGGAAGGATTGTGGGAGGGGTTGACTGGGAGGGGGTAGTGGGTGGGATGTAAAATGAATACGTAAAAACAAAATTAAATAAAAAATAAAAATCAGCATGTCACTATTAGGCCAGTGGGCATATTTTGCCAGGCAATCATGATTTAGCTCATGGAGTCTACAAGGTAAGTCTGTTGTCTTTTTTTCACCATCATGAAAAATACAAAAGATAACAATTGTGCATACCTGCACACGTATGAAATATATGTTCTTCCTTAAAATGTGAAAGCAGTCTAATTAGGAGTGTTTTTCTATTGCTTATCACACTATGGCTAAAAATTAGCTTCTCATTACTAAACTAGAATGGATTCTCAATAAATAAAAAGAAATACAGTTTTTGAGGAGTTCAATTTCGATGCTCCATTGGAATCTGTGGCAATTTCTAAGCTAACCATTTAAAAAGCATTAAAATCCTATTATAACTTCTGGGTCAACTGGTGACAAGAACTGAAATATTTATCCTGTCAGTCTGCAACTCCTGAAACTACTCCACATGAGCATTATTAGTCTTTAGGCTTAAGCAGTATCTACTAGGTTTGTAGCATCTGCCCATTTAACAAACATGTCTTCTGAGTATTTATAAAATACATTGACTCTGTGGGGCCAAGGAGCGAGATTAAAGCAGCAAAACCCCTGTAGGCCATTCTTAGCAGGTAGGCTTTCACTATTTGAACACATCCTTAGACTGCTTTGGAGTTTTCTAAATTGCCAGTAGACCTCACTTCTTTTTCTGCCACTCCAATCCATGCACACTGCTTTAATGAGAATGGACTGTTTTAACATAATAGACTTACCAAGACTCTCCCCTTAAGCTTCCATTTTATTCTGTGGCACTGAGTCCAAAGGACAGAAATCATTTTTTTCTAGACTATGGACTCTGTTGATGTTTCTATATCTTTTATTGCAACTAGAGTCTGTAGCAACTGGGAATTTGCTTTACCTTAACTCCCCCCAATCTGTGACATTGCATTTATTTTAAATCAAGTAATATATATTGATATTTCATTGTTCCTGCGTTTTTCTTTGTTTCCATTTATCACTTTAAGCTGTGAGCAGTGAGGTTTGAGAGCCGACTTTGAAATGTGTCAGCTGCATAGAGCCCAGATACCAAAGAGGTTTCCGTAGCAACGGGAGATGTGTGGGGAAGCCTTGTGCACACTATAGCTTAGGAAACAGGATTTATTTTGCTAAGGCACAAAGCTTCCCCTCAGACTTGCAGTTATTTTGTAAGTACAGGGATACTAGGTTTGTGTTAGTTTTAGCTACCAAATATGCTTAAACTTCTTCTCAATGCAAACATTGCATTGGGTGTAAATGACTGATACTGAACAGATACTGTTTCAAAAACAGTTGGAAAATCAACAGAGCACTATTAAATAAAGAAGGAAAGCTTGTATCATGGACAAAGAGCCAAGGTAATTTGAGCTTTCATCATAAATACAGCCACTGAAGTAGTGAATGCATTCTGGCAAATCTTTGCCCCCATTCTTACCTATAAAATGTCTTCAATTTATATAAAATATTTGCTTCCTACCAAATTTTGAGAAAGGACTTCTTCCTCATTTAGCAATAAGCAAGCTTAAGTAAACCTAATCATTTACATTTTGGCTACTGTGAAAACCTAGGGTCTCCATTTTTTAGGACAACCAGTTGTTATTTGATCTGTTATCAGTTAAGCTAATAATTATAAAATGCTTCTGATCTGCTTGCTTGACCCCTGGAATCATAGATTATGACACAGACATTGGGCATAGGTACTTCCAAACCTACCCGGATGCAATCAACCCCAAGGCATTCTGGACCACTATTCTACAATAACAGAAGTCCATACCAATCTAAGAACAATTGCGATTAAACCCTGAGTTTAGACGTAACAAAGTTTGTGATGCAAAACCTTTCACGAAATACTTAGACATAAACATAGCATTTTCCTAGGTCAAGACTGTTTTCCCTTAATATTTAGCTTAGTAATGATACCCTGGCTTATTAGGAACCCCGCCTTTCTGTTAATTTGCACTAGCATCTTCTACACTCCCACTCTTCTACGTTCCCATTCTCATTCTGCCAAAGGCCAACTTAATAAGCTTTTCCTCTCCTATGCAATTATTTTGTTAATGTCTAAAGTGACTTTATGTTTCAACTAGTACTTACTTCAAATTTGTTATCAGGACATTAAAAGTGTGAGAGAATCTTTTCAAGTGACTATTGATAAAAGTTGTATAGGAGGTACCACAAATCAGTAGCAATATTTTATAACTTCAAGATCATACACAGTTCTGGACTTAAGCTTCATTATTTGTAAAACACTGGAACAAGAATGTGTCTAGTGATTAAGCAGACAATCTCATTTGCAGATCGTGAAAGTGGAGGCCACTTCTCCTGAAATTTAATAGACTAGGCTTAGAGATGCTTTTAATTTGAAACATATTTTCAAGTCCTTGCTAATATATATTTTAAATCAGAGATAAATTTGGCCAACATGACCATTGTTTAAAAATATTTTGTAGGGCATGAAAACAATGTCTACATTAACGGGACTTCTGCTTTTTACAAAAGTGGAAATTTGGGGCTGCAGCTCGATACTAGAGTGCTTGCCTCCCATGTATAAAGCCTTGGCTTTGATCTGCAGCATACTCCATACCCCCAGCCACTAAGAAAAAAAAAGGCACTTCTTCAACCCTAGAAATGTTATCAATAATTTTCTGTTGTTTATAAATTATACACCTAAGGTCTTTTGTTAGAGTAACTCAAATGGTCTAAGATCATCGGCATGATTTTTAATAGGGTTGAAAATAAAGTGCAATTTTCCCTGCCTAGGTTTTATAATTTGTCTGAGAGCACTGCAATGTTCTTCCCCTTTAGGATAGAGGGAGGACTTTAAAATAACAAATATCATTCAGATTACTTGTAACATTTATAAATACTAAGTATATAACTGTCATAAAATTATTAAGAGCTAGCTAAAGCCTCAGCAAGCTATTTCACTAAGGATAAATACTGTCCTGGAGATAACATGGATTTTTCTTTTGGTTCTCTTTTGTTCAGGAGATTTTTAACAAAAAGAATACTAAATAGACTAAGTTTCCTACTCTGCAAGCTTTCTCTGTTGATTACTAAAGTGGTAAATATAATTCAAAATCCAAGTACATGTCTATCAAATAATTAGTGTGGTTTAACAAGCAAGCAGTTCATAGTGTATACTTGGCAAGTGAATGACTAGTTGGCCCCAAATTGCTTTTTACAGTCTTACTCGTGAACTCCTATATTTTATTTCCAACCAAATGCTGTGATCCATTTTAACCAATGTACTATATTGTGTTTCAGATGTTACATATGTTTCCAGTCAGAAGCTTTTATTTGAGTGCCAGGTCTAATAGCTGATTCTGAATACTGGACACATCATTTGAACTGTGGGCGCTTTCCCCAAAAGCAGTTCTGTCCATAAGTGAACTCCCTTTCCTATGGCTACCATTCAAATCACATTCGCTTCTCTTCAGAATAACTTTGTTCCTGTTAATAATACTTGTATTCTCTTAAGATATTCAGGCTTAAAACTTGAGGTCATGCCTGGAAATTTCTACTCAGATGTTTTTCACTCCAGTGTATCAGAGTATTTCCTTTTAAAAAGATTCATTTCCATGAAAATGTTCCTTCTTTCTCTGCCTAATCCCACATATTTATCTTCTTGTCCTATTACTAAAGAGCCTTGTTGTCAAGCTCTCGAGTTCCCCATTCCTTCTAACCAACAAATACCTTTTGTGTCAGGTTCTTTTCATTGATGACACCAAACAGTTGAGAGATATATGTAAAACATGATATATGTACTTCAGCTCATGGTTTTAAAGAGCATGGTGCAGTAGCTCACTTCAGGGCATTCAACCAGCAAAGAGTGTTTGTCAGGTCTCACCCAGCGCTCTTTGCACTTTTCACCTATTTACTTCCCACAAGATCCCAGTCTGTAGGTGGTTCTACCTAAATCCAGGTTGGGCCTTTCCTCTTAGTTAATCCTCTCTGGAAAAGTCTTCCTCGATTTTCTTGGAAGTGTGCTTTCTTAACTTTTAGGCATCTCTCATTCTAAACAAGATATGAATCAAGATTATTATCATACCTCCTCTACTTTCACTTTCTGTTGTCTACTATAGCATTTAAAATTTGTGTCACTTAACAGTAAACTGCATAGGTTTACAATAATCCCTACTGCTGTATACAAAGCTCCTCAAAAACTCAAATAGATAGTAACTGAACATGCTCGAAATTTCTTACACCCATTAGCATATAATATGCACTCAAAAATAAAGGAGATATGAATAGAGGGAAGATAAGGAATCCAATGGGAGACCAAAGTATAGAAAATAAGCAGGGAAAAGAAAAGGTTGTTAAACATGGCATTAGTCCCTTAACTTCAACATCAAAATAGGGTTAAGCAGAGAAAACAAAAGGTTGTTAAACATGACATTAGTTTCTTAGCACTTACATCAAAATAGGGTTTATAAATGTCATGGCTGAAGTATTGAATTTTGAGATGATTTCGGGAGTTCACATCAAGGGGAAAAAAGAATGATTCTCCAAAGAAAATATGTAATTTATCTTGTAAGCACTGCCACCAAAGGCATTTTACGCTCCTAACTAATTTTCTACTTTTCTGAATTTTAAAGAAATTTTTAAAAATATGCCCTATGTTTATGCTCTGGTCTGAATGTTTGTATTCTTTCCAAATTCATGTGTTGATGTGCAATGCTCAATTGCATAGCTATACCATCTGCTGTGGCTTGAGCAACAAATGTCATATGCTGTAATCTCAACCCAAAGTGATGATGTTAGGATGTGGTTGTTTCATAGCAGTGATTAGGTGACAAGGGGAATATCAGTAATTAATGAGCCTAGGACATTTATGTACATGATCCTAAAGACGTCATTGACCTTTCTTGTCATGTAAGGATATGTCAAAGGTAGTCATTTCTTCTTGTCCTTATCATGAACTATGGTTAGTCAATAAACAAATTCTGGCCAAAATACTTCATCAAAGTTTTTTCTTGCTTATATAATTTATCTAAATATGTACTTGTACTATATTAATCATGATACTATTGTGTATTACTGTAGTAGTTTAATCTTTCTATTTTACTCCAGTATTCATAATTTAGAGTTACCTATCTAAAATATGAATATGATCTCGTAACTGCCATACAAAACCTAATCATCAATCTCTCATTTTTGATGCTTTAAGTGTATAGAGAAAAAGAAACACATAATTTATCTTCTTAGGGATCTTGGGGATTAGAAGGAGGTAGAAAAATACAACACTATATATTCTGTTATGTGTTTTGACTATGAATACAAAATCTGATTGTAAGTAATTAAAGCAAAAATAAAATTATTGACAAAACATCATATAGTTAACAAACCAATAAGGTATTAGAAAAGTACGTTCAAAATTGGAAATAGTTCTACCTGAAGACCCAGCTATATCGCTCCTGGGCATATTATACCCAAAAGTTCCCTCACCATGCCACAGGGGCACGTGTTCCACTATGTTCATAGCAGAACATAGTATCTGTTGTGATAGCCAGAAGCTGGAAACAACCCAGATGTCCCACAAAAGAAGAATGGATACAGAAAATGTGGTTCGTTTATACAATGGAATACTATTCAGCTATTAAAAACAAGGGCATCATGAATTTTGCAGGTAAATGGATGGAACTAGAAAATATCATCCTGAGTGATAACCCAGACCTAAAAGAGCACATATGACAGAAGCCTAGCATGGCTATTCCCTGAGAAGCTCTACCAGCAGCTGACTAAGACAGACGCAGATACTCACAGCCAAGCATTGGGCAGAGGTCAGGGACCCCTATAGAAGAGTTAGGGCAAGGATTGAAGTAACTAAAGGGGATAGCAACTCCATAGGAAGACCAATGTTTATCAAATAACCTGGACCCCTGGGAGCTCCCAGAGACTGAGTCACCAACCAAAGAGTATACATGGGCTGGATGTAGTCCCTAGTACAGATATAACAAAGGGCTGCCTTGTCTGGCTTCAGTGGGAGAGTATGTGCCAAATCCTGTAGAGACTTGATGACCCAGGTTGGATGGATACCCTAGGGGAACTTTTCAAGTTGAAGAGAGATGATGGAGGGGAAGAACTCTGCAAGGTGAGACCAGGAAGCAGGGGGTGGGGGGGAATCCAAAGTTTGAACCCAGGCTACTTTAAAGCAGAATGAGAATGTGAATGTATTTGAACATGAGGATAAGCATATGTGAAGGAAGTAGGGGTGGGACTTAAGGGCTGGAGCAAGAGTGAGGTCAAGACATGTCCAAACCCTGAAAAAATCTCAGCTTGAGACAAGCAAGAGTAAGGATCACTCCCTCCCTGTTCTGGGCCTGTATGCTCCAGGGCATGTAGCCCTACAACCCCACCTCCCCCTCCACCACCATTAAGGAAGTCATGTAGTCCTGATGGCCAAATTAGAAGTTTAAGCACCTGGAATCCTTTCTCGTGCAAATAAAGCATTCTCAGCACCTCAGTACTAGCTAATAATGTATGCTCTCCTGAAAATCCTACCCACACCCCAAGGTTTATATAGGCCTTGTTATCCCTGAATACCGTTTAGAAGATCTGTTTCACCTTCCCTCTGATAAAGAAGAGGTGTAACACTGAAAACCATCTTGGAGAAGGCCTTTGTTTCCTGGAGGTCACTTAGCCAGATCAAGATCCTGCAAATCCAGTCTAGCCATTCTGATTCAGCGTCATCCTTTCAAGCCCAGGGTACAAGAGTGTCTGAACATCTTGAGGGAAAAAGCACACTGATAACCAAATTTGTTCGGACACACAGCATAAGAACAATACCCTGGAAACATCAAGAAGAGTTTGGGTCAACATTTAGGGTCAGTGAAAGGAATGAGCATGCTATAAACTTTAAAGATAGAAAGACTTTTAAGACATCAGCTCTGTTCAGCAGTCAATGGCGAGCTATCTTAAAAGATTTTGAGTATGAAGTCAGAAGATTAATACTATGTTTTGGGAAGATTAATCTTGCCATATGGTCAGTTTCAAACAATCCATATACATAAATTCTATGTGATGCCATAGGAGGTGTTTAATTTATACAGTTGAAATCTATTTCTTCTTGTCCTTGTCTCAGTAAAAGTAAACTGCTGCTCAAAGCAAACAGGTCAATAGCCCTCTACTTACAGAACATTCCTGCTCAATTGCCACTAAGAAGTATTGAAAATTTGTCGGAAGTGTTGTGAGGAACTGGGCTATTGGTAAAAATAAACCACAAGCACATACTATAAGGCTAAGCCCTTGAATTACATGTTGATACCTAAACTCTTTCAGGCTATGCTTTGGTTCTCTTTATGATATAATATCAGCATGCTGGGTTTGGTCATGGTAAGTTAATTACAATTATTCCATAGTAAAGGAAATAAACAGAGGGCCATCTTAGACATTTATCAAGTATTCCTTCAAGCTGCCCATTATCATAGGCAATTTCTGTACATGTTAGTAGTCAACCATTTCTTAGCTGTGTATTAGTAAATGAATATCTCACTCCTCCCACTTTACCTAAAATCCCACCCTCTTTTTTGGAAGCATCTATGCTTGGCACCACTTTCTCTTTAGGAACAGGAGTAAGTAGTTTTCTTCATTCAAAAATACTTTATTATCTACTATTACAGGAAGCAGAGTGAATTTCAATCAAACACTATGGATGTCCCAGTGATTAGCTGCCCAAATCACAAAAGGAATGACGTCAGAATGGTTAATGATATAACCTCATTAGTGCTCATTAAGTATGAGCTACAAATGCATCTTCATTGTTCACCTCTTTTTCACTACTTTTGATCAATGTATTCTCTGTAAGCTGCTATCATCAAATCTGCCATGATATAAATTAGCCAGTTACGAATAGTATAAAACTCTAAAATGGTTTTTGTTCCATGTATTAGACTAGTTTGAAGATTTTAAAATCTATTATTGTGTGAATTTTTTCAATATCACCATAAAACACAGACCACTGTTTTAAATTTCATAAGACCATGCCCATAATAATAAAAAAACTCACTTCCCAGAGTTATTTCTGTTTAACATGAAAAAGGTTTCCAGTATTTAATCAATAGACTTAGAATCAGATGACTGTATTAAATAGATCTTGTAAAACACTTAATATTTAGTTGGCTACTATAACTAAAGAGACATTATAACCCAAATGTGAGAAGTCTAAAGTAGTTACCCAATAGCATATGAGGTGGAAAATGCAAACATATTTAATTCATTCTTCTGTGAAAGTTCCATCACACTAGACATGCATCCTTTTTCACCTTAATAAAGAAGCCAACGAAAATATAAAGGCCTGCTTTTTTCCTTTAATCTTATTAGCTGTCTTTTGGTGGTCCTTCTTCTATAACTTCACTTCAATATAGGGCAACTTTGTAAGTAATTCAATCCATGGGATATTTCTTCTCTTTTATTACAGATATCTCTAGATAGATAAAGGATTTAATATCTATATGCCCATGAGTCTGAAATTATTTTGAAGACAACATTCTTTTCTGTTTTCCAGAAGTTTACCTGTTCTACCTACTTGATATCTTCATTTTTTCTTTTTATTTCAAGAGCACTTCAAATTCAAATTTTTGTGAGATTTTATGCCTTAGTAAATAAATACCTCTACATCCACTCAGGCTTGTAAGTTGTAATTCTAGACATCAGCTCTAAAGACCTCCTACTTCCTCAATATATGTAGCTAACAATATCTGTCTCCCAAAGTCCTCCTTACATCTCAAGTTAAATATGATTTTACTGTCTCTAAATGTCTCCTTTTCAGCAGCAGTTCTGGGGACTGCTTCAGCTCAGCAGGTATTCTACTTTACCTTGTTTGCACTGTAGACATGTAGCCTATGGCAAATTGCCCTAAGAGCTTGCAATTGCTCATTTTAGCAGTTCTCATGCCACTGGAGAGTCACCACAACAGGCGATCCGGCCAGTAAGTTTCTAGAATTATAGGAGAAGGGATACAAATCTGTAAGTAGAGAAATTCTGTGTAGAGTACTCTAGAATAATGAGATGATGAGAAACTAGATGCAGGGGTTGTAGTAGTTAGGGTGCGGGAGCTGAGAACGTTGTACTGGCTTTACATGGAGAAGTTAGCTTGCTCATGACCTTGATGACCTTGACGTTGCTTCTAAGGATGAAGCTTAGCCATCATAAGGGCTCAATGTAATAAAATGGCACCTGATGTATAATTGGATTTTGTCAGGGGTTTGCATTGGCTCCTGGATGGATTCAGTCCTAAATGCTAAGTTCAATTGTCTACAAGAAGCACAGAAAACAGGCAAAAGAAAGATGTGCATGAAAACAGATAATAAGGGCTTGGTCGTGCTATACTGGAAAAAGAAAGTCATGCATAATATCACATTAAAAAGTAAGGGAATTGTTACCTATTGCTACCTCTATGCATTTGCAAAAAACAAACAAACAAACAAAAAAACCAATTTCACCATCACAATGTTCTAATTAGATCTTAGTCTAGTGAAAGTATAGTGTGGTCCATTTTTTACCAACTTCACTTCCATTCTACCTTTCTTTCCATCTCATTTCTTTACTGAGTTTTTGGTTTGTTCTATGTGCTGGGAAGCACTTTGCTGTAGAGCTATGTTATCTAGCCTGCCTTTTAATATTACTACAATTTACCAGACTTTACCAAGCCCTAAAGACTTAACACTTTTCATAGTCTCTGTCTAGTCCTATCTTCTCCCAGTTGTTCCCACTGCCTTCTTCCTTACTTCGCCTCTACTTGTGCTTACCAACCACTTTATGACCCCCTTAAATGGGAAAACATTTGAAATGTAAATAAAGAAAATATCCAATAAAAAAGAAAAAAATGTTAGCACTACCAGAATAAATTCCTGCTCTTTTTTATTTGTTTCTTTATGGTAGCCTGTATGGTTTTTAAAACAATACCAGTCATTTAGAACATATTCAATAAATAGTGTTTGTGTGAAAAAGGGACACATATTCTGATACAACCTAGCTATAAAATACTCCAAAGAGAATTCTGGAATGATATACTTGAAAGAAATGATCATTATGAAACCCAGCACTATGTCTTATGGATATATGCCAATAAAATAAATTAATTAAAATGGCAATTCTTCCTATTAATTACTAACAAATCCTAACAACAGCCCTGCTTGCTTAAGCAGCATCAATTTGGTAGGACAGAATCCAAGAACTATGACAATTTCTGCCAACACCCACTCTGATTCCCCTTTACCCCATCCATCTGTTAACTGTTTCTATTCATGTACTTGGCTGGCAGCTTTGTTTGCAGTCCCATCTAAACTTTTTTTTTTCACCAAAGGAAAATGCATAATCTCAGCGTGTAGTACATATTTAGCCTTTTCTTGTTCAAACTTTAGTGCTGTCTCCTTGCCTGGGCATTCTGAGCTTCAGCCTCATCTTCTCTTTAATGATTATCACCCAGCCAAGCCCCTGGCCATGTTTACCACATTGCTGATCAGAAATAAGTTTGTCTCTTTAATGGACTGTGTTAAGTACCTATCTCATAATGGGAGTGTACAGATATGCTGACTAAGTTGTGTGCAGGCTTTACAACTGTAGAAACTAGATTCAAGTGACTTGAGTAGCTGGGCCTACGACAATTAGAAGAATAAGATTGTTTGCATGTTCCCAAAATTGTACGGAGGTGAGGCTAAGAAATGAGTTTTTCAGTATTTAAAAATACTAATATATTTTGGTTCTTTGAAAAGGAAATGAAATAAAACACCAATTATTCTACAGTAATTATATGGGCTTTCCTCAATGAAGGTTTTGTATGGACCTTTAAAAAAAATCTAATTATAAAATTCGTTTGGAAAAGCAAAAAACTCAGAATAGCAAAAACAATTCTTAACAATAAAAGAACAGCTTGGGGAATCACCATCCCTGACCTCAAGCTTTACTGCAGAGCAATAGTGATAAAAACTGCATGATATTGATACAGAGACAGACAGGTTGATCAATGGAATAGAATTGAAGACCCAGAAATAAAACCACACACTTACACACACTTGATCTTTGACAAAGAAGCCAAAAATGTACAATTGAAAAGAGAAAGCATCTTCAATAAATCATGCTGGTCTAACTGGCTGTATGTAGAAAAATGAAAATAAACTCATATTTATCACCTTGCACAAAGCTCAAGTCCAAGTGGATCAGAGACTTCAACATAAAACCAGATACACTCAGTCTAATAGAGGAGAAAACTTGAAAGAGTCTTGAACTCATTGGCACAGGGGAAATTTCCTAAACAGAAATCCAATGGCTCATGCTCTAAGATCAAGAATTGATAAATGGGACCTCATAAAACTGGAAAGCTTCTGTAAGGCAAAAGACATAGTCAATAAGACAAATCAGCAACCTACAGATTGGGAAAATATATTCACTAGCCCCACATCTGATAGAGGAATAATATCCAAAATACGTAAACAACCTAAGAAGCTAACCACCAAAAAGACCAAACAACCCAATCAAAAAATGGGGTATAGTACTAAACCGAGAATTCACAACAGAGGAATCTCAATTGGCTGAGAAGCACCTAAAGAGATGTTTAAAGTCCTTTGTGATCAGAGAAATGCAAATCAAATGACCCTAAGATTGAGCGGCTAAGATCTAAACCTCAGGTGACAGCAGATGCTGGTGAGGATGTAGAGAAAGAGAAACACTCCTCCATTGCTGGTGGGATTGCAAACTTGGTACAACAACTCTGGAAGACAATCTTGAAGTTCCTCAGAAAATTCGAAATCAATCTACCTGAAGACCCAGCAATACCACTCTTGGGAATATATGCAAAAGATGCCCCACCATGCCACAGGGACACGTGTTCCACTATGTTCATAGTGGCCTTGTTTGTGATAGTCAGAAGCTGGAAACAACCCAGATGTCCCACAACGGAAGAATGGATGCAGAAAATGTGGTTCATTTACACAATGGAATACTAGGCAGCTATTAAGAAACAGGACATCCTGAGTTTTGCAGGCAAATGGATGTCATCCTAAGTGAGGTAACTCAGACCCAAAAGGACATGCATGATATGTACTCACTAATAAGTGGATATTTGCACCCCGCCCAAAAAGTACAGAATACCCAAGATATAGTCCACAGAACTCAAAAAGGTCAACAAGCTGAAGGTCCTAAGTGAGGACGCCTCAGTCCCACCTGGGAGGGAGAAGAAAGCAACCACAAGTGGGGAGAGAGGGAGGGACCTGGGAGGGAAAGTGGATGGGGGGAGGGGAACCTGATCTGATATTGGGTGGGGGGAAAAAGACTGAAGCCCTGAGGGCCAGCAGAAAGAATGGAAACAGGCAACCTCAGGAGGTAGGAGGTTGTGGGGATTCTCCAGAATGTACCAGAGACCTGGGAGGTGAGAGACTCTCAGGACTCAAAGGAAAGGACCTTAGATGAAATGCCCTACAGTGGGGAGAGGGAACTTGCAGAACCTACCTCCAGCAGGAAGACAGGGCATCAAGTGAAGGATGGGGTTGCCATCCCACAGTCAAAACTCTGACCCATAATTGTTCCTGTCTGAAAGAACTGCAGGGATGGAAATAGAGAGGAGCCTGAGGAAAAGAAGGTCTAGCGACAGGCCCAAAGTGGGATCCAGCTCAAGGGGGAGACCCCAAGGCCTGACACTATTACTGAGGCTATGGAGCACTCACAAAAAGGGACCTATCATGACTGCCCTCCAAAAGACCCAACAAGCAGCTGAAAGAGTCAGATGCAGATATTTGCAACCAACCAATGAACAGAAGCTTCTGACCCCTGTGGTTGAATTAGGGAAAAGCTGAAAGAAGCTGAGGAGAAGGGTGACCTTGTAGAAGGATCAGGTGTCTCAATTAACCTGGACCCCCAAGATCTATCAGGCACTGAATCACCAACCAGGCAGCACACACCAGCTGATATGAGGCCCCCAACACATATACAGCAGAGGACTGATGGGTCTGCATTTATTCAGAAAAGATGCTTCTAACCCTTGCGAGACTAGAAACCTCAGGAGTTTATCGGTCTGGTGGGGTGAGGGTGGAAGGTTGGGGACATCCTTGTGAGACAGGGGAGAGAGGAGGAGTTATGGGATGTGGAGCATTTGGAGGGTGGACTGGGAGGGGAATAAAATCTGGAATGATAAAATAAATAAATTAATTAATATCTAATTATATCAGCTTTGCAAGGAAATTCAAACATTGTGCACCAGTTAAATGACTTGCAGAGGTCCAAGACACTTAGAATAAGGCTATATTCAAGGCCTCAAACTGTTAACTTCCTTAGAGTAGCTTTTTTCAAACATGGTACATTAACTCAGGAGACAAAAATTAAGATTATATTCTAGTTTAGTTTACACTTTGGTTATAGGTCAAATATTTTCATAATCAACCTCAGATGGAGCATGTCACATTTATGAGAGACCTGAAATAAGGACCAAGGTTACTACTTGGCTCTAAAAGAAGGATATTGATAGTTACAAATTACCTACACTCTCTGGATCTCAGACTCTCTCTTTCTGTAATGAGAACAGTGAACACCAATGCTGATCAGCTAGTGACCCTAAGGGAGAATTTTCAAAATATGATGGCATTTTGACATTTAGCAGGAAGACAAGAATGATACTACTGGAAGTTGCCAGTCCTATAAATAAAGAATTGTATCTTTTTTTTAAATTCATTTTACACCCGGATCATTAACCCAATCTCAGTACCCCCTCATTCATTCCCTCCCGAATTCTCCTCCCCTTTTCCTCTGAGAGAGTGGCGCCCCCCCCTCGGTACCTCCCTCACCACGACACATCAAGTATCTGTAGGATAGGCCACTTCCTCTCCCAATGAGGCCAGAGAAGGCAGCATAGGTAGGGTAATGGGATCCACAGACAGCTCCAGCTCCAGTTGTTGAAGGAGCCACATGAAGAACAAGCTGTATATGTATATATGTAGATCTGCTACATATGTGTAGTGGGCATAAAGAATCAGAACGGAAGTGGACTTACACAGTGCCAAGATGTCCATATTTTCTAAAGCATAACAAAATATTAACTTAAGAAAAGTATTCTGTTTAAAGAAGCATAATATAATCTCTAGAATAAACACTAAAATAAGAGCAAAAATATATCTAATACAGTCCCAAAAGAAAAAAATAAAATTTTTAAGAAAAAATATCAATTAACCTGTGAAGAAGTAGTACAATCAACAATGTAGGGGTCATAGCTAAGTAATAGTAAAGTTAGAGACCTAAATTATAGCATATCTACAATTACAGTCATTTTTAATGTTTAAAAAACAAAACCACACTATCTACTAGAGATACACTTCAGTTATAAAGATAGTGGAAAACATCCTGAGTGATCAAAAAGTTAGATAATGCAAACAGCACACATGCAAAAGCATAACTTGATGTATTAATTCCATATAAATAGACTTCAAAAAATATCAAGCAAAATATACTAGAAGATCTCACAACCAACCCAGCCATGAAACCTTAGATCCACAATTTGTTCTGCCTACAGGATGTGCAAGGGCAAATGATGGAACAGAATTTAAGGGAATGACCAATCAATACCTAGTTTGGCTTGAGACCCATGTCATAATAGGGAGCCCACTCCTGACACTATTAATAATACTTGCACCAAACCCAGGCACTATTGTGGATGCTAAGAAATGCTTGCTGACAGGAGCCTGTTATAGCTGTCTCCTGAGAGGCTCTGCCAGAGCCCTACAAATACAGAGGCAGATGCTCGCAGCCAACCACTGGACTGAGCATGGAGACCCCAATGGAAGAGTTAGATAAAGGACTGAAAGAGCTGAAGGACTTTGCAACCCCATAGGAAGAACAACAATATCAACCAACGAGACCCCCAGAGCTCCCAGGAACTAAACCATCAACCAAAGAGTACACATGGAGGGACCCATGGCTCCAGCTGCATATGTAGCAGAGGATGGCCCTTGGACATCAGTTGGAGGAGAGACCTTTGGTCCTGGAAAGACTTGATTCCCCAGTGTAGGGGAATGCCAGGGCTGGAGGTGGGAGTGAGTGGGTGAGTGGGTGGGTGAGCCCCCTCATAGAGGCAGGGGGAAGGAGGATGTGATAGGGGGTTTCTAGAAGGGAAACCAGGAATGGAGATAATATTTGTAATGTAAATAAATAAAATATCCAATAAAAACAAAAAAAGGGTGATGTTTATCAGGATGGTGTAATAGCAGTCGTGTTTATGCACTTGTTTTCTTGAGGGAGTTTTTGTTTTATTTTGTTCTTTTTTTCCTTTTTGAGAGAGAGTAGAGAAAGAGAAAAAGAGAGAGCAGGAAGTTGGGTGGGTAAAGAAATAGGATCTGCAAAGAGTTGAGAGAAGACAGACCGACCCTTTATTAAATTATATTTTATAATTTTAAAAACATTTTTTTTTCTTTTCCAGATTATAGCATAATTACATCTATTCTCCCTTCCCTTTAGTCCTCCAAGCCTTTTTCCACACTCCTCTTGGTTCCCTTTTAACATCAATGGCCACTGTTTATTGTTCTTACCTGCACATGTACATGTTTGTGTGTGTGTGTGTGTGTGTGTGTGTGTGTGTGTGTGTGTGTGTGTGTGTGTGTGTGTGTATTACTAAATATAATCTGTTCAGTGTGAATGGTTTGACTGATCATTTGGTACTGCATAACAAGTGGTGTGCTCTCCTCAGGGAAGACTATTTGTCCTGTTGTCACATTCCTTAATTGTCTGTTGTTCTTTTTGTCGGGCTTAGGTCTCGTGTTTTGACGTGTCTGTTGTTATTGTCCTTTTTCATCTCACATTCGGGAAGTCATGTTGATGAGATTTTATGGGTTTAGTTTCTGAAATTACTAGGAGACATGATCCCACAGCAAACTCCCTGATCCTCTGTCTCTTAAAATCTTTCTGTTTTCTCTTCCACAATGTTCCCTGAGACTTGGGTGCAGGAATGTTTTCTAGATATATCAAATTGGGACTGGGCTCCATAATTCTTCATTTTGATTAGCTGACCATTTCCTGAAATGGTCTCCTGTTGTAAAGAACAGTTTCCTTGATAAGGGGTGAAGGCTATAATTATCTGTGGGTATACAGGTGAACATTTAGAATATAGTTAAGGATTATGCAGATTTACTGAAATGGTGGTTTTAGGTTCTCCCAGATCCACGACTTCACTATCTCTGAATGCTTGGCTAGGTTTCCAATACCAGGCATATTTCCCCTTTTGGTGAGTAGGTCTAGAGTACAACTATACAGCTTTCAGTTACTGCCAAACATATGGGTACCACTATTGTATCGCTAAGGTTATTGTTCCATTCTGGTCACTGTTGTGATGTAGTGGCATCATAGTCGGGTTAGATTGTTACTTGTTTCCCTTCTTTGGAAGCATGCACAGTACTTTCTGTTATAGTGAAAGTTATTCCTCAGAGAGGGGACATTCAAGTCAGTTCAGACTCACCTGCCTCTGAGCCCTGCATCTAATGTTTGTGATGTTTTCAATAATACAGATGTGCCTACTATGTTTGAATATATCTTTGTATATATCTCTCTACAAATGTGTGTGTGTGTGTGTGTGTGTGTGTGTGTGTGTGTGTGTAGAGAGAGAGATAAATTTGACAACACAAAGAAAGAATATCTATATATCCACAATCACAAACAAAAATTTGACTCTCTTTCACCAATTGAGGAATAAGGCAAATTATATTGAAGGTATAGAATATTTTAATAAGTTTTATCAATCACTTTGAGCTTATTACTCTTCATGTAACTCAGCATATTGTAACTGCTAAGTGCATATTTATTTCAAGCGCAGAAAATCAACGTTGGAACTAAAGAAAAGAAGTCCGCTATATTCAGTGGAACCAGAAGCGTACAAGTTTTAGGTTCTTTAGTCACTAAACAGAAATCAATAGCAATACTATACCAAGAAAAACAATTTAGTTGAAACTTCTAAATGACAGAGCAGGAAGAATGAAATTCTAAGAAAATTAGAACATATTTCTAAGAACATATTTCAACTGAATTATAATGGTAACAATAGAAGCAGTGAAGCCATATGACATATTTATATGTCTCAAATGTCACAGGGATCATATAATGCAGTACTTACAGGAAAATTTGTACCTTTAGTTTCTTATAAAATAGCTCCCCACCTCTTGCAGGCATAGCAGAGCTGGCCCTACCACTCACCTGATTTAAGATGATATAGGTGCAAGCGAGATGCCCTTCCCACCACTTGAGTGGGCAGCACAGTAGAGCTAGCTCTGATGGTGTGGCCTCAGGTGAGCCAGCCCAGGGGCATGAGAGCAGTAGAGCTGCCCCTGCCCCTTGCCAGCTGCAGCATTGGGTGAGCTAGCTGAGGCAATGCTGGAGAGCTTGCCCTGTTGGTGCTGGTATGGATGCAGGTGAGCAGACAGTCTGACCTACTCAGCTACCCAGGCTCAGACCTAAGGCTTTGATTTAGCTCACTCTAACACCTACCCCATCTATGAACTGCCAGAGCTCATGAAGAGGACAGTCCTGCAGATACAAAGCTGCAGTACCTCCATGACACAGGGCAACAACAGGATAGCTGAGAGGAGTCCAGGAGAGGATTCAGTATTGATGATATAGCAGAAACCAGAAGCCTTGCACCGCCTTGACTCATGGTAATAAGCAAAAGGGTATAGTGTGGGACACACTGTGACACAAGACAGATTTCATGATGAGATGTTTTCTATGTCTATCTGTTTGTTTGTAAGTTTGTTTTGGTTGCATTTTATTTTCTGTTGGGAGGTAGGTTGCAAAGGCAGAGGGTGGATATGAAGAGATGTGCAAATGAGTGAAATTGGGGAGCATGATATGAAACACAAGATCAATAAATGTTAAAAAAAGGTTTCACCTCAAAAATCTAGAAAAAAAGATAGCAAAATAATATGCAATGCTTTATAATGTATAATTTTATTTATTAGCTAAAATAAATATAATAATATTATAATGGTTTATTACAAAGCAGTATTTTGTAATTTTTGAAGTTAAAATATTTACATAGTTTTCCACTTCCCTTTCCTTATTCTAACCTCTTCCAGAAATCAATATAAATTTAATAAATATTTATATAAAAGTAAATATATATAAAATATTTTTATTGAGCATATATTTAATATATATTTCTGGAAGTTGAATATGATGGGGGAAGAATGTAGTAGCAATATATTTAAACTAAAACTAAAATAAAAGTAAAAGTAAATGAATAATGAAATTAAAGCAAAACTTTAAGCTAGAACATTTAGTTCACAAATCCAGTATTGAAAAACAGAAGATGAAAACAGATACCCATGAAGTGGAAAACAGACAAACATTAAAGAACATGAAGAATTTAAACCTGAAGTAAACAAAAACCATATTCTATGCTCATGGATTGGAAAACTTAATATTTTTCAAATGTCAGTGATTGTCAGATTTACTTGTAAATGCAGCACAACCTGAAAGAAAATCTTGCTATGTTTTTGGTAGAAATTGATAATTGGACTCCGTAAATGCAATCAGAATTTAAAGACCTGGAATAGTAAAAAGCCCTTAAAAAAATCCGCAAACTTAGAAAGACTGCAAATTTAGAAAGACACACTACTTTAAGGATTACTCTCCACCTACAACTGTAAACATAGCAATTGTCAGAAGGATTTATGAAAGACAGTTTAGAAAGAGCTCTTCATTCTTTAAAGATTTTAATGCAACCCGTTGTTGAAAGGAATTTGTTTTTGAAGAAATATTAACAGAAGAGTTGGATATCATACTGAAAAATAATGAAACTCAGCCACTGGCATCATAAACAAACATTTACCATGAATGTAAAATAATGTATATTGCACATTTGTTCAATATAAAACAACCTGGTAATATAAAAGGACAAACTACTGATTCACGAATCAATATGAGAAATCTAAAACTTATGGCAAATGGAAGAAACTTTTCATAAGAGAGTCCATACTGTATTGATTCCATTTACATGAACTTTTGTAACAAGCAAAGCTAATCTGCTGTGGAAAAGAATCAGTGCCTTGCCTCTAGTGGGAATGTGGGCGGGGTGTGACTGAGAATTATGCATTAGGGAGCTTCCTGCAGTCGTGGCAACGTTCTGTATTTTAAGAGAGATTTGAGTTACATGGGTGAAATCATTAATTAACATTACATGACTTGGTACATACCTTTCTCCTTGAAGTGGTTTCAGTAAAATTAAGTGGTTGCATACTATTTGTTTTATAATGCATTAAAGAAAATGAGATAAACTAGTGAATGAAAGAAAAAATATATACGGCAAAGCAGGAATTCTAACAAGTTAATTTTAAAATCTAAATGGCATATATTTTGGTGCTAACTGTACTTCTACTCTAACTTGAATGCTTCAAATATTTCATTATGTGCTTGTCTGTTTGTCTGTCTGTCTGTCCCACTCTGGTTTGTTGTTGATATATTATTATTATTATTATTATTATTATTATTATTATTATTATTACTGATGCCTATTTGTATTCTAATGAGAGAGAGTGGATTTAGATTTGAATGAATGATGAAGTAGGGAGAATTTGGGAGGAGATGGGAGAGGAGAAACCATAATAAAAATATATTTTATTTAAAAATCTATTTCCAATAAAATTTTGACAAAACTCAAGTAGTGAAAAGGAATAAATTTATATGTTTATATGCATTCACATGTCTGCTTTGTATTGTTTCTTATATTCATTGCATCGTATAAGTAACTTCTATTCTCCCAGTGTAATTGTCTTACTGCCTCCATCTGCCTAGTCCTGGAAACTTCTCGCCTTCATACAAACCTATCTAGGCCTGGAATTTTTTTCAGCCTCTGAAACTTACTTCTGAATAAGCTCAATCTTTCTTCTTCTTTCTGATCTTTGGCTGGCTGATTCAACTCAGCTGTTCTGGCTCAAACTCCTCTCCAAGTTGATTGGTTCAATCTTGCTTCTCTCTGGACCTTTCCTGAATTACTCTGCTTGGCCTCATACTAACTTTGGCAATCTGTTCTAATCTTCTGACACCTTCTCATTCTCTGGCTTGTTCTGTGTTTACCTGTGTTTAGCTTGTTCTCTTCAAGTTGTCCTGAGTAAAGTTATCCCAGAAAAACTACCTCTTTCCTCTTCCTCTTTCTCCCTCTGCACTGCTCTTTTAAGTCGGTCCCTGTCTCTCCTCATGAGAGTTGGGCATATCATATTCTGTCAAATCTTTCTCTGATTCATCATTTTGTCTGCCACTCAATTAGACATCACTTTCAAACACTGATGCTTCCTTCTACAAATTAAATTTACCTTCATTGTTTGGGATTAAAGGTGTGTGCTAAGGGTTGAGACACACCACAACTAGAAACAGGTTTTTCTGTAAATAACACAATCTCAGGAATCAATGAGTTGAAATATTCTGCAGCATTACATAAAAATATTTTAGAAAAGGAGATAACAATGTGTTGTTAATACTAGCTATTTTTTGAGGCTGGAGAGAAGTCTCAGTGACTAAGAGTATTTGCTGCTCTTGCAGAAGGCACAAGTGGGGTTCTCAACAACACATGACAGCTCTCAAGCATCTGTACCACAGTGCACATATATATGTGTACACAATTATTCATATACATGAAAAATTAAAACAATAAAATTTTTTATTTTAAGGAGATATGAGGACTTGTAATCCAGACATATCTTGGCTGTGCAAATAATATATGTAGACAAGTAATTACTTGTTTATCCAAACAACTATATTTTATAAATATTACAGATTTATAAAGTTTATTTGGTTTTTGGAAGGTTGTAGAGACATGGGACATCTGGGTGATGGTGAACCGTATTTCTTTAGAGAAGCCCTGGAAGTCTTAAGGGCAATGTATGAGCTGAGGTGTGAGTAATCATTATTTTGATTTAAAGCAATGGTTCTCAACCTTCCTAATGGTGATATTCTTTAACACAATCCCTCATGTGGTGACCCCCAACCATTAGTACCATAGAACCTAAAATTAGTTTCATTGCTACTTCAAAACTGTAATTGTGCTATTGTTATGAATTATAAGGTAGATATCTGTGTTTTCCAATGGTCTTCCATGGCCCCTGTGAAAGAGTTCTTTGACCCCCTAGAAAGGTCGGGACCCACAGGTTGAGAACTGCTGATCTAAGGGAAACCAGAAGTGACAGAAAAGAACAATGTGAAAAATATGCAACAATTCTTAAATATCCACCATTAATGCAAAAACATGGCTGTCACTTCAAAAGGAATATGACATAGTTTATTCTAGAGCTAAATATCAGTGACTGTATGTAGCCCAGGAACATGTATTCAACATTGCCAGGAGTACTATATCCAACATGTTTCATGAAGGTTGTACAGCAGCAACAAAAGAAAATGGTGAGCAAAGTGATTTTTAAAAATATACTGCTGGTCCAACAGATTGGGAAAAGATCTTTACCAATCTTACATCTGATAGAGGGCTAATATCCAATATATACAAAGAACTCAAGAAGTTAGACTCCAGAGATCCAAATAACCCCATCAAAAAATGGGGAACAGAGCTAAACAGAGAATTCTCAACTGAGGAAACTCAAAAGACTGAGAAGCACTTAAAGAAATGTTCAACATCCTTAGTCATCAGGGAAATGAAAATCAAAACAACCCTGAGATTCCACCTCACACCAGTCAGAATGGCTAAGATCAAAAACTCAGGTGACAGCAGATGCTGGCAAGGATGTGGAGAAAGAGGAACACTCCTCCATTGCTGGTGGGATTGCAAGCTGGTACAACCACTCTGGAAATCAGTTTGGCGGACCCTCAGAAAAATGGACATATTACTACCTGAGGATCCAGCTATACCACTCCTGGGCATATACCCAGAAGATGCTCCAACATGTCATAAAGAAACATGTTCCACTACGTTCATAGCAGCCATATTTATAATAGCCAGAAGCTGGAAACAACCCAGATGTCCCTCATCAGAGGAATGGATACAGAAAATGTGGTACATTTACACAATGGAGTACTACTCAGCTATTAAAAACAATGACTTCATGAAATTCGCAGGCAAATAGATGGAACTTGAAAATATCATTCTGACTGAGGTAACTCAGTCACAAAGGAGCAAACACGGTATGTACTCACTGAGAAGTGGATATTAGCCCAAATGTTTGGAATACCCAAGATTCAATTCACAGACCATATGAAGTGTAAGAAAAAGGAGACCAAAATGTGGATGCTTCAGTGCTTCTTAGAAGGGTGAACAAAATACTCACAAGGGGCAATATGGAGGCAAAGTATGGAGCAGAGATTGAAGGAAAGGCCATCTAGATACTGTCCCACCTGGGGATCCATCCCATATATAGTCACCAAATCGGGACATTCTTGTGGATGCTGGGGAGTGCTTGCTGATGGAAGCATGATAAACTGTCTTCTGAGATGCTTAGGCAGAGCCTGGCAAATACAGAGGCGGATGCCCGAAGCCAACCATTGGATTGAGTTTGGATTCCTGGATGGAGGAGTTGGAGAAGGGACTGAAGGAGCTCAAGGGTTTTGCAGTCCCATGGAGGGAACTCCTGGAGACTGGACCACCAACCAAAGAATACACATGGAGGGACCCATGGTACTGGCCACATATGTGGCAGAGGAGGGCCTTGTTGGCCATCAGTGGGAGAAGAGGCCCTTGGACCTGAGGGTGTTAGAGGCCCCAGTATAGGGAAATGTCAAGGTGGGAAGATGGGAGTGGGTGGGTGGGTGGGTGGTTGGGGGGGAGCACCCTTAATGAGGCAGGGGAGGAGGAATGGAATAGGAGCTTTCCAAAGGAGAAAACATTTGAAATGTATATAAAGTAAATATCCAAAAAAATATACTGCTGGGAAGTCATCATTGTTGTAATAAAATGTCTGCTATCTTCCTCAGATGCTATGTGATGACATCTTTAGCATTTGATTTGGTGAAAATTAGGGGTCTTTCCCATAGGATTTGTATTTGATGGTTACAAAAAGTCTGGTCACACACAGAAGTGAGCAATGGGTGGCAATTAAAAGGGTAAAAGAGAGCCAAGATATTTTTTCTCTGAACCTGCAACATTCCAGCTCTTAAAAAAGCCACAGGAGTTCTAGTCAATCAGCTTTACAGAAGCCTTAACATGGCTATTCCTTTATTCTAGAACTTTGAATTTATACAACATAGTGACTTAAATGATATTATCTGTGACCCACACTGTGGGCCTGTGTGCTGGAGGCTTTCCACAGGGATCTCTGGCTCAGCCAAGTGTGAGGGTTCAGGCAAAGGGTGGGGGGAGTGCAAGCAGGGACGGGATTCACCTCCACCTCAGTCTCCGCAGTTGCCACCTTGGTTGCTCCAAGACACTGCACCCGCAGCCCTGCACTGAGTCGGGCCCGGGCTGAGCCCACGAGAGGCCGACTAGCCGGCGAGGAGTGCAGGAAGCTTCTGGTGGTGTTCGGGAGAGCAGATCTCTTCCCAAGCAGCAGTGTTACAGCTCTTATGATAGAAGCTCTCGGGACGACAGAGTAGTTCTCACACCTTTATTCCTTCTGGATAGGATCTCTCATATACAGTTTGGGATGGTCTAATATACAGTTTGGGATGGGTCAGGGTCTGACAACAGGTACTTGGTCTGAGAGCTTAAGGGCACCTTATCTGCATGTGGGAGAACTTGGTGTGCTGCTCCTACTTGACAGACCTCTCTACAGGGGACTGTGGAGGTTGTAGCTACTTGACAGGAGCCAAGGGCCTCCTGGGAGCATTGGCAAAATGCCTTCCGTTCCCTTGCAGGGCTAGCCCCACTGGGTCGCTCAGATAAAGCCTGTGCTCAACCAGGGGCCAGGTTGTCTGTCACAGTCCACCACCCCACCCCACACCTTCATTTGAACATACATCATGCCCATAGCAGTCCCTCAAGTATACAAGTTTATGCCCATATATTATGCCCTACCTAAGATATTTCCAAGTTTGAGAAGACTTTGGCCTTATCTCTGAGAAGGTGGATTTTTATACACTGAAGCCCAAGACTGGCTGGGGGACTCAAATCTTTAGGTCTAGAGAGAGGACTTTAAGAAATCCCCAACCATCAGACTGAGCTTGGGGACCCCAGTCGGGGAGCTGGTGGAAGGACTGGAGGAACAGTGGGGGATTGCAACCCCATAGGAAGAACATCAGCTGGTCGGACCACCCAGTGCTCCCAGGGACTAGACCACCAACCAAGGAGTGTACAAGGAGGGATCCATGGCTTCAGATACATAGGTAGCAGAGGATGGCCTTGTCTGACAGCACTGAGAGGGGAAGCCAGTAGTTCTGTGGAGGTTTGATGCCCCAGTGTAAGGGGATGCTGGAGGAGTGTGGTGGGAGAGTGTGGGAGCACCCTCATAGAGGCAAAGGGGAGGGAGAAGAGGGAGGTTGTGGGATGTGGGGCTTGTGGAAGGAAACTGGGAAGTGGGATATCAGTTGAGAAGTAAACAAATGGAATGAGAGAGAGAGAGAGAGAGAGAGAGAGAGAGAGAGAGAGAGAGAGAGAGATCCACAACCATAAAGATATGTTTGATAGTAGAATGGCCAGGCCAATTGGAATCAATGTCTATCATGGCTGGAGAGAGAGGATGTGGGGATATAGAGATCAAATAAGGTAGGGGAGTGTTAAGTAAGAGGTCTAGTTAGACAACTTTCCAATTAGTAGAAATCAGGGAGATCAGAAGAAAAAAGTTGATGATGCTTTAAAATACAGTCAGCTATCTCTGCTTTGCTTCCTACTTCCTGCTGTGTGTGGGTGGAGCTGAGCTCATAGGTGTTGATTGGCAAGAAGAGGACTTGAAAAGCCTGTAGATGCAATGTGACTTTACAGAAAGGGGGTAGTCAATGTTAAGTTTTACCCTTTCATTAGCTTCAGCTCATCAATAGAAGTATCTACATATGGTCAGCTGAGAGAAACAGGTAGAGAAGGGATACAATCCATTCTGTTTCCAACTCAGATGATGATAAGGCGCTCCACTACATTCTAATTACTGACTTCTGCCTGGAAGAACATCTTGGCTTTTCCAATTAACAATAATTGAATATGTTATTGTTTATTCTTTGTTCTTTTTCTTTGAGCTCATCCAATTACTGTGTATAGTTTTCGTTTTCTTGGCTCTGAAAATTGCTTCCATTATTTTTTTCTAGAGGAGATTTTTTTTTCTTAGATCTCATCCTAATTACAAAGGATTTCCAGTTGTATTTTTAAATCATAGTTAAATTCATTGCATTGTGGCACTTATTAAAAGAGTGGCTCAAGTATCATCTATTATTTGCTGAATCATGGAAGTTACAAAATAGTGTTTTGAATTTTTTAAACAAATCATTTTTATCTCTTTAAACTATTAACAGTACAAGATATATGCAATTTATACTAAATTACATCTTCTTTGCAAACCAATGGCTTCAAAAATAATTTCCTTTGCTGATTAACCAATCCAAAAGCCTTTCTGTCGTTCCTGAATTTCACAATGTAGGGCTCAATCCACATAAGAAACTCAGCAATTTTACTTTGATGGAGAAATATTTTGTAAATAAACCAATCACAGCTATATTTTCCCAATATTGCACTATTTTTATTAAGTAACTAGAAAGTGGTACATATTGTAACTAATAATCTACACTTGTCGTCTATAACATAGTTTGCTTTATTATAAACTTTTATGGTTCATAGTTTCCAACTATTAAGTATAAATATTTTCTCCTTTTCTTTTCCCCCTTTCCCCCTTCCTCTACATCTTCTCTACCCTCTTCCTCCACCTTCACTCTCGTCCTTCCTCTCCTTCTCTTCCTCTTATTATTATTCCTTACAGGGCCTTTCTCATAGCTCAGGCTAGCTTTGAACTCATGATCCCCCTGCCTTTTCCAAAGTACTAGCATTACATGTCTGTACTGCAACACCCTGTTAAAGATGAAATAACTCTTGATAGAAAAGTTGTATTATACCTTTATTTGCCACATAATGTCAAAGAAATAACTTGGAGAAGAGAAGTATTCCAATGTCAGTGGACTAGTATATTTCAATGTCATTCTCTCCTCAACGTGCTGGCTACATTTGTGCTATTTGAGAAGCCTTGAGTACAATGTTAAGTGAAAGGAAACTTTAGGATTTAATGGTTCCTATACAACTTCCTTGTCACCATGCTTTTGCTACACTGTGAACTCTCAGGCAGGTTGACCAATTGTTTGATAGGAAGAAGTAGTATAGAACAGATACATTTGTAGCTATTTTCCCAGGCTCATTCAAAAATATTCTATATCCCTAAAGGCCAAAGTAGAATGTTTAAGACCACTCTCTTAATAGAATTCCTTGCTAATTTACTAAAAATATTTTTTTTTTTGCCAGGTGTAGTGCAGCATGCTTTTCATCCCAGAATGTGAGAGGTAGAGGCAAGTGGATTTCTGTGAGTTCGAGGCCAGGCTGGTCTACAAAGAGTTCTAGGATAATTAGGGATATATAGAAAAAGCATGTCTCAAAAATAATTTTTATTAAATTTGGGTTTTTTGATAATGCTGTACCAATATGTGTGTATACACACACACATATTTTTAAATTGTCCTTATTCCTCCATCTTCCTTTATTTCCCTCCTATCCCTTCCAAGTAACTCCCTCCTTACAACTCCTTTTCCCACATCCATGTTCATTTGTTGGTCCACTGAGTCTAACCAGGACAATTGAAGCCTGATTAATTTATCAGAGGCTATGCAAATGAAGAGGATGATTGCCTAGAATCTAGCCAATAGTTCACTAGGGAGAAGTAGGTATCTGTGAGTCTTTTTCTGATTCACGATTGACCCTCGAGATGTCAAGTCTGTGCAGGCAGCCATACCTTCTGTGAGATCATGTTTTATTGGCTGTATTTTACCCAGAAGATAGTATTTTTCAACCCTCCTCCTAGTCCTCTAGCTCTTACAGTCCTTCTGGTGCCTTCTCTGATGATCTCTGAGCCTTAGAGTTTATGGTTTAAATGTTTACATACCCTGTTCAGGGACGAATGCTGAATTATCATTTTTTGTCTGTACTTTTGCCAAAAAGTTTGAGATTCATTGCTATTTCTAGAAAAGAGATGCTTCTAATAAGGCTGAGAGTAACATTAACCTAAAGGTATAAATATAAATACTTAGAATACAGTTTGATGCTATAGCAATTGGCCTATACATGAATAGTTAGCTTCCCACTCCAGGTCCACATCGTCTTTAGACATGAGTTTTTGACTGGGTTTACAGGCATAGATTTACTAGGCATAAATTACCTTCTGTGGATAGGGTTTCAATTTCCCTCCGACATCAGTTGGTTACTCCTCCAACAGATATGTCATTATTGTAACAGTAGGCATGTCTGTCTGGCTTATCAGGTTCATAACCATGGGATGACTTTTCTCAGCCAGCAGCCTGCATAGAAACGTCTGGCACTAAAAAAGCTAACACAATGGGGAGGAAACTTTAATCTGAGTCCCAGATCAATTTCACTTTATCTTACAACAAAAGTTTGTGATGTTTTAAGCAATGGAATATTAACAGGGAGTTCTGGGTGGACTCTAAAAGGGATGACAAGAGCCTCGGGGCTCTCCTTGAAGAGCAATAACTCATGTACTTTAGGAATGGCGTGATTCACCCATGAAGGATACCTCCATTGAGAAATATTCTTTACAACATTTATTTCATTGATTCATTTATTGAATTTCCTATCTAAGAAAAGAAATTAAAACTTTGAACCATTTATTACATAAGGAAAACTCATTTAATAAGGTCGTATACTTTGTAAGAGGTTATGCATATTGAGAATTCTGAATTTTAATTGCACACCCTTCTGAAGAGATTGAATAATTTTACCTACTGCAATAAATACTGCTTTGCACAAATAAATCATTACTAATGTACCTATGAATAGTCTCCTTTCATTCAAAATTTCCAAGTAGCTCTCAAGTTAATTTGTGCATTTGTAAGAAAATATATTTCCACTGTTGACCTAACTTCAGTGTAAAACTGTATAATTTTCATTTATAAATAATAGAACAATTTAAAAGGGTCTCTTTTCCTTTCTCTCTCTCTCTTTCTTTTACATATGTATGTACATATCTGTGAGTATGTATGTATGTATATATGTATGTACTTGCATGTGTTTATGGGTGTGTGTATTTGTGTGTACACACGAGGATACATTTAAGTATACACTCATGCATACCAATGTATGTATGCAGAGGTCCGAGGGCAATTTGTGACAGTTGGTTCTTTCACTTTATCATTTGGGTCCTGGAAATCAAGCTTAAGTCAACAGACTTGGTGGCAAGTACTTTACTCACTGACCCATTTTACTTGGTCTAGAATGAATTATGAATTCATACTTAGAAGAACTACTGCTTCACTTGATCATATTGTTTAATAGCTCTTTTTGTATCTCTAAGGCTTTGACTTATTGCTTATGATGCTGACTGTGGACCTTTTCTGGTCTGTGAGGATGTACATGTTTTGTAAGTGGTGGAACATGATGCAAACTTAAAGGATGAGAACCATATGCTAACCGAGGAAGTTCATACCTTGAGCATCATACACATTTACAAATGGAGTGTGAATTTTCCCAGGGAGAAATGAAAATCAAAATTAATAAGATTTAAAATCTTTTTTTTTTTCTTAATGGATACAACAGACTTTTTGTAATTGGCATGTCCATTCCCAATATTCTGGGACATGGCCACCTTGTTTGTAATACTCTCCTTACACAATTACTTCTTGTTCTTCTCAGGTGTCCAACGTATAGTTCTTTGGTAATCTATAATATATTTATTTCTTGTTGTTCATTTGAGGAAGGGTGTTGATTGGTAGATCTGGACAGCCTGGGACTCTTGAGCTTGCACTGACTTTTCTATCCTTCCTTCCTAAGTGCTACTAAGAGTATAAGCATAAAACATTACACTCAACCATGCTAATTTCTTTCTTTCCTCCACTCTAAGAGATATTTCATGCATTTCCACCGTTTCAGGCAAAATAAAATCATGGTCTCATTTTGTTCAATGAAAATCATGTTTCTGTATCTGTGTGACCTTAAACAATTCCTTCCAAACCCAGTGTGCCAAATGAGAAGACACAAACTAAGTGATGGCAGAATTCCTCTTCAGGTTCACATGCCCTAGGATTTATTACTATGTACATAAATATATCACCTTAACCTAGGTAGTCAAGTTTCTTAAATATCTTCACCATTTAATAAATATTTATTCAATGCTTACTAAGTATAAAAATTCCACTCCAAAAGACAAAAATAGGAACAGGATAAAGCTTTTGTTCTGTTACTGATAGATAATATTATTCATTGGCAAAAATTGTGATGTCTGGGTATTTTTCAAGTCGGAGAAGAGTAACCATGGCAACATAGGTTAAATTGACTATTGCTCTATAGTAAACTGTCAAGTCTTTACAAACTCCTTCACTGCAGCAATGATACTGAAGTACAAAAGCTATGATTCATTTCTTAGTTAAAATAAATATAGTAACTTAAGTAATTTGAATGGACTATTGAAAAATTCTAGAACAGATTGTATAAGTATTGAAATGAATCTGAATCTCAACAATAAAATAAGATTATCATTTCTATGTACCGTTTTGTCCCTACCACTTAAATTCAGTAGTCAGAGATCTTGCAAAATGTGATAATCAGAATGGATTTATATTGTAAGTGTTTATTATGAATAAAAGGGACATCTGGCCAATTTCTCAAGTGATTAAAATCAAGACATATTTTTAAAAAATTCTAGCATTAATATTATAAAAATAATGGACAGCAGGACTCATGATATGTGGGGAAATGGCAAATAAATAATGTAAACAATTCTTTTGAATAACCACTTCTAGAAAGAGCTTGGGAGTCTAAATGGAGTGGTTTAATTGAACTAGTTATTTATTCATTTTGTCTTAACTTATCCTTGTCTTATAGCAACTTCTTTTCACTACAAAGTTTGCTTCCCTGATGAAGTTAAACTTGAATGGTTATGGTCCATTCCTCAGTATGACATGTTATTAGCAGTGCTAGCAAAATCTCAAGTCCCCAATCCTTCTTTAGCCATTCTCACTTTCAACTCCATTTTTACCAAGAAGACTCAAGATTAAAACCATCTTTGCTGAGTTCCCCCAGAGTCATTCTGCTTACTTCTGGTCAGCCAGTCCCTCGCTTCTTTTATTTCTATGAAAGAATTATTCTTCCCTGATATTAAATCTAATTCATCCTTAACACCCCTTTGATGAAAGGATTCTCTTCAGGATCTTTCATCCAAGCACCTTTAACCTACTTTTGAACTTCCACTTCTTCTTTCCTGTAGGCTTCAGATTAGGCTTTGACAACTGCTCGGTGGGTATTTGCAGGAACACGTTTCAGACTCTTTAAATAAAGAGGTTTTATAGTAGCAATCATCACTGATTATAACTCCTATCCAAAATGACATTTTTCCCAATTCCTGAGTTGTGTTTATATCAGCTTAAACTAGCCGTTGAACCATTATTCCCAGTACAGTTTGAACCATTCATCTCATACATTGATATATTATAATACTGACGTATGTTCTCTGTTGGTTGTTACGTTATTTTAATCTAAACTCTCATTCTTTCTTTGCTAATATTATAGCAAAGGCCTCATAACTCATCTCATTCCATTCTCATTGTCTCTAGTTCATCCTTCATACTACCTCTAAGGTGACGCTATGATTAAAGAATACACTTACTTACGTGTGTGTGTGTGTGTGTGTGTGTGTGTGCATGTGTGTGCATGTGCATTTGTGTATCTGTGCTTTTTTCCATGCCATATACCATGCCAACACATGTCGAGATCAGAAGAGAATTTGTGGGATTCCATCATGTGTGGATTTAAGGACATTATCAAACTCAGGTCATCAGACTTGGCAGAAAGCAAGACACCTCACTAACTAAGATGATCACTCTCCTCTCTCTGTCTCTGTCTCTCTGTCTCTGTTTCTCTCTCTTTCTCCCTTCCCCTCTCCCTCTCTCTCCCCTTGTCTGTCTCTCTGTGTGTCTCTGTATCTCTGCCTATATCTCTTCCCTACTCTTTCAATTTTAATTTCTAATGATTTGAATATTTAAGTCATTCTTTGAAAAGTCCAGGCATGTGTACAATGTATCTTCACCATATCTAGCCCCATTACAATTTCCAACTCTCTGGGTGCCCCCGCAACATACCATTCTCCCTACTTCATGTCCTTTATGTCACTAAGTCAAATTAGTGCTGCCTGTATGAGCATGGGGGGTGGTGCCATCCACTGGAGTATGGGCAGCTTATAAGGGCTACACCTAAACCCATCTTTTAGTTTAGAACTCTAATGTCATGCACCAACTTCAATCCGTTTTCTCAATCCAGAGAAAAACACTTAAACTAGTTAGCATATGACTGCATCTTAAGCCACATAGGCTGTTTTCCATATAAACCTTGCTCCTTGGATATACTTGGCTCTCTCATTTTAGAAATGATTCTAGTAATTTCTCATCTTAGTAATATTTGTCCCAGCTAACTACAACATTCTTCTCATGTCTATCAAAATTCAATGACAGCTTAAAAATTTCAGATCCACCAAGAAGACTTTTAAATCAATTTAGTTATCATACACAGCAATAGATTTCATTATGGCATTTTCATACAAATATCTTGTTATACTGTGTATTCCTCCTTCTACCCCACTGTTAAATTTTTTTCTGGTAATTTTATTTAATGAAATATTATAAAGTAAGTATAATGATTATTTGAACATTAAGGGTAATTTACAGTTAACTCTATGGAAATCTTCAGTAAGTAATAAGTTGATAACGCATCATGAAGTTTTCTGATAACAGGTTCTGTGACAAGTTCTAGCACCCATTCATTCCCGCTTGAGTTAAATGGATACCATGTGAGCTGGCATTCTAAACTGGATTTTATATTCAACCTATGTATCCAAGCTCATGTAAAATGGCTTAAGAACTATTTTCTACACAAATTGCCAAAGATAAAGGTGTCCTAAACTTAGGCTCAGTAAATTTTCTTAAAATTCACATTCACCATTCATCTAACTCCTTATCATCCATCTTGCTCTGGTCTTCTATTGCAGGTCTTAATCCTGCTTTGACCCTGGTGAATTCTTCCCATTACCCTAACTCTTATCTGCAATGTTTAGTTGACCTTGTATATTTATCTGGTTTCAATTGTGCCATTGATCCCTCGATAGTGTTATTCAGTACCAGGAAGACCAAAGACCAGATCCATGCTTTATCGGAATTACAGGTCAGATACAACACCTTTAGCATGTAGAAGAACTGAGGTAAAATAGTCTACAACATCTAATTAATATTTTGTAGCCTCAAAACAAATTCCAGTGTCAAAAATTTTTCAAAACTTAGAAATAAATAGAAAAAGATTATAATAGTTATATTAATGACCCCTTAAACAGAGGTAATGGGTTCAAAGAGAAGTCTAAAAAGGGGTGATGATAACAGTGGGGGAATTTACATCACTTCTATGTATAATTTTTGGCAAGTTATTAGGGATGTTGTAAGAACTAAATATAAAAGAAATAAAAGCACCCGTCAAACAAAGGAAAGTAATCTTCACAGACACCACGACAATAAATAGTAACATTTTTTAAAAGAATGAAATCTTTGACAATTTGCAGAGTGACTAATTTCCTAAAGCAATTCCTAATTCCCTGCAGCTCTTGGAATGTCTCAGCAGAGTTTATTGTTCATGCTAACTGACCGGTGCCATCTTTCACTTACAGTCTTGCCTATCACACCATCACTTTGATTTCTTACATGCAAAAATAGCTGCCTTTATATTTCATGTCTTCTTTCCAATATCCAGACTAATACAGCACAGTGACATGAATAATGACCAATCTGCCCTACCATGTGCTGTACCACATAGCAAGATTCATTGAGACAGTTTTGGCAGTGCAATGCCTCTTGATTTGAAGTTCTGGAGGTCTTTGGTTTCCTTCTGTATTAACTTTGAATATATCCTGTCAGGATTCTAATGCACCATGCCTTTGGGCTGAAGAATGATCTTATTTTGAAGAACAAGGACTCTAGAATTCAGCATAGAGCTATGGTTTGCATACTGATTTAATCCCTTTCTTTATGTTCATGTTCTTCTTTACAACAGAAATAATAGTCAGCTCACAATTTAAACAAGGATATATTTTACAAAATATTCCATTTCTTTTCTCTCTCTCTCTCTCTCTCTCTCTCTCTCTCTCTCTCTCTCTCTCTCTCTCTCTCTCTTGTAGAACAAGTATTTTAAGTAAATGAAAAGTCTATCATCAGTGTTGTCACTGAGGGCAGTTGTAGCCTTGGCTTATCTGCTTACCTGTGATTTTAGCCCTCTCCACTTCCCCCAAAATTCCTGGGAAAGTCTTTCTTCAAAAGTTAGAGACACTCTTTTTGCTTTGGGGATATTACTGCTTTTCACAATCTTACATATTAAATGGCATGAATATACAGAAGAACTAGTACTACTTTTAACTGTACGAATTACCAATTGAACACAATACAACAACCTGTCCAAACATTGACCTAAAACATCAGGTTAAGACAGATGACACGCAGATCTGTGATCATCGTTCAGATTGCTGGAATTTAAAAGCTATGTGTGATGGCAGTGAGATCTGGAGCTGTTTAAAGATGGCATGCACAGCACAATTTTGAGGCAGTTATTTTTTCATCTCAGATTCAAACAGATGCTGAATTTATACTCTGGGACAATGGAGCAAGCAGTTTTATGGGATATGGTTGACATTTCGACTGATGGAGATATATTTCTCCAGTTTCTGCTAGGTGCCCAAGACTGTCAAAGTGACTGAATTGTTTGATTGAGGCAGAAGGCAAAAGAGATCAGGCAAATACAGGCAGAGATCAAAATTGTAAGGTAAAAAATCTGAAAAAGAGAAATAGTCGAAGCCCTAGTGCATAAGGCCCAGGAAGAGAACCGGAAAAGGCAAGCAGACCTGCCATAATGCTATTTCCTCTCTCAGCCCTTGTTTTCATTGTTACTGTTGTTGGTGGTTTCTTTGTTTTTCTTTTCTGGCAGGACTACCACATGCCTGGATTTTGCTGATGCTTGCCATTGTTGTTTGCTTGTTACTTTTTAATGCAAGCAAAGTAGTCAATTAGTAAGGGGTAACTGCCTCCATATACACTCTTTTAGATACTGTTAGAGGAAAAGATACAAAGACAAGAAAATTTCCCAGTTGTTTCCAGTCTGCTTGGGGAGATGACAACATCTGTGCACATCAGTCCTATACTGAAAGTGTGCTGAGTGCCAAGCAAGAGGCCTGGCCTATGAAGACGATGATAGTTTGTACCTCTGCCCCCGTCTCCACCTTCCTGCCCTCATCTCACAAGGTAGAGCACATTCTTTCCTTTATGCCTCCTAAGCCCTCCCAGAACTTCCACTCGTCTTCCTAATTCCTTGTTTTGGAATCAGAGACTCTGTGATTATTTTATTTCTACTCACATCCCTCTATGACCTGTAATCAAAAGAAAAAGTGAAAGGTTTTTTCCTCTAGCACATATCCCAGGACCACTTTTTTCCTTGTCCTCAATTTAATGCATTTTGTAGTAGTTAAGCTAATATCATTTTGACATGATTTACATACAAGGAACTCCCCCATTTACTGTTCAAGTTGTCCTAGATACATACAGCCATGCTGCAAACACCACACTTAAGAAATAGGACATCTTCATCGTCCTGCAAAGTTCTTTCCATTCCTTTGCTGTCCGCCTGTTTCTGATTCTAGACCAGGAAAGTACTAACGCTTTCTCTACATCATACTAAGTATAATAATTATCCTATAAGTTAATACACATGAAATAAAACTGTATAACTATGCATCTATATTTTTTTCACTCCGTGATTTTTTTTGAATTCCTTTTTTAAAATTTTTTTTTATTTTTGATACTTTATTTACATTTCCAATGTTTCCCCTTTTCTAGGTTTCCGCTTTGGAAACCCCCTATCCCCTACCCCTCCCCGCCTCTATGAGGGAATTCCACCTCCCACCCACCCGCCCACACATCCCCATATTCCCACCTTGACATTCCCCTTTACTGGGGCCTCTAACACCCTCAGGCCCAAGGGCCTCTCCTTTCTCCCTGATGGCCATCGAGGTCATCCTCTGCCACATATGTGGTCCGAACCATGGGTCCGTAGATGTGTATTCTTTGGTTGGTGGCCCAAACTTCAGGACGACCGGGGGGGGGGGTGGATCAGGCCCATTGACGCTCTTGCTCCCTCCATGGGGCTGCAAATTCCCTCAACTCCTTCAGACCTTTCTCCAACTCCTCCATCTGGGACCTCACTCTCAGTTCAGCGGTTACTGTTAAGTGAAACTTGGGCATTCTGAACTTTTGGGCTAATATCCGCTTGTCAGTGAGTACATACCGTGTTCGTTCTTTTGTGACTGAGTTACCTCGCTCAGGATGATATTTTCAAGTTCCATCCATTTGCCTGCAAATTTCATTGAGCCATTGTTTTTAATAGCTGAGTAGTACTCCATTGTGTAAATGTACCACATTTTCTGTATCCATTCCTCTCATGAGGGACATCTGG
>CM052722.1:101308825-101321325 GCA_028551405.1 Uromys caudimaculatus
GGTTGTTGCTTATCAATGAGATAGATCTCAAGTTAGGCCAGTCATTGGTTGGCCATTCCCTCAGTCTCTGCTCTATTCCCCATCCCTGCATTTCTTGTAGACAGGATAAATTTTGGGTCAAAAGTTTTGTTGGTGCATTGGTGTCCCTATCAATCCCCTGGGGCTCCTGCCTGGCTATAGGAGGTGATCTCTTCAGGATCCATATCCCCAGTGCTGTGAGTCATAGTGAAGGTCACCTCCGTTGATTCTTGGGTGTCCCTGTTGTCCCAGGTATCTCTCTTGTCCTGGGCATGCCCCCCACCTATATCATTTAATTATTTACTTTATTTAATTATTTACTTATGTAAGGCAGGCTCTCATGATGTAATTCTGAGTGACCTCCAGCACACTGTATAGCCAAGACTGGTCTCCAACTCATGATCTTCTTGCTATAGCCTCCCAAAATGTTAGGTTTACAGGTGTGTTCCACCATCACAGCACAAAATAGCCTACATGATATAAAATGTGCCTCTCCTTGTTATGTAGAGTTTGTATGACCTATAGATTCTACTTACAATTACATCAAGTTGCTGTTTTAAATTTAGTTTTGTGAAAGCAGCTGTCCTTACATGCAATATTTAAGCATGGAATTGCCTTCTCCTTTAGCTATTTTATTTTCACTTCCCATCTCTTTCTTTCCTGTATATTATAAACTCACAAGCAAACAGGAAACAAAATAAAGTGTGATACATGCTATGTTATTTACTTTAAAGCATCCCAACCTTTTTTTTTTTAAACCAACACCACCAAAACCAATGGTAAGTACTTCTGAGTCTCAGTACTTTTAATTTAGATGCAGTTAATTTACATAGCAGTTTAGCTGTGAATTTGGCAGGAAACTCCTGAAGAGTTATTCTGCTTCTGCAAAGAGTATGCTTAATATGTAATAAGCAGATATCCTGTGCAGTGGTGCTGTTTTTATGTTTAAGGATAAAAAGCTACCTGGGTATTCATAAGTTGACAAAAGCTTCCTTTTCTCCCCCTGTATCACGAGCAGCATTGCTTTTCCTAGAAGTGGGGTGCCATAAAGTCTGCCGAATTTCTCATGCCTATGTACCAACACAATGGAGATGATAGCCAAATGTTTTCTGAGTTTAATTTTTTGTTTATTTATATTTTTACACTCCAGATTTTATTCCACCACGTCCACCCTCTGACTGTTCCATATCCCATACCTCCTCCCCAGCCCCGTCTCCACAAGGATTTCTCCACCCCCCACCCCCACCCCACCTGACCTCTAAACTCCCTGGGACCTCCAGTCTCTTGAGGGTTAGGTGCATCTTCTCTCATTGAGTCCAGACCTGGCAGTCCTCTGCTGTATATGTGTTGGGGACCTCATATCAGCTGTTGTATGCTGCCTCGTTGGTGGTCCAGTGTCAGAGATCTCAGGGGTCCAGGTTAATTGAGACTGCTGGTCCTTCCACAGGGCTGCCTTCCTCCTCAACTTCTTCCAGCTTTCCCCTAATTCAACCACAGGGGTCAGCATCTTCTGTCCATTGGTTGGGTGCAAATATCTGCATCTGACTCTTTCAGCTGCTTGTTGGGTCTTTCAGAGGACAGTCATGATAGGTCCCTTTTGTGAGCACTCCATAGCATCAGTAATAGTGCCAGGTCTTGGGGCCTTCCCCTGAGTTGGATCCCACTTTGGGCCTGTTGCTGGACCTTCTTTTCCTTAGGCTCCTCTTCATTTCCATCCCTGCAGTTCACACATGTTCTTTTGGCTCTGAGTTACCTCCTCACTCAGGATGATATTTTCTAGTTCCATCCATTTGCCTGCAAAACTCATGGTGTCCTCGCTCTTAATAGCTGAGTAATATTCCATTGTGTAAATGAACTATATTTTCTGTATCCAATCTTCTGTTGAGGGACATCTGGGTTGTTTCCAGCTTCTGGCTATCACAAATAAGTCTGCTATGAACATAGTGGAGCATGTGCCCCTGTGGCATGGTGAGGCACCATTTGGGTATATTCCCAAGAGTGGCATTGCTGGGTCTTCAGGTAGAACTGTTTCCAATTTTCTGAGGAAATGGCATACTCATAATTATATATTTGTGATAAGCAGAAAAATATAGACAGGGTAATAATAACCCACAATCCTATGACCTGAAGCTAACCACTTTTTATTTTAATTTTTGAGACAGAGTTTCACTATGCAGCTAAAACTGTAATGAATCTCACTCTGAAATTGGTCTGATTCTGCATATACCAGAAAAGCCTGGCTTAAGAGTACCACTCTGTGTTGAACTAAGTAATTTCACTTTTTTTTCTGTTTCTCTGTTGCGATCTCTCTCTCTCTCTCTCTCTCTCTCTCTGTGTGTGTGTGTGCCTGTGCGCATGCACACACGCACACACACATTTAACAAGTTCCATAGTAAACTTCTCAGGCCAACTTAGCACTATATCATGTTGGTTTCTATTTGATTATTAGGGGCTAATTAACACACCAAGGGGAATTTTCACACAAAGATACTGTGAATGACCACTAATGGGCTCCTCCTTTTTATTCATTCATTTTAAGAAATTTTTATTTTAGAGCATCTCAAACACAAAATAAGTAGAATAAATTAATGAAACTACATGTATTCACTCACTCAGCTTGAATAGCTGTCAATGTTACACTACTCTTGTTTCTACTCTTACCCCTAAAACACAAGCAACTTGATTGTTACATTCAAATACTTCTTTCTATGTGTCAAATTTGCATATTTTAGAAAGGGAACATTTTAACTGCATGAAAAGCAATTACTTGCCTAAACAGATGGTACCCTACTATCTCTTTACAAAAGATACTCCCTTCAGAAACTTCAAGAAAATGGAATACTGTTTCTTTGGGATGGAGAGATGGCTCAGCAGTTAAGAAGATACTGTTTACTCGAGGTTCAATTGCTAGCACCTACATGGTGGTTCACAGCCACCCAGATGTCAGCTCCAGGGTATTTGATACAATTTTTTTGTACTCTGGGCATCAGGCACAAAAGTCATTCACATACATCAAGCAGACAAGATACCACATAAAAATAATATGAATCTAAGATAAAAGAATTATACCTCTTCCAGAACTTAGCGTACATGTTCACATATGGTAGTACTCTTGTGTATGGTTCTTAACTCAGAAGAGTGCCTATTCTTGTTTGTTTGTGCTTGTGTATATGAATAATTTATTCTGATTTTTATTGATTGTCCATTGTTATCTATTAGTAGTCCACGAATATAAGTTGTCTACCCACTTTACTATTGCTGAAAAAATTAGAGCATTTGTAGTTTGGGCTATTATGAATACCAATTCAAATGCTACAAAATTCTGTTGCACAATTTTATGTGCAGAAATATTTTATTTTACTAAATAGATGACTAAAGTGGTAATGAGAATTTCAATAGGGTAGATATATGTTTAATTTTATAAAGAAGTGCCTGATTTTTTCCAAAGTGGCTGTATAGATTTCAACTCTACCAACAAGATGTGTCAATCCTCATGTACATTAACTGTTATTATATATTCTATTGTTATATTTTGGTCTATTCATTAGTATGACTGGCTCTCTAGCAGGTACATCTAGACAAAGGTCTGGTCAGAGTTCAGTGGATACCAATGACATCATAATGCCTACAGTGCCACAAAAAATGAACACAACTGGGCTTTGAACACTTGCATAGAGAGCACAGAAAAAAAAAAAAACCCTGGCCATTAGTGACTGGACCAATCAGATCAAATTCCCACAATCTATTTCTTGCTATATTGGGGAAAAATAACTAATGATAGGGTCTCCTATATGTATGAAAAGCAGAGTTTCTCCTGTTGCACAAGGACAGAGTAGCAGTTACCAAGGACAAATGTGGACTTCCTCCTGGTGGAGAATAATTGTTTGGGACTCTCTTGCGTACCAGGTTTTCCTTACTATATTTTCAATTACTTGGTGGCCATCATATTGGACCTGATGAACAGTGAAGTCCATGATTTCAGGATATGCCTAACTCCAGGATATATGAAAATAGCAGTGGACAAAGAGTCATCATTTTGAGGGTTACCTCAACTCTTATGTTGAAAATTCTTGATCCTCAAGATAGGCTGATCCAGGGCCTTAGGGCAAGTGGATTACATCGTCTTTTCAAATCTCATATACCTGTACTAGGCAAAGGAGTTCCATTCTGTTGTCATTACACATAATAGCCAAGCTGTTTTAACCTGTGGATGTGCTTCCAGCTCCCTTCAGTTCCTGACATTTTATCTAAACATGTTTGTGAAAGATCCAAGAGGGGAAACCCTATGGTAAGTTAGTTAGATAGAAGTCATGGACACTCTAAAATCAATGATTTTGGAGAAGCAAATACCAATGGAGACAGTACAGGACTTATTTTCTCAGAAGAAGTCTAGAAAGATCCACAGGATCCCTAAACCACAGTGGCAGTTGTGGAGGATATCACCATGACTGAGCTATATAAAACTTCATTCTTGATAATGCCTAAAAGTTGGAAGATGACACAAGGAGGACAGGCAGTTGCAGAGGAGTTGGCTTGGCATTAATGAAGCTCTTAAATGAACATTAAAGTACAATGAAGAAAACACAAATATAGAAACAAAATTGAAAGTAGGTTTATATTGATTTTATTATATATATTATATATGTATAAGAATCGTAATGAAACCTATTATTATATATACTCAGTATATGTGAATTTTAAAGGTACACCATTGAATGGCCATGTGATTATCCGTAAGTGGAAGTCATTTAAGCATTCTTTCTCAACGTACTAGTAGATGGATTCATGTAATTCCTGGATGGGGAAAACACACCTTGTTGAATCTTTCAGCCACATGTGCAAGTGATGTGAATTGTGGTTAAGAATAAGACCACATGACTAGATAGCCCCCATCCTAGTTAGCTTTTGGTTTCCACTTCTGTGTCTTTCATCCTCTCTTCTTCCATTCTTCCATCTTTGTATCTCTATTTATTTGTAACATATTTAAAAGGAAAAGGATTCATTTGATTTTTGCTTGCTTCACAGGACTGGCCTGAAAGTGAAAGTAATAGTATTGAGTTTACATGTACAATTTTTTTTTTTTTGGAATTGTGCCCTTATTTAAATTGCCACACAATGCTTATTACAAGTATTTAAAGAAAATTGATTGGAAAAGTTTTCCTGGTACAAATTTGTAATTTGTTACATTAAGCTTTTCTATCACTAGTCAAGTAAAACTTAAATCTTTTGTTTGAATTGCTAGGAGACCTCACCTAGGCAACTGGCAGTGAAAAGTCACTTTTAGCTAATGACATTAGATTATATACAATGACATCATCATATAGCTCCAAAATGAGTCTATATATAACATTGAGTTTTAATATTCTAGTATCTTTTAGCTAATAACCAATGCTTCTGTGATGCTAATACCAGAAAATGAATCTAAATTATACTCAAACATGCTATGTGTGTTAAATACGTTCATTTGGTCATATATTTTGTACCTCTTGTAGTACAGAATATAGTGTCCTGGGTATTTCACTTGCACAGTACAGAAAAAAATCAAAGGTTAGATGGGGAAAATGTTGCCATTAGCATTTTGTGTTCACAACTTATAACTCAAGAATTACCCCTAAATTAATGACCACTTTTGAACCTTGGAAGGATAGAGAATTTCCAGCATTTTCAAATATTCCAGTTGATATTTGAGGCGACATCTAGAAATCAAAAGACTGAGGAACCCATGTTGGCACAAAACATAAAATTACCTGGGAGTTGGGAATGAAGCAGGACAGTAGTAGTACCAGGTCTCTAAGGAAGTGTGCTTTAAATTGTGCTCATGAATTTTTTGAAACACACAGTTGCCATGATGATCACAGAATCCAATTTATAACTACATTTTTACTTTCCCCTTGAGGACTTGGCAGAAGGAGAAATATCAAATTTTTATCAAGTTTAAATTTTAATATATAATATTTTCTGTTAGAGATGATATAGAAGTATTTTACCTTACATCACTGAAATAAATCTACTTGGTCATAAAGTCTTTTCTGTTTTATGTATTAATGGATACAATTTCACAAGTTTTGGTATGAACATTTTAGATGTGTGTATTTGAGAGATGGCACTTTGTTTTCTCTTCTTTGGATGACCTGACTCTCATTAAAAAACAAACAAGCTTCTAAGGGATGACAACAAGACATAGCAAACTAACTATAATAAGAGAAAACAAGCCATCACATCGTAGGTGGGCATGGCAAACAAACAGAAGTAAAATGGCCCCAAGAGAAGGCACAACATTTTATCAGCAGTTTTCTTTAGGACTACAAAATCATTTGGAAAATATTTTCTCTGTTTCCCAAGTGTGTATAAAATTATTTGTTTCTGAAATGTTTGATAGAATTCACCAGTAAAATTATCTGAGCTTGAGGTTTCATTTATATAGATGTTTCTGCTTATGATTTCAATTATCCTGACAGATACAAGACACTTCAGACAGTTTTTTCTTTCATCTAGTGACTACTTGGCGAAGTTGTGCTTTTCGTATTTTTTTCTAATTTGCTGGCATCAAATATTCTGTATAATATGTATCAAATCAGATTCTGATCATTCATCCTTGATAGTGATTATTTACAGTTATCTCTCTTATTTTCTTGGTCTTTTAGGCTTTTATGAATTGTATTACCATTTCCAAAAATAAACATTTCACGTACTATCCTTTTTACAATGTATGTGTGGCTTTATGGGATATATATTGTGTATCACTTCATTATACTGCTCTGGATTCAATTAGAGACTGTTTTTTTGGTGTTATAAAGCAGGGACTAAATATTTTCTCCTGTTATTTCTTGTGTTTATTTTAATACATAATTTTCCTTAACCATTTCCTTTCTTAAACTGCTCCCATGTACACTCTTTGCTCTCATTCAAATTCATGTCTGACTTCTTTTACTGTTGTTGTTTGTGGTGGTGGTGGTAGTGGTGGTGGTGGTGGTGGTGGCATGTGTGTTCCTAAATATAAAAATACAACCTGCTAAGTCCATATAAAGTTACTTATATTTATGTACTTTAAGGGCTGGCCATTTGGTACTTGATAATCAATTACTGTGTTCTTCCCTAGGTAAGACTATTTCTCACACTCTCGATATTCCTTAGCTCTCTATAGTTCTTTGTCTAGGGGTATGTGCTCATGAGCTCTTCATTGTTAGCATGTGTATTGTATTGGTGTCTCTGTTCAGATCGTATATAGGTAGCAATATTGGTAAGACTTTATGGGGATAGCTTCTGAAATTCCTAGAATACACAACTTTACAGCAAATTCCCAGATTCCCTGGCTCTTAAAAGCATTAGTCTCTTTCTTCCATATGATCTCTGAACCTTGGGACAGTAATTCCTGAACCTTAGGAGGAGGAGTTGTGTTGTAGATGTGTCAGTTGGGACTGATCTCAGCAACTCTGCATTTTGCTTGGTTATGGTATGCTATCATGGTCTCCATCTACTGTAAAGAAAAGTTTATTTTGCGATGGATGAGAACTTCACTTTCTGTTGGTATAAGGATAAATATAGTTAGGGGTTGTGCTGGTTTATTAAAGTGGTGGTTGTAAGTTCTCCTCCAGGACCTCACTAGACCTGGGTGCTATACACATATATCAGTGCCTTTCTTGGCCTTCATCAGAGAAACTTCTTCTTGCAATGAATGAACCCAACTCAGAGACCCACAAATAAACAATGTTCAATCAGTGGGAGAGAGCTATTGGAGCACTCAGTCCTAAACGTGATATCTTCATCAAATTCTGTCATTGCCCAGGGACCTATTCAGAAGAGGAAGCAGAAAGGTTGTAAGAGCCAGAGGTGATAGATAACTCCAGGCAAACAGTATCCTCCAGGCACAATAGGGCTGCTGCATATATGAACTTATAGAGATTGTGGCAGCACACATAGGGCCTACACAGATTTAAGTCAGACAAGGTCTCAGGGCTGAGAGCAGCAAGTTCACATACATGCATTGCTACCCCTACCCAAGAATCTATGTACAGTTGGTACCCACTTACAAAGGAAAAATTAGTCTTCTCCAAGGGAGTCTCACTGGGGATACTAAACACACTCCAAGGTGAGCTCTATACCCAGGAATAGATGAGATGTCCAACACAAAATTTACTTGATAATATTTTTGTGCACTTTTTGTCTCACAGTTTTGTTTGTACATATTTTGGTTTTCTGATTTTGTTTTTATGGGGTTTATTGGGGGTGGTTCATGGCTTTTTTAAAAAAGTGTTTCTTTAAAAGAGAGATAAAAGAGGTCATGGAATTGGTTGGCTAAGGATGTGGGGGTGCAGATCTGCGAAGGGTTGAGAGAGGGAAAGGGTATGATATAGGGTGATTGGCTAAGTTTACAGTAGCAGGCATGAATTCTCTTCTATTCAGTCAGCCTTACGTCTAATTAGGTGGCTGTTAGTTACTCCCAGGATATAAATGCCACTATTACACCTTTAGCATATCTTGTATTTTTATATTTAATGTAAACATTAATATAGTTACACTTGGAATTACAAACTTATTATTTATTTTCTTATAAAATTGTGTTTTTTCTGTTTTGTTCCTTTTGTTCTTTTATCCGTACATGAAAAAATAAAATATTTAAATATTTATTCTACATGTAGTTGGCTAAAATTATTGTCTCGTGAATCTTAGAAGCTAAGTGTATGAAAATGCAAAAATAATAGCCATTATTTATTTTATGTAATAGTTTAAAATTAATAGAAAATAAAATTTCTTATATCTAGATAAATCTTTCTTAAATGAAGTTTGAACAAAAGATTTTAGAAGCTTAGGTGGTGAGGAGAGACAGTTCATCTACAAATAAATATCAGAGTAGAATCGGGCTTCTTATAGAAAAATGATAATAGAAAACAATGCAAGTGACCCTTCAAGATTCAGAGGGAACACATCTTTTGACTCAGAGCTCCAAAATAATATATGTACATATGCTTTACATATATATTATATTTAATATTTGTATTAAATCTTTGAAAATTGTACCAATGCATTCTGTGTAGTTTTATATTAACCCCACTCCTCTCCCTAAACCCTCTAAGATCCACTCCCACTTCTCCATCCCCTCCTTTCTAATTTTAAATAATCCACTGAGTCCAATTTATGCTCCATATATATTCATGCATAGAAGATATCTCCCTTCAAGCTGTTAGTCAGTGGTCTCCCAGAGATGCTTAAAACAGTTTAGGCTATTACATTGATACTGATGCCCCACAAAAATTGGTTTTAGGGCCCTATTACTGAAGACAACACAAACATTGATCCCAAGACACGGAGGATTTAAGTTGATAGTGGAGTTTCCCTGCTGGGTAGCTTTCATAGTAACAGAAAGTGCTTTCATGGCTTCTGAGAAGAAACAGTCTTACCCAGCTGGGAACCCTATAAACAACAAAAATGAACATTATGGCAAGATGTGTCAGTGGGAGCAAGAGTGGCACAAACTTTGTGATGAAAACCTATCACTTTATGGTTAGATTTAAGGGCCACTCCATAGGAGGAAACAGATGCATGTGATTATGAATCTGGCAAAGAACCCATGTTTGGGGAGCTTATGGCTCCCAGAACAAAACCTACTACTATTTGCTAAGTAGAGATAAAACTCCCCTCTAAATTCATACTTCTATACTCTTGGGAGTGCCCCTCTCAGACCACACTAGAGGAGTTTCTTTGTGGGGTGGAGGGTGGTTACCTCAGAAACTCACGCCTGTCAAGTGTCTGTAGAGTTCTCGACCACAAGCGATACATGTATATCACACCTCCCCCCCAAGCTCAGGGACCACTGCCGAAGAGGGGGGTGAACATGGATTTTTTTAAAAAGAGAAAGCTGTATTTTTCTTTTTCTTCCTTTTGTATAGACACATTGTAGGGGTTGGGTAATTATTTTTTTAACTGTAATGTCTTTACATGTTATATCCTTTTAATTAATAATTAATTTTGGATTTGGTTGCTTCATACAGTTAAATTAGCTGGAATAAGTTTGGTTCACTTTTACCTTGCTATTTTCTTAAATTACATGAATCACAGACTCACGTATTTCTTAAACTATGCTCCTGTCTTTTGCTCAGCTCTATGCTGTGCCTTACATGACAGTTTTTTTTCCCAGTTCTGGTTGGCAGCAACATAATTATTTCGAGTCCTTTGGGAACTTTGGAATTTCATTAGCCTGGTGCTTTACAGTGGTTCTATTTTTCCTACCTCATAAATATTTTTTCCTCTTGCATGGGCGGATTCAAGGGGACACCTCTATAGATCTATGAGCATTTTTCTGTCTAGGACACTGCTTTACAGTTTACTGGCTGTATAAGTTTCTCTCAGCTCTGCGTTTTCCCTTCTCAACTCAGAAATCTAACTAGCTCTGTTCTGGTTCCCCCTCTATTCACATAACAACCTAGAGAAATTTTAGGTGATAAATTTGGATATTTTGAAGAAATACTTCATTATTTTCCCAATCTTTGTGAAAATGGTCTTATACTGCCTGTTGTCCAATAGAAAAACTGTTGACTCATGGGTGTTATCCAACTTGCTAGTTGTTTAAGCTAAGGGGGGAGGTATAATCTATTTTCCCTTTTGAATTTTCTTCAGCTTTAGTGAAATATGATTTATAAGAAGTATGTGTGTGTTTCTGTGTGTGTGCATTCAGATTATACAGTTGTAATATTTTGATATATATGTGTACTTTGAGATCTATATTACTCTCACATGGACAAATGCAGACAATTATAACAAACTTCATAATTTCCCTTTTACTCCTGACATTTTAAAGCCTGTATTTTATTTATTTAAACTGACTAAACATAGCTGTTTATGTTAAGACTGTTACAAATTCTCTAGCCTCTGTTGGTTACTCTTTTCCTATTGTTGCATAAATTATTACAAATTTATTTGCTTAATCTACACCAGTGTTGTAGCAGCTCACCATAGTTTCCCCCATAAATTCAGTTCGATTTCTCTGCTACAAAGATTTTTTTCCAAGCTGCATTTTCCTCTGAAGCTTAGTATTTTTTCAAGTCCAGTTTTTTTTGTTTGTTTGTTTTTTGTTTTTGTTTGTTTTTTAGTTTTAGACTGAATTTTCTGCTTTCTTGATGTTCATCACCTGGGGTTTAAGGGGTGTGTTTTCAGTTCCCAGTTTTCTTCTTCCTGTGCCACATGACTGGACCCATCTTCAAAGCCATTTGCAAAATCTATGTGTCAAATATTTCTCAGAATTCAAGCTCTTCATCAAAAGAAGCCTAATATTTTGGGCTATTCTTTTAAAAAATATTTCACACAGAACTGTGTTACATGAAGTTTTTTAATTTTCATGGGTATATATTGTATACTGCATATATTCCCTATAACCTCCTCCTTGTCATGGTACTGTACACCAAATTTCCCCCCTCACCTTCTGTTCATTGCCTTATTCCATTGAATAATTTTGCCTCTTTTGATATATATACATATATAATCATCTTGAAACCGTGAATCACTCCTGCAAAGGACCCAAGCTTGGTGCCCACCACACTAGTTCAATGGCTCATAACCTCCTGTAACCCAAAATTCTGGGGATCTGATTATTTCTTCTGGACTCCCCAAGCATCTGCACTCACACATACACATACCCCCAAACAGACACATGGTACACATATAAAAGTAAATCTTTGAAAAACAAAAGAATATGTCCCCCTCTTCCTTCTCAACCATTAATTCCATTTAAATCTTTGGTGAGAGATGAAGTCCCAGGAGACCCTCCATATTCTATGTACATGACACGGTGCTGCCAAGCCCAATCTTGTGCAGAAATTATGGAGGTAATCTCAACTAATGCACATTCAAGAGCACATTAGCCATGTCATGTTCAGAATTCAAATTACACACACACACACACACACACACACACACACACACACACACACACACACACACACTTCATCTGGCTCTTACTATCTTCCTGTTTCTCATGATGTTCTCTGAGCCTTGGAAAATGCAATACTAATGACCCATTTAGGACCTAATACTGAACAGTCATTTATTCTCAGTACTTTCATTAGTTATGTGTTTTTCACTACTTAAGCTAACTAATTTGGAACCCTCAATATGACTTGAAAATCTTTTCACAGCATCATTGTTCAATTACTGGAAAGAGGAGCGTGGGGCTGCAAGGTATTATATCTTACAATTTCGTCTACCAGACTCAATGTTTTTATTGACTTAGGCTTCTGTTGCTCCTTTCTGTATGAATATAGTTATAGGTGCATGTTTTCTTGGCATTATATTTGAAATTTTACTAATTGAAATAATATGAGCCATATAACACAGTTTTCCTTCTCCAGAAAGGAGTTTTTGTTTATAGTGAGTGCCTGTGGGTACACTATTTAAGGAGCAACTTTAAATATTGCATTTGCCTAGACACCCTGTGGCTAGTTCACCCCTGGAACCTTTTATATTGAGGATATAGCCCTTTGGTGTCTCTG